>CM040824.1:37605857-37963357 GCA_022828995.1 Vimba vimba
TTAACACACAAGGCTTAAATCTGATTTAAAGAGCATCACCTTCATTCTCTTCCTCAGAGAGCTCCTCTGGTCCAGCCAATGGTAATAAAAGATACGGTAAAATATCCACTGCATCACTAAGCAACCACTCATGATGGGCTGTAGGACAAAAATGATTAAATGCACAGATTTTTGCATTGACTTTCAATGATATCAAAAAAACGACATGCTCTCTACAGTTCGCACAGATGATCGAGCTCTGTACCGTGGTCAAAGCAGCAGTTTCGGAGCGTTCCCACCACTCCTCCTCGTCTGGTGCTCGATTCCTCATACTGTGTGTACGGCAGAAGCCTCTGAATCACACACCTGTACAAACACACCACAGACAATATATCACCGCCGTCATACTGTCTACTACCACTGTTTTACCATGCTTTTGGAGATCTACCATGATAATAGCATGTTTTTGTTGCATGTACTATGATAATATCATGATTTCTTTTTTACATGAACTATGGTAATATCAGTTTTTCCCCTGTACCACGATAGTAAAGAATTTCGAACATGTGCTATGGTAATATCATGTTTTTTTTTCACCCATTCAATGATAATTCCATGTTATTTCATGTATTTTTTACTATCAATACCATGTTTTTGGATATGTTCCATGGTAATATGTTTTTTTTTACCTGTACTATAATAATACCATGTTTTTGACATGAACTATTTGTAATATCATAGTTTTTCCCCTGTACCATGATAATGCAATATTTTTGGGCATGTATTATGATAATATCATGCATTTTTAAGTCATATCATGATAAGACCATGTTTTGGAACATTTTCTCTGGTAATATCATATATTTTTTACTCCTACCATGGTAATATTGTTTTTTTTTAACATGTATTATATTAATATTATGTTGTTGTTTTTTTACTCCTACCATGGTAATACTATTTTTTTGAACATGTACTCTGGTAATATCATGTATTTTTATTACTCCTACCATGGTAATACCAAGATTTTGAATGTAAAATGGTAATATCAGTTTTTTACTCCTACCATGTTTTTAACATGTACTACGGTAATATCATATAGGCTATTGTTTTACTCCTACCATGATAATACTATGTTTTTGAGTGTACCATGCTAATAGAATATATATTTTTACTCCTACCATGATAATACCAAGTTTTTTAACGTACCATGGTGATATCAGTTTTTTTTACCTACCATGTTTTTTAACATGTACTATGTAATATCATGTATTTTTACTCCTACCATGGTAATACCATGTTTTTGAACATGTTCCACAGTATTATGGTTTTCTTTTACCTGTACCATGATAACACCATGTTTTTGGACATGTACCATTGTAATATATTGTTTTGTTTGACATATCCTATAATAATACCATGGTTTTGGGAACCTGATATGTAATGATGGTGTACCTGTCCCTGTCCAGAATGAAGAGCCGTGCCTCGGGCAGCTGCGTGAGGTTAGACAGCAGGGGTCCCAGATAGTGGAGCGAAGCTTTCTTATTGAAGCCCTGGTTGCAGAAGACTTCCACCAGTCTGTCCAGTCCGATGTCCTGCTCCTGCAGAGCTCTGAACACGTCTCTGCACGTCCGCTCGTGTCGGCTCAGGTTACTGAGGATGGTGCAGATCCGATCCGCAAACACGTACTCCGGGTCCAGTAGTTTCGGCAGCAGTTTGGCCAGTAAGCCCGTCTCTGTGACCAAAGGCTGGTGAAGAGTCTCGTCCGCTGAGAGGTTAATCAGGGCGTGAAAACAGTCCTTGACGATGGCGATGGAGGGGTCGCTGGTTAGAGTCACCAGGGCTTGGAGGAAGTCTGGTTTGGACTGCAGGTACCGGCACCCGTCCCGGTTCCCTGTGAGGCCCAGGACGTATTCCGAGGCCTGACCTTTGACATCAGCTCTGGTCTCCAGAGTGAGAAATGACAGCAGTTCTGTAGCTTCTCCATCACTAAGCATCGTGGCTCTTGGGACAGACTCAAGAGTTTAATCCTGATTTTTTTCCTTTTAGTCAAACCTCAAAAGAAAACACAGACAGTTTAATAATAATAATAATAATATTGGATAGCTAAATCACAGAATAAAAATAATAAAATCAATAATTTAAAAGATCAAATGTAAAAGTTAAATTTTTCTAAAATTTCACCAGATATTCATTTCACCTTTATTTCAATAAGCAAGAACTATTTCTATTGGTTTCACAGTATTATTCAACAATAATAAGTTTTATTCAACCTGCAAAAGAAAACACTGATAGTTTAAGAACTACCTTAATAATAACAATAATAATAATATCAGACAGCTAAAAATAAATTAAAAATAAATAAAATAAGAATAAAATAAATAGAAATTAGATTACAATTGGCATAAAAAGACTGAAAATTCCAGTCTTAGTATATACATCAAAACGCCATTGCATTGCCATCACTGTACCATGGTACCACAGTACACAGGTTTTATAAGTACTCAAAGTTTATTATGATTGTGTAGCATCAAAGAAGTGCAAAATAATAATCATAATAAACCGATCGCCATGTTTACAGTAAACTGAACAAGCACAACCAAAAATCTGACAGTATCTAGTTTAGTATCTACAACTGTATAGAGCGCAGAAAATATGTGATATACAATTAATCATTTTGTTTAATTTTGTTTAAATATAATATACATACCACATTGGCGAAATACAGAAAACATGTGCGTTGAATGGACTGAGTTCCTGCTGAAGGAATTGACATATTCCTGATCCAATCAGATTACACATTACGCACATTTTTTTCCCCGGACTGGCATATGATTGGTTGGTTAACGCCAGGCTCCGCCTTCGCTGCCCGCTCCTCGCGCTTTGTGATGACGCACAATATACTGCGTGTGTTTGAAACATGGCAGCAGTTCAACTGAGCGAAGCGGAGAAGGTTTATCTTATGCATGGAGTTAGAGTGAGTGAATGATCTTACGAATGAAAATATAATTTGCATTTATTTAACTTTCAATTAATAGGACATCTGAAAAAAGCCTCTTAACGTGTATTCTAATGTGGTCTGGTTTGGGTTTTAACCTCATGCTGTGTTGAGATTGACTAGTATTTGTAGTCCCTAGATATGTCAATAACAGATAAAAACAGGACAATAATAGAAACTTTGACTCTAGCCTTTAAGTTTAATTTCTATTTTTCCTTCTTTAAATGTGTCACTGGCCTAAACAACCCCATATATACAGTACAATAACGCAAATGTGAATAAAGAGCTGACAGGAGTGTACCACTACAACATCTGAAACCCCTAAAGACTTACATTTGTCATGGGAAATGTTTGAAGTATGTTATCCACCTGAAATGAAGTTTATAATCAGTTCTAATGAGATTTAGGAACATCATGAAGCATCAACCTGATCTTGATTGCTAGAACATGAGGGTTAAACTGTGACTGTTGTTGACAGGATGACCTGAGACTGGACGGTCGGAGATGTGAAGACTACAGACACATGGAGATCGAGACGGATGTGGTGTCAAACACTGATGGTTCTGCTAAAATCAGTCTTGTAAGCTGAATTAAACAGTTTGTTATAATAACATATAGTGCACTACCTGTCGCCACCAGTGTTTGTGTGATGTTGTGTGTGTTTGACAGGGTCACACTGATGTTCTCGTAGGAGTAAAGGCAGAGATTGGGAAACCCAAACCCATGGTACCAGATGAAGGTTATCTGGAGTTCTTTGTGGACTGGTGAGTGTTTAAAGATGAACACATCATATATTCATATAAATAATATTAAAAATGATTTAAAAGATAAATAAATTATATTTAAAACTTAATATAAAATGTATTTTTACAAATATAAATTTTTCTTGTTTTCATTTTAATTTTAGTTTTACGTTTTAGTAGTTTTGTTATGTGCTTTTGTCATTTGTTGTATTAGTTTTTGTTTTTTATATTTCTATTTGGGTTTGATTTATTATTTCAGTTTTAGATTTAGTAGTTTTAGTACTTCATCGTAAAGTTATGTTATGTAGCCAAAGGCAACGTTTTAAAAAACCAAAAAACTTTTTTTTTTCATCCAATATTTGGGATTTTATCTTATTTCAGCTTTATTTCAATTAATACATTTTTTTAAATATTTTTTTTATTATTAGTCAACAATAACAACACTGGTTCCAGGTCTGGAAAAGTCATGGCAATTTCTATAGTGAATATATATATATCATTTTTTTTAAGTTCTACTCTACAATATTTAAAAAAGTTAGTTCTGTTTAAGCATTTCTCTATGGAAGCTTTTTTCCGCCATGGAATAAAACAATTTGAAAGATAATTGCAACTTTTTATCTTGCAGTTCTGAATTTTTTTCACACAATTGCGAGTTTATGTCACGCAATTCTGAGAAGAAAAACTGTAAGATAAAAATTCGTAATGACCTTTTTTATTTTTTATTCTGTGGCGGAAACAAGCTTCCATAGTTCTCCCATAAGCCATATTCAGAATTTTTTTTGTTTTAAATATATTTGTTTATATAAAAAAATTAACTATTAAAACAGATCAATTCCAAGGATTAATGAATGAGATGCAGCACAATTAATAAGACAGTATACTATGCAGTTTATTAGACAGTTTAGTACATACAGTATGTGTAGTGCGGGTACTTCAGTGTATAAATATGCAGATTAGCAGTGAATATCCATAGATGATGCATTTAAACGCCCATGATCTGCATGCTAATTAGACACAGTCACAGCAGTTTCCTCTCCTTCCTGATGTGTATAAACTGCTGGACGTTTCTTTTGCAGCTCAGCAAACGCCACTCCGGAGTTTGAGGGGCGTGGGGGCGAGGAGCTGGGGGTGGAGCTCAGTAACGTACTCTATAAAGTGTTCAACAACAGGCACAGCGTGGACCTGCGCTCCCTCTGCATCTGCCCGGGAGAGAACTGCTGGGTGCTGTACGTGGACGTGCTGGTGAGTGAACATGAGACATCAATATTCTGTTGGTTTATTCTTCATATAAACCCATGATTGTCTCGACAGCTGCTGCAGTGTGACGGAAACCTGTTCGACGCCATTTCCATCGCAATCAAAGCTGCTCTGTTTAACACACGGTGAGTCACTGTGTCTGCTCCCATCAGAACTGTTAGGTTTCATCAGGAAATTTTACAACTGGCAGTGTGCTAGTTTAGTATTGTTTATATTATTAGAATATTTTCTTGTTATTTAATTCTATATTTTCAGTTGTCATTGAATTTTTTTTAATTTTTTTATTAAATTCTAATATTTATATTTAATTTTATTTCAGCTTTATATTTAATTTAACAATTGTTTTAGGTGACAATAGCAAAAAAGTTTCCAGGCCTGTAAAGTCATTTTAAAGTCGGATTTTGTTGTTATTGTTATATTTTATTTTAATTTTAGTTTGTTTTAATAATTTTGTTGTTTTTTTGTCATTTCTAAAATTTATATTTAGCATAATTATTATTTCAGTTTTAGCAATTTTAGTACTTCAACTTATTTAGGTTGGTTCCCAAATCAAGTTTTTCATCTAATATTTACATTTTATTTTATTTTAACTCTATTTAATTAAAAAAAAAAAGAGTTAACAATAAGAATAGCAAACCTTTCTTTAGTGAATATGTATAGTTTTAATTATATTCTACAGTATTTAAGAAGTTCTCCCATAAGCCATATTTAGTATATTTCAGGACTTTTTTTGTTATAAAAATATTTGTACTAAAAAGTTTAACCATTAAATCGTATAAATTCCAAGGATTAATGCATTTAACTGTAAATCCACTATAAAATTATTGGTAACACTTTATTTTACAGTGTCCTTGTTACAAATATTACATGTACGTACTATAGTAATAACAGTAAATTATGCATAATTACATGCAACGAACACTAAATCAAACCCTAATCCCACCCTAACCCTATAGTAAGTGCATGTTGTTAATTAATATTACTCAGGACTTGGACACCTTAAAATAAAGTGTGACCAAATTATTTTATTAAAAGTTTTTATGTATTAATCATAAACATTCAAAATGGTGATTCAATGAAGTGATGTGAAACGTAAGCACATCCATTTTCCCGAAACAGAATTCCCAGAGTGCACATATCCGAGGATGAGGAGGGCGGGAAGGAGATCGAGCTGTCAGACGACCCGTACGATTGCGTGCGGATCAATGTGGAGAATGTGCCGTGTATCGTAACCCTGTGCAAGGTACAGCAGAGCCTGGGCTGTTACCCACAATGCACCACTCTCCTCGTGTCATATACAGTTATGTTTATCTATAACTTTTTTAAATCGTATGTGTTTGTGCCCTTCAGATCGGTCACAGACACGTGGTGGACGCCACACTGCAGGAGAAGGCCTGTTCGGTGGCCAGTCTCCTGATCTCAGTCACACACAAAGGAATGGTCACATGCGTCAGGAAGCTGGGAAGAGGAAGTCTGGAACCGGAGAGCATCTTTGAGATGACAGAGGTCAGCTTAGTTTCTTCCCACAGCAGTTTTAAACTGTCTTGATCTTGTAATTAGTGGTGTTTGCTAAGGAATCACTTTTACTCCTATTTAGAATGAAGAGTTTGTTCAAAGCCCCAAAGCCTGACATATGGCATAATAGTCAGAAATGTTACTTTTTTTTTCTTTTTTTTTTAAATAGAACAGTTTATTGAACCTTTAGACAAAATATACAACAAAAGCGTACAAAAAAGTTTGCATATGTATCATTAAAAGTATCATTGATCAGACTTTTATGGCTCATTTAGTAAGAATATGGAGGGGACAAAAAGTCCAAAAATATGCAATTGCATTTGCTGATGTTTATATGGGCAAAAAGTAAGATTTAATTCTGATGCTTGTAAATTAAATCAATGAGATCTTTATAACAGGGACTGCTATCATAAAATCCAAATAAATATCAGTTGTCCCTTCATATCTTTCAATAATCTGTTGTAGTAAGATGATATTTAAAGGTTTAGTTTATAATCAGAGCTCTGTAGTTTTTCTTTTTGGGTGGCAACACATAATTGAGAGAAATAAGTGTTAATCAAAAGCCTGATGGATCATGTTTGATATACCCCCCCCCCCCCAAACAAAATGCTGTGTGGATAATCAAGTCAACATTTTACTATCAATATAAAAGTTATTCTTATGTTTGCTTTATAAACATCAGTAAAGATTTCACAGCGAAAAGACACGTGAACCACGAGCTGAAGGGGAACGTTTTTAGACTGTTAGTAAAAGGCATTTTACCTGCTAATAAACTATTAATCAGATGAATCTACAACAGGTTTCTAAGCAAAGTTTTTATCATGCTGATCATTAAGAGGGCTTGAATTTATTTGCTTATCATATATGTGACCCTGGGTCACGTCACCAGTCACGAGTCGCACGGGTATATTTGTGGCAATAGCCAACAATACACTGTATGGGTCAAAATTATCCATTTTTCTTTTATGCCAAAAATCATTAGGATATTAAGTAAAGATCATGTTCCATGAAGATATTTTGTAAATTTCCTGCCGTAAATATATAAAACATTTATTTTTGTGAGTGAATGCAGCACAATCGCCAACATAAATGGACAACTTTAAAGGAGATTTTCTCAATGTTTCGATTTTTTTTTTTTTTTTTTTACTTCCGATTCCAGATTTCAAAATAGTTGCATCTCAGCCAAATATTGTCCTATCCTAACAAACCATACACCAATGGAAAGCTTATGTATTCAGCTTTGTGAATAAATCTACATTTGAAAAAAAAAAAGACCAGGGTCATATATGATACAGTAGACTTTATTGGGTTACTTTGGCACTTGTGCACTGGAGTGTGTATATTAGAGAATTTCCTCCGGCTCGTGTTGTTTATATGTGCAATATCATCAGACGTTCAGTGAACGGACAGTCTGAGCCTGTCTCGAGCTTTTATTTTTGCACATTTTCACATGTCTCTGTCTTGCATAAACTCGTCTATTCACTGTTATGCTGTGTTGTGTCGCAGGCCGGGAAGCGAGTGGGAAAGACTCTTCACGCGCCGCTCATGGAGCTGCTGCAGAAAGAAGAAAGCCTTGGCAAGAAACGACAGAAAGTGGGATTCCTTGGATAGCTGTTTTTGTTTGTTAGTTTTTCAAATAAATGAGTTAAGTTTCCTATGACGTTTGTCATGTCTTGCTTAATAACTTCAGCTAACACAGAATCCTCTAATGCAAGGTTATATAACGTTGCTGTTTTTGTTTTTGATTTGTTCATTTTTCCAGCTGGCTGGTTTGAATGGTGCTTTTAACAGATGACTAAATGTTTCTTCGTTTCCCTTATATAAATCTGAGTGGTTTGAGTGCAATTTAAGCATTTGAGGCTTTTTAATACCTGAATTTAGTAGATGAGTAGAAAAGAATCCTTGAAGTTGTTGTGAGCTGGTGATTTTTATGTCCCAGAGCGGAAGGATATTTTTGTTTTAATTGCAGATGTTAGGAAAAAATAATGTTTGCATGAAAACGGAAGTTGTGATAGTCTTTTCTTCCCTATTGTGACGTATATCCGAATGAAACGGCTTCTCGAACAAGAACAAATGTAGGACGGGGCTTCATTTTGTCCGTGAGGAATTGATTGGATGGTGGTGGTTTGCTATTGGTGGATCTCATGTGAGTGACAGGTTGCCCCGCCCTCGTCATCAGAGAAGAGAAGAGATGCGAGAGGGAGGGGAAGTGATTCTGATTCAAGATCAAGAGGTACATTAATTTAGAAAATAATGATTTGCACTGATAAATCATAATAAAGACTGCAATATTCCATAATAAATAAGAAGTGTCCATTTTGATTTCATGGTGACTTCACAGACTTGTGTGGAGCTGGAGCTGGAGCTGGTGTCTCTTCTGCCACGTGTCGTCGGAGGAAGATCTGAGCACAGCTGCTGTGAGCCTGGATCTAGTCCATCCCATAATCACTTTGCATTCAGGTCTCTGGCCTGAATGCAAAACAAACAGCGGGAGTCATTGCACAGATAACAACCTCATACACCAGAAGTATGCATGATGGGAAATGTGTCCTGATGAGACCTTGAATGCTCCTGGACTCCCGGACTCTGCTCCGAGAACCGGCTCTTCTGTGCAAGTCACAATAGGGATCCAGTTTTATAATCTGCTATATAAATCAGGGGTTTTTAAATGAGAGGAAAACATATTGGGGAGAGGGACCAGTTTCTATTGTTTATTATTGTTAATTAATTTAAAATATATATTTAAAACACACATATATAAGCACACACCATTATGTCCTCACAAAGATGGCATTACCCGAAATCCTAGTTCTTGTTGGGACATTTTTTGGTCCGCATGAGGAAAACAGCTTATAAATCACTAAGTGATGTTTTTTTTTTAAAAGTTTTCTGTGATGGGTGTGTTTAGGGGTAGGGAGAGAGAATATACAGTTTTGTAGAGTATAAAAATAATTATGCTGTGAGGTGGGTGTGTGTGTGTGTAGTTGTACAACTATCTTTGTGAGGACCAGTTTCAGTTTTAGACCATTGGAGTGAGGATAAAAGGCCTGTTTGAGGGTCAAGACTTTGTTTTAGGGATAAGGTTATAATGAGGTTAAGGGTCAGTTTAGGGTAAGGGTTCGGGTTAGGCACTTAGTTGTGATGGATAAGGTTAGGGTAAGCGGCTAGAGATTGCATTGTGTCAATGAATGTCCTCATAAAGATAGATGTACATGTGTGAGTCTGTGCTGTGATGTGTGTTTGTGTGTGTGAGTGTGTGCTGTGATGTGTGTGTGTGTGTGTGTGTGTGTGTGTGTGTGTGGTGAGGTGGGTGTGTGAGGACGTCACTCCTCCGCTCCTCTCAGGATGAAGAGCGACTGCTGCTTCCATTACAGCAGTTTTCCTGCGTGAGCTGGACTGAGAAGCAGAGATCTGTCCTCGCTCTCCAGACTTCACCATGAGACTTCTTCTGTTCGCAGTCCTGCTGCTCCTCACACACACCTCACAGCAGCAGAACACTTCCAGAAAGAAACCCAGCGCTAAGAAAGGTAAGACAGGACGATTTCTGTCTTCAGTTAGATCATTTATTCGTGTGGTTATTCAAGCTGAAAGCTGCATAGATGTTGGGAAAGTTCAGAGAGCATCACTTGAAATGCAAGTTGCTGTATGAAGAAAATAAGCATTGATATGTTTAATACATTTGGATATTACTGAACTTTAAATGAACTATTTTTCTTATTTGAATTAAGTCGAATACAATTGTAAAGTTTCAAAATTAGTTAAAAAAACAACTAATTTGATGTTATTAATAAACTAATGTAATAAAAAAGTATTAAATATATAAAAATATGAATAAATTAAAAATAAAAACTATTTATTAAAATACTATAGCATTAAGAAACAAATTCATTTAAAATGCATCCATGCATTTAACTTTTTATTTTTGTAATTTCCATGCATGTGCTCTCTGTAAAATTAATTTATTACATAAAATAAAATATAATAATCAATAAGGATATATATATATTGCATTAAGAAAACAAATTAATTATTGTAATTCATCCATGCATTTTGCTGTTTTTTATTTACAATTCTTTTTTTTGTAATTCCCACTATCCTCAATGATTCTACTTATCACTTATACTTACAGATACTGATTAACTGTTACACTAAAAAAGGCTTAATTTTCAATATAACTGAATATAATTTATTATTTTTTTCATGTGATTTTGGGTGGTTGTTGATTGTCCCTGTCAGACTCGGATGCTCGAGCCAGTGTTGCTCTGGAGGACCTTCAGCAGCAGATCAAAGACATCGTGGAGGAACTGAATCTGGTGAAGGAGCAGCAGGCTCTGCAGACGGGTGAGAGCTACACACCTCGACTCTATCTGCGTTACTCAAGCATCCAGACAGCCTGACTCGTCTGTTTAACTGTAAAAAACTAAAAATGAACTCATTGTACCATAGACTGGCATATTGTTTGGATTAGTTTGTCCACTTGCATAAGACACGTGGCCTCCAGATCCTCATGTGGCTTTTGATGATTCTTACAGCTTGTGCTTTCCATGGAGAACATAGAGACAGATGTAATTCAGTCTTTGATCTATGAGGAAATGTTCAGACAAATATGTCATATTTTATTAGATTATATGGCTAATAATTTAAAAACAAAAGCCAAAAATCACTCTTATTAGTTGCCATTCCAAGCCAAAGCAACAAGTTTGTTTAAAGCCATATTCCACACTTTTGTATCATTTTATGTAAATAAAGGTTTCCAGCACCAAAGTCAGTCATAATTTAATCTTAGATGATCGTTTCCACTCACCCTTGCTATTAAACTGCCTGTTTTATTCTGCACCTGAAGATATATGTAAATGACCTCTGTTGTGATTGGCTGACCCTGTGCGTGTGGGCGTGTCTGGAAGGGAGGAAGGGAGGGGCAAGTTGCAGGTGTTAAAATCTAAATATGGCCAGTCATGTATGTAATTAATAAGCTCAAAATGCCCTGGGTTTTAACTTTCACTTTTTTATTTTAAAAAGGAGAACACACATTTTTTTTTTTTTTACATTATGAGCCATTTAAAGATTGCAAATACTGTTTCTTTATTCTAGTCTGTCTGAGAGGCATAAAGATCCCCGGCAAGTGTTTTCTGGTGGACACCGTGAAGAAGCGCTACCACACGGCCAACGAAGACTGCATCGCCAAGGGAGGAATCCTCAGCACTCCGCTCTCCTCCGACGAAAACACGCTTCTCCGAGATTATGTGCGCCAGAGCCTCGGACCAGACGCTGAAATCTGGCTGGGCGTAAACGACATGCAAATCGAGGGCGTGTGGATGGACCAGACCGGCTCAAACATCCGCTACCAGAACTGGAATCTCCCGCAGCCTGACGGCGGCATCGCGGAGAACTGCGCCGTTCTCTCCGGCGAGAAGTGGCTCGACGAGCGGTGTCGTGAGGAGCGGGCCTCCGTCTGCGAGTTCAACATCGTCTGAGATCATCCAGCGTGGCGATCCCCTTGACCTTAGCTGTCCTTTCCATTGCACAATCCTGCTTGCATTGTGTTTGCTCCGTAATTGTATATTTTTTATCTTGAGGAGACCAAAGATTGTCATTTTAGCTACTCCATAAAAATGTTCAGATACAAAAGCTGAACTATAATCAAAGATCAAGAACACAACACTGTAATAAAGCACATTTTTGGACAGTCTCCGTTAAGATCCAGCCAAAAACACACACTAAGTAAACAAACATTATTGAATCCAAAATCAGATGGTCTTTTAGTAAGAAGTCCAGCCACCTGATAAAATCCAGCAGAACGATGATTATTTCAGATAGCTAGCTTTGTTACTTGTTTATTGTCTAACAAACTAATGTCTAGCCTGATATAACCTGAACATATCCTTGTATCTCAATAAAATGTTTATCCAATATGTGTGTGTATAATATTTTACACATTTGGTGTAAAACAGGCCCATGTAAAGTTCTGCAGAAAAATGTATGTCCATAATTTATTAAATATTTTGGCTGATTTTTTTATGCATTTACCTACAATTGAGTGTTGAATTGTCAGGTCAATGCATCACATTTTACCTTAGGGTGCACAATATTGGTTACTGGCTGATATTACAGATTTTTTTTAATAATCTGTAATATCAGTCAATATTAAATATTTTATTTTGCATGCTCATTTCTGCCAATTTTTACATTTAGATTGCCTTGCATCATCTAACACTCACTCAAAGGCATAAACAATGTTAAATGTAAGCTTTAATTAAATGAATATACATTTTTCTAACTGATGCCTACATTTACTTGTATTCTTTTTAATTTATTAAGAAAACAGTATACTTTAATATCAGCTATTTATCAGTTGCCAGGCATGACATGAAAATAATTATTAGTTTATCAATATCAGAATTTTTAAAATGGTGCTTCCATAATTTTACCATATAAAATGCATAATACCTTTTAACATCTAGTTTTGCTGATTTTTCCCCAAATCCATTGTGGGAAATATGAAAACTGTCTTAATCTGTTCTGTGTGCGGCTATTTTGATTCTTTATATACATTCTAAACAGGGAGGAACATCTATTAAAATATCTGAGCATTTATTTTAGGAATGCACAACGAAAATATACAGAATTGAAAAACAGAAACATGTATGAAACCTGTAGCCTGGAGACAATCACAGTTAAAACAAAACAATTATCCAATAGAGAACGTCATGGCACACTTCCATGAAGGGATTCAACTCTCAAACGGCTTAATTCTGTACATTCAGGCTAAAAGGCCATAAAAAAATCTTTAAAACCAAACTTTTAATAAACTATACATGCAAAATACACCTGTGGCCACTAGGGTGGCAAAAGAGAGCATCAATTTTACACAACAACATTGTCTTTGTGTGCGCATTTTTCTAGGCTTGTAGCCAATAGCTTTTCTGCTCCCCCAATAAAATCATCATATGAATCCACTCCGCATCCGGCTTTATCCTCAAATTGCCTCCTCGTATTCCGGCTCAGCATTGGAATCAGTGTCCGATTCCATTTGTGGTTGTAGTCTGGATTCGTCGGAAGACAGGCGAATGGGATTTATATCCCCGAAACTCTTGAAAGTGTGCAGCTCGTTATCTATCATCCTACGATCTTCGAATCTTAAGCTACCCTGTGATACCAGTGGCGAACGAGGCCTCGGGAGATTAAAGGTGTTGGGCGGGTTTAGGAAAGGCTGATATGCATCTCTATCTCCTCCTCTTCCTTCTATCGAATATTCAGCGGACGAATCCTTAGCCGACGGGATTGAGTCCGAGGGTCCCGTGAACGAACGGTACGCGTCCACCTGATGTCCGTTGCTCCAGGCTCCGTTGTCGATCTCTGCTGGTTGGTTCTTGTCCGCAAAATTTCCGTACATTGTTGGGTCATCAATGGAGGCGTAGACGTGGGACTCATTGTCTGCTCTGGATTTTGGGAAGGTGGCGTTACCCGGAAGGAAAGGTTTCCCTCTGGGCAAAAAGATGGAGGACCTATTGGTCTTAGGTTTGTTTTTCCTTCTAAAAGAAAAGAAAATTGTTTGAATATGTATTTCATTGTATTTTCAAATTCATAAGAGAATACAGAAGAAAATTCAGACTCACTTTCGAATGACGCACACAACTATAAGTGCGATGATTAGCAGCAAAAGCAGAACGCCGACTACAGCCAAGATAATGCTCAGGAAGTTCTCTGTAAGGGGAGGAAAAAAGGAATGATTATCTGATTATCTTCCATTGCAATACTTCTAACAACAACACCACCAAGCATAGTGTGATCAATGCACAAATTCATTCAAATGAAGACAAAAATGTCCTTAATTTCTGAAATTCTCGTTCAAAAATTTTGCACTTTAAAAAATAAATACGACCTCACGTTTCAATCACGTTCACACACTGCCTCTGAAACTTTCGTCTGTCATAAAAAAAAATCAAATCGGGTTCGATTTTCTAAGTATTTCGCATCTGTAGAGAGCATTTTGAGAGGGGTTTTGACAATTGACCCTTCGCTAAGCCCCGCCCTCCTTAGTTACTGTTGCTACACCTGACAAGCTTTCGTGCCTGGCACCTCTATTACAGTATGTATGCACCGGTGTCAGACATTCCTAAGGAGATAATAAGTAATTTTTTTTGGCGAACAGATGAAATATCTGAGAGAGCAAGACAAAAGTGACTGCAGTACGCGTTCGAGGGGTATATCCACAACATAATATGCAACCGATTAGAGAATAATTTCATAAAAATTGAAGCTAAAGCCTATAGGTCCCAGCGCAAGCAGCAGCCGCCTCATACGCTGACCATTCAAATGGGAGACACACAGATTGAGGAACAGCTATGTTCATGCACAGCAGGGGAAGTGACATTTGAAAATAATCTAATACTTATAAATCAAACAGCTTATCCATAAATCTAGTGGAATAAACACAAGACATTAGCCTGACCACTTCGCAATGATAACATTCTCCCGCTTATATTTTTAGCGCGCCAGGCTACTGCTCACACGTCGTGGAGCAAACGTAGGTGTTTTTGTCGACATTTAGTTGTGAATGGGGCGTCCCACACTGCTTGATACTCTTAGCGAAGGGTCAATTCAGGGCCATCGAATGACAAATACGAAAAAACGCATATGAAAATTTCGGACTCAGTGTGCAACGCCCTAAACTCTGAAATGAAAGCGTTTTGCTCACTGGTTTCCTTGTACAGAGTGACCTTGGAGAGCACAGCGAAGTGTCCACTCTTGGGCTCGCAGTTGGACATGTTCAGGTAGAAGCTCTGCTGTTGGGTGATGGTGTTGGTGAAACTCTGATCTTCTCTCCAGGTCTGCGGTTGGCCTCGTGAGTCCAGCGGTCTGATCGCGATCTCCGTGTGGCCCGAGTCGCATACGGGCTTGCTGACGTTGGTGAACTGCAGCTCGGCCCTGTGCTCTTGAGGAACGCTGACGATCCACGTGACGGACGAGGAAGGATTCGTGCCATTGGGCCAGTTGGGCGTCGCAAGGTACATGGATCCCGAAACCAGTGGAGATACAGTGTAGATTACATTCTCTGTGAAGAAAGCAGGAAGACAATGCTATGAGACTCAACTCTATAACAATAGGAAAACAATATTATAGTTTTACAGTGTTTTTGATCAAATAAATGCAGCATTCTTTGAAAAACATTAAAGGTAGTAATTATTCCAAACTTTTTACTTACCAGTGATCTCTGGACTCATGGTGACTCTTAAAATTTCTTTCTCCTGGCTCAGGTCTTTTATCGTGTTAGGAGTTACGGTAATGGAAACATTCCCTTTGACTTGGATTTTTTTGATTGCGCCTTCAGCCATAGAGCAGAACTGGCCGATGTTGGAGCCGTCAGTCTCGGAGACCAGCAGAGAGACCCTCTCCTTACACTCCTTGTCTGGGACAGACTGGTGCAGGTTTATGTTAGGGGCTGTGAGATCCACGGTGCTTTGATCGAGCACACGGAGCAGCCAGGTGAACTGGTGGAGGGGAACATGCAGACTGGGGTCCAGCGTGGGAATAGAGAGGGACTGGTGTCTGGTGTCAAGAGGAGATGCACTCGGACAATCTAGAATTGCATGGAGGAAAGAGACAATCAAGATAATGTGGTGAATGAATCTCAAAATGATTCTGTCAAGATTATAATTTCATGACTGTCATCTATCGGTCTGTTTGTCTATCTATCTATCTGTATCTATCTATCTATCTGTATCTATCTATCTATCTGTATCTATCTATCTATCTGTATCTATCTGTATCTATCTATCTATCTGTATCTATCTATCTATCTATCTATCTATCTATCTATCTATCTATCTATATCTATCTATCCGTATCTATCTATCTATCTATCTATCTATCTATCTATCTATCTATCTATCTATCTATCTATCCGTATCTATCTATCCGTATCTATCTATCCGTATCTATCTATCCGTATCTATCTATCTATCTATCTATCTATCTATCTATCTATCTATCCGTATCTATCTATCCGTATCTATCTATCTATCTATCTATCTATCTATCTATCTATCTATCTATCTATCTATCTATCTATCTATCTATCTATCTATCCATCCATCCATCCATCCATCCATCCATCCATCCATCCATCCATCCATCCATTTGAGACTACGCCTGAAGAGTCAAAGCCAGACCAAACAAAGCATTTTTTCCATGTCTAAATTGTGTTCATGTGTTTATCCACTGATGTGTGCAGCATTTATGCGCTCCCAGTTACCGTAGGTTTGGGTGGCCGTCAGCTGCAGGTCCTGCACGGGGCAGTCGAGGAAGGACAGGTCAGCTTTGGTGCCCGCAGGAACCACTATTTTCTCCTGCGCCACAGAGTTCAAGCTCATTTCACAGTACGACTCTGGGTTTTTATTTTCTATTTGCAGGCTCAATCCCTCCTCTTTCCGGAGATCCGCAGTGCAAAGATCTGAACAGAATAGCAAGACAAACAGCGTGCTATTTATCTGCAACTTTAAAGCATGACTTAATCAAGATCAGATACCCTAAAAAGCAATATTATTTCAGACACAAAACCAAATCTACATGCTTCTCCTTACATGGTGTCCCACCCCTGAATACTGTCACGTTTATGTTCAAAGAAAGTCCTTTTTTTGGTTCACAATTGGTAAGAGTCAGGCTGAAATCTCCCTGTTTATTGGTCGGCTGAATGTCCTTTGGTTCCTTTGTGAATGAAGTCTTGTCCGCCAGTGTATAATCAACCAAGACCTTATTATTTTTGCACTCTGGTGGAGTGTAATGTTGAAAGAGAACTGTAAAATTTTGCATTGGCTCAACAGCAAAGTTCCATTTAATTTTTTCTTCACTGTAGTAGCCTGTGTCGTAATTTGGTGTGAAGAATTCAGCAGATGGCAGTCCTCTGGGCAGCTTGACGTCCACCACAACCAATGTTGTTGCTGCAAAGAACAAGAAATAAAATCATTCCCAATCAAAAACGAAACACTCAAGAAACGTTCTTGTTCCACATCACTTCTTCTAACCTTCTGCATCCGGTCCTATGGACACTTTGAAGTCAGATGGGTTCAGGTCTGTACCTTTGGGAACCTCCAGAGACACACGTCCTTTAAACAAGGCCTGGATACGACTAATGGTACCGTTCCGACAAAACGTGCCAATGGAGATCGGACCTGACCGCTTGTATGTAATGATGGTGTAGGTGTGTTTGTCTGGACAGGATTCTGAAGGCTTGATCTGTCTCATTCCTGGAGCTGGAAAGTCCAGTTGAAACATCTGGTTTGATTGAACCTTCAGATCCCAGTTGAAGGTTCTGCTGAACTCCAGGAATCGTGTCGAATCCGGATGCGCTGCAATGATGCTGCAGGCTGTCGGCGAACAATCTGTGATTGGAATAAAAAGTAAAGATTTTGTGTTTTACAAGGTGGTTTTTATCAAATGGATAGTTCAGACTCTACATTTTGCTACTCGCCGATTTTTTGGTTGATCTCCACAGAAAAGACGTCGCCCGGCTGAGAGCAGTTGAAAGTCACGATGGTGGGCCGAGCTTCAGTGAGGTCCAGGTTGGAGTTGCAGGTCTGAGACGGACCTTCATCCTTGCACGCATCACAGTCCAGACCCTGACCTGCCTTCTTAATGAAGTGTACCGTGGTGCCAGAGTCGGGGGTCACCTCAATTTTATGACATTCTGAAAAAATGTAAATAATATAATATAATATAATATAATATAATATAATATAATATATGAATAAAAGGAGAAATAATAATAACTAATATATATATATATATATATACACACACACACACACACACACACACACACACATATATATATATATATATATATACAGTGCAATGCATAAGTGAATACACCCATGCTAAAGTTGACTAAAAAGAGGAATAAAAAATCATATTTTGGAAATTGAACTTAATGCCTTAATTTAAAAAATTAGGAAAAATCCAACCTTTAAGGACACCAATTTTCTTTGTGAATGAATAATGTATCGTAAATAAATAAATGTTCTTCCTAAAAATACATGGTGCATAAGTGAGTACACCCCTATGTTAAATTCCCATAGAGGCAGGCAGATTTTTATTTTTAAGTATTTAAAAAAAAAAAAAATTAGGATACTATGCATCCTGATAAAGTTCCCTTGGCCTTTGGAATTAAAATAGCCCCACATCATCACATAGCCTTCACCATACCTAGAGATTGGCATGGGGTACTTTCCATAAGATCATCTCTCAATGCAAATCAAACTAGCTATTAGGCTAACTGAAATAAAACCATGCCAATCTCTAGGTATGGTGAAGGCTATGTGATGATGTGGGGCTATTTTAATTCCAAAGGCCAAGGGAACTTTATCAGGATGCATAGTATCCTAAAAAAAAAATATATATATATATATATATTTAAAAATAAAAATCTGCCTGCCTCTATGGGAATTTAACATAGGGGTGTACTCACTTATGCACCATGTATTTTAAGGAAGAACATTTATTTATTTACGATACATTATTCATTCACAAAGAAAATTGGTGTCCTTAAAGGTTGGATTTTTCCTAATTTTTTAAATTAAGGCATTAAGTTCAATTTCCAAAATATGATTTTTTATTCCTCTTTTTAGTCAACTTTAGCATGGGTGTATTCACTTATGCATAGCACTGTATATATATATATATATATGGGGTGTAATGGTTCGCAGTAAAAAAGTTCTCAATAAAAAAATCGAATCGTACTGTTCTCCATCCACGATTCAGCACACACTTGCAATCTGACGATGCATAGGCAAATATGGTTTGTTGAAAATAAATAAAACAGTCAGAGTATGTTTCTGTCGATTGATACGCATTCTAGCTTCCCCCAAAACTTTGTTCAACATGAGTGCCGTATGCATGCTCTAATATTACCAGTCATTTGAGCCGTCATCACCTGGGTGTTGATAGCATGAAACCTGAACAGCACACATTGCTGTCTGTGTTTAAACTAAACTCATTTAAGCCTTGCCAATTTAAACATTCGAGTGCAAGACGCAAAAGAGAACTCGCGGGCGCTGTAAGAAGATTTGTGTGCGCACTCATCCAAAGCACACACACGGAAAGCCGTGTCTTTAAGCTTTGCGCTTGAACGGACAAAAATGATGTCAACATGCCTGTCTTGGAGAGTATCCCTAGTAATAGTCAGTTATGTCTTAAGTGAATGCAACCAGTTGAGAAAGAACACGTGTACAGTATCAGTGAACTGGATCTATGCATTATGACTTAAAGTGACATCAGCCTAATATTCCTAATACAAGTCTGTGTTTTCAATGTTAATCAAACAACAAAAGACAAAGAGAAAATCACTCACTGCTCTTGACTGAATAACGTTTGTAACTTTAATAATGATTAGGCCTAATTTTTATTAAATTTATACAGTGAAGATGTATTGAACATTTGATTACATTATTCAATTTCTGTACCTGAAAACTACTGTTAGATACCTAAATAACCTGAAAGTGCTGTTTATTTTATTTGTATCTTTGCTCTTTTGTATTAATTTGTGCTGCTTGTAGTTTGACTATTTTTTCTTATTTTCTTTATTTTTATTTTACAGTAGCTCTTTTTTTCCTGAACATAGCACATACCAAACCATACCGAAACCGTGATCCTAAAACCCTGATAGAAACCGAACCGTGAGTAATTTAAACCTTTACACCCCTAATAAATATATATATATATATATATATATATATATATATATATATATATGAAGAGTTCAGATGCAAAAGCCTCTAACTGCAATCTGAAATTTTCTTCGAGAACTATCATTTTTATAAAGCTTGTATATTTAAGTTCAGTAATTTCACTTAAAATGACAATTAATAGGCAATTTGCATTGCCATTTAAGTGAAATTATATAACTTAAATATACAAGCTTGATAAAAATGATCATTCTAGAAGAAAATTTCAGATGGCACTTAGAGGCTTTTGCATCTGAACTCTTCAAAAAAAATAAAAAAAAATTATATTATCTATCTATCTATATATATATATATATATATATGTAGACATTGTATGAAAATGTATCATACTTGTGAACTGTGAACCCAAAAGTGAGGTATGTACCGAACCGTGACTTCTGTGCACCGTTACACCCCTAATATATTTATATAGCAAAAATAAAATATAATAATCAATAATAATTTACAAAAAATAGGGCCCTATTAAGAACCATTCCTTTCTAAACTTTGTCCATTTGCTAGATTCATTGGCAGTTGGTTTAATATTATTTTTGCTTTGTGTGAACAGGCCTATAAGGGCTCATCCCTTTAGAAAAAATATATTTAAATATATAAATAAATATACATGGAGAATGGATGGATACATTGAGATGATTTTATTTTAATTTAAATTTTATTAAAATACAATTAAATTGAAATATAAAATATATCATAATCATATATTAAACAAAAATAACATCATCAATTATTAAATGAGGCCTATTCACATTAAGAATTTTTTTTTTTTTTTTTTCAAAACTTTTCTATTTTGCTATTGATTTGAAACGACTTCTGTCTGTGTTTTGTATGTATGACTTTTTATTAACATTTGGTGTCATTTATTATTTTTGCTTTGTGTGAACAGGCCTTTATATGGACTCAATCTATTAGGAAAATTATGCAATACAAATTAAAATCAAAAACTGCTCTTGGACAGAGAGATCCATAACCCTACAAAAGTTACTAACCCTACAAAACAATCAATATGGAGCCATGAGAAAGAACAGCTCGGATGAAGCAGAGAGTTGTAACCCACATAAAAGCAAACAGAAACACAAAGGACTGATTCAGGACTTGAACAGGAAGAGGTCATGAGCGAACACAGCCGCACATTACACGACACATGCCAGGCATTCTGGGATCTTCCCTGATTACATCAAGGAACAAGAGCACCATGCCCATATAATAACTGGGAAATTCTGACGCTGCAGAAGGTTCGGTGCATGACAGCATATATCCATATCCATATGCGTCATAATTAGAAATTAGTCTTAAAAATAAACAGGTTGGTTCTTAAAGTGAAGTCTTTGCTCAAACGCTGGTAGGCCTACATATGCATTATCTTGTACCACACTTGATAGAAAGACAATCACAAGTTTCGACATGATTTTGATTGCACACTAACTGACTTTCAACAAGACACAAGCAACCCAACAGCAGCGTCTCATATTACTCCATAAGAATGACAACCTCTGCAAATATTTACTCATAATTGTGACAGCAACAGTCAGCGGACACACACTCCTCCAGCCTCTAACCTGAACCAGGTTAACATGTATCAGCAACTAAATCAGGTTGTTTGTTTAGTGGCATAACTGGAAAAGGTGTGAGGGGTTTGTTTGTACATTTTCTGGTTTAGTCATGCATCTTTGGCATTATAAAACAACTCAATCATGAACTGACACCTATATCTGCACAAGAAAATGTCACAAAAAAAATAAATAAATCACACTTTCGACCCATTTTAATTTTTAAAACTCACAGCTCCAACCATTAATACATCAGCAACACTCTGAAGGTCACTTTCAACTCTGTGAAAATGAAAGTCTACGTACTGTCTCAAAAGCTGAAATGTCAATAGAAAAGCAAACAACAGTTGACATTTTCAGATATGCATTTCACGTGGAGAAAACAGAGAAAGCCTTATGTTTTTCCCTCCCTGCCCAAGAGCATGTTACAGCAAACTGCCCTCCATTTGTACAGTAACAGATTGTTGGTCAATAATTAACTAGATATTTTTCACAGCAGCTGTCATAACTCATAATTGCAAATGTGTTCATTTTCATAGGCCATGATTGAGGCCAGATTCAGTCCTACTGTGAAAAACTCTCTCATTTTATATTTCAATAACGATTTTATATAAATAAACACCCAGCATACACTTAATGAAATTAATTGTCTCATGCTAACTATTTTAAACAATACACACCTAATACTGTAGGTTCATAAACTGTCGTATCATGAGGGCTATCTGACACATATAAGTTCTTTATTTCAAATATTTTTATGAATTTCAATAGATAAAACGTTAAAACCTGGTAAAGGATAAATAACTGAAACATGACAGTGACGAGGATGTTTAAACGTGTTTGGGGTGGTGCTTCTCTGAAGACTCACCTGAGATTTTGTGAATCTGCAGTAAAATCAACCCAATGAGCACAGGAACCACACACGAGCCCATCATTCCCCTTCAGAGGTTCCTAAACTTTCCAAAAAATGTGTTTGTGTTTTAAAAATCGTTTGATTTAAATCCTTGGATCGTGCATGGTGGATTGAGTTAGTCTGACCGCATCGGCGCTTCCTGATTCTGAGACCTGTTGTGCACGCAGAAGGGCGTGTGCGCGCGCACCTTACCTGTCCAAACTTGTGTTCAGGATCATACAACAGCTGGGAAATGCGATTGCATTATTAAAAAAAAAAAAAACAGTTTAACTCACAAGAAGCGAAGATTTTAAGTGATAAATCCGAGAGATCTGACTTTAGAGGCACACAAATCAGATTAATCCTTACAAAATCCACTCGCTTCAATGTATGCAATTTTTCAAGTTTATTAGATTGACTAACATCATTCTTTGCTTTTCCTCAGTCGAGATTGATTACTCAAGCACTTCAGCTCGATTTTCTGAGGACAATGATTAATATGCATGAGCCATGAGCCAAGTCTTCCTCCATTGGAAGGTTTTCGGGGAAAAACGTCATCGCACATAATTAATATTCATGAGTCAGGACTTCACATTGATAGGATGCGTATTTCAGCCTAGTCGTTTGATTGTTACTAAAGTCAAAGGTGTTAACTTTGTAAAGTTTCTCTTTTTGAAGTAGCCTACAAGGTAACCGTTATATACGGATAATAGTTCAGTAATTAAATTATGTTATATTATTATTATTATTATTATTATTTTCATTTGTGAAATGACTTATAGGCTACCATGTGGCTAAATATCCTGTTGAAAATGTCTAATTAAATCGCCTTTCTATTTATGCAGATTCTGTTCACTACTATTGTGCTCTCGTGTAATGAGTCCTAACCGTCCAAACACGCCCGCAGACGACAGCATTCCAGTCGTGTCAATGTAAGCAGCCTGGAGGAGCACAGCACTTTCACTAGGGAAAGAGTCACTAAAAACACGAAGATAAGAAGATTTCATAACCCATCCAACAGGTATCACAAGAGGCAACACTTTCATCATATCGTTTGTTTTCCCCTTTCTGATCACTCCATTTAGGCCTATACCATTAAAAACTATGTGAAAGCAGGAAATACATTATTGAAAAATGCATTTTTATGTATGTCATCGCAGATTGCTCATCAAAAGCATTCAAATAGAAAATCGACCATTAATGGTCTATTGTCTGATAAATGAACCCTGTGGTTACAGATTTCTAGGCCATAGCCTACAGGAAGGAGCATTTAAATGACAGTTTCTCACACATTAAAATCTATACAAGCAAAACATCCAGACATGTTTCTGAAAGGCATAAATAATTCATTCACAATCTTTTAAACCGTTTTGCACAATGTCATGTGCTACAGAACAAATAGCATTCAATAACCAGGAGAAACTGGTCTGATTGGGAAATTATCCATCGCCTATAAATCTGTAAGTTTATGTAAATTAATATATAATAGTAGGCTATATAATGGAGTAATAGTCAGATAGATAGATAGATAGATAGATAGATAGATAGATAGATAGAATGAATGACAAATATATATATATATATATATATATATATATATATATATATATATATATATATATATATATATATTAGGGCTGTCAAAAGATTAATCGCGATTAATCCATCCAAAATAAAAGTTTGTGTTTACATAATATATGTGTGTGTACTGTGTATAATAATTTTGTATATATCAATACACACATACACACATGCTTGTATTTATATTTAAGAAAAATGTGTAATTTATATATAAAAAAATTATATTTATATTTAATATAAATTAGATATAAATATATACAGTATATGTATGCAAATATTTCTTAAATATATACATGCATGTGTGTGTATTTATATATACAAAATTATTATACACAGCACACACACATATATTATGTAAACACAAACTTTTATTTTGGATGGATTAATCGCGATTAATCTTTTGACAGCCCTAATATATATATATATACTTGCAGTTACTCATATCTGAACTAGACTGATGTCATCAGTTCTATGTAATATCTTAGCAGGTCCATGACTGTGATACACAGCTGTCATTGATATATATATATACATATACATATCATATGTCCATCAAAGGTCTTCACAGTGTCTCCTCCCTGATACACACACACACACATACTATAACACATATAAATACACCCGCACACATTGGAGAATTCACAGTATGTTCTCCGCTTACCGCCGGAGACAGAGTCTGTCTGCAGGAGCAGGACATCACACTTTCCCTTCCCGTCTCTGTCTGGCACACACACAGAAAATGGACTCAAACTCTTTATGCTTTGGTAAGGTCCACGTCATGAATCTAATCTGGGGAGTGATTCGAAAATGTTTGCATGGGTGTAAACTGGTGCCTAATGTTTATAGTTCAGTTTATCAAGCTGAAGAATTGTTCGTTTATTGTTCGTCAGGATGTTTTCAGAATTTGATGCAGATTAGTTTGATAGTTTGATTTCAGTTCAGAGATGTAAAACTATAGATAAATTCTGTTACAGTCTTACTCAATTAAAAGTTTAACCAGTGTTTGTTTAGTGAAAGTAAGTGAATACAAATAAATAGGATGAGTTCAGGTTGATTGGGACACTTTCCCCCCCCAAGTCATCTCAATGGCAAAAAGTGTCTCAATCACCACTCAATTACTATCATGAATATGACTTTCATTAAAGTAGCCTATTGAATAAATATTTATATTTTCACTTCTTCTTTATAAAAAGAACTATAATCTATAGAATCAGAGAATTTCTCATTAAAGTAAATTTGATGCTCAACCTTTTAAATCAGTTGTCTTGTGTACTGTGTGGTTTGGTGGTACTATGGTACTGAAATTCATGAACCATGGGGGGTGGGTGGGTGGGGGGGGGGGATATCATGTAAGGAATTTCCCCTGCTTTGACTATGTTTACATGCAAAAAAAAATTATTTCGGATTAATTGATGAATCCGAATTTTCTGTGTGTTGTCTGCCGCCTTCAGGTAAGTGTGCAAAGTGCACAGGAGGCATTTATGGTGCTGGTCAGGCCTGCCAAGCCATGGGACAAGTGTACCACGACAGCTGCTTCTCCTGCTGTGTCTGCGGTGAGACTCACAGCTCATGTGACAGTTCAGATGCATAGAAATTTATCACAGGGAAGATGACATATACAGACACAAAAACATATCAATTCAAAGTACTTTTTTAATGTCATATAGTGTACACAGAGCCCCTAAACAGAGTCACTAAAGGGACATGGTAATGATAAATAAAGAGAATTGAGGAGACAAAATATTTTTAAGAGAAAACGCAAATGTTTCTCATGGGAACACAATACTTTTACGAGAGAGAAAACATTTATGGGTGAATGCAGTACGAGAGAATGCAAAGTTTTCCTGGGGACAACAATACTTTTACAAGTCAGCTGTGTACATACTAGAACCTCCTTGTGTAAGAAACACGGGGGGAACAGAATCCGACGGCGAACAATCCAGCTGTCAGAATCCGTTCCCCCACCCATATGATGAGAGATATTGATGCAGACACTGTAAAAGATGCTGATAATATACTGTGTGTGAATGGAGCTTAACCAGCATCAGGTTAAAGATTTATGTTTTTGCCTTTTATCATGATAGGAGATCATAGGACAGAACGCAGACTGGAAGCGAAGTGGGAGAGAGAAAGAAAGATAGAATGACGGGATCAGGAAAAGGACACAAGCTGGGACTTGAACTCAAGTCTCCCAAAGTGCAACGACATTATTTGTTAGTGTACTAACCACTAGGCTATTAGCACCTGTTAGCCACAATCAGTTTTGTAAATATTAGAACCGTGTTGTGTAAAAAACACGGGGGGAACAGAATCCGACAGCAAACAGTCCTCCTGTCGGATTCCGTTCCCGCACACATGATGAGAGATGTTGATGTAGTGACTTTAAAAGATGCTGATTCTATACTGTGTGTGAATGGAGCTTAACCAGCATCCGTTTAAAGATTTATTTTCTGGTGTTTTGTTTTTTATCATGATAGGACAGTACTTAGATTGAAAGCGAAGTGGGAGAGAGAAAGATAAAGAGAGGGACAGGATCAGGAAAAGTCCAGGAGTTGCAAGTTGAACTCGGGTCTCCCAAAGTGCAATGGCTTTATTTGTTAGTGTACTAACCACTAGACTATTAGCTCCAGTTAGCCACAATCAGGTTTGTAAATATTAGAACCTCGTTGTGTAAGAAACACGGGGGGAACAGAATCCGACGGCAAACAATCCAGCTGTCGGAATCCGTTCCCACACACATATGATGACAGATGTTGATGTAGTGACTTTAAAGATGCTGATTCTATACTGGGTGTGAATGGAGCTTAACCAGCATCAGGTTAAATATTTATGTTTTTGCCTTTTATCATGATAGGACAGAACGCAGACTGGAAGTGAATTGGGAGAGAGAAAACAAGATAGAATGACGGGATCAGGAAAAGTCCACGAGTTGGGACTTGAACTCGGGTCTCCCAAAGTGCAATGGCTTTATATGTCAGTGTGCTACAACTAGGCTATTAGCTCCAGGTAGCTCCAGGAGTCAGTTTTGTAAATATTAGAACCTAGTTGTGTAAGAAACACGGGGGGAACAGAATCCGATGGCAAACGGAGATGTTGATGCAGTGACTTTAATAGATGTTGATTCTAGTGTGAATGGAGCTTAACCAGCATCTGTTTATAGATTTATGTTTTGGCGTTTTTGCCTTTTATCATAAGACAGTACTTGGATTGAAAGTGAAGTGGTAGAGAGAAAGAAAGAGAGAGAGAAAGGGGGACAGGATCTGGAAAAGGCCACGAGCTGGGACTTGGACTCTGGTCTCCCAAAGCGCAATGTCTTTAAATGTCAGTGTGCTACCCACTAGGCTATTAGGCAGTTTTGTAAATATTAGAACCTTTATTAGAAACACAAGTTAAGTCAATTGATCACTTTTTACAGTGTGGGAGAGGAAGAGAGCAAGATAGAGACATAGAACGCAATACTTTTATGAGAGAGCATAAAGTTTCTCAGGGGAGCGCAATACTTTTACGAGAGAGCATAAAGTTTCTCAGGGGAGCGCAATACTTTTATGAGAGAGCATAAAGTTTCTCAGGGGAGCGCAATACTTTTATGAGAGAGCATAAAGTTTCTCTGGCAAACGCAACAATACTTTTATGAGAGAGCGTAAAGTTTCTCAGGGGAACGCAATACTTTTACGAGAGAGCGTAAAGTTACTCTGGGGACCGCAATACTTTTACGAGAGAGCGTAAAGTTACTCGGGGGAGCGCAATACTTTTACGAGAGAGCATAAAGTTTCTCTGGCAAACGCAACAATACTTTTATGAGAGAGCGTAAAGTTACTCGGGGGAGCGCAATACTTTTATGAGAGAGCATAAAGTTTCTCAGGGGAGCGCAATACTTTTATGAGAGAGCATAAAGTTTCTCTGGCAAACGCAACAATACTTTTATGAGAGAGCGTAAAGTTTCTCTGGGGAACGCAATACTTTTACGAGAGAGCATAAAGTTTCTCTGGGGAACGCAATACTTTTATGAGAGAGCGTAAAGTTTCTCAGGGGAGCGCAATACTTTTACGAGAGAGCATAAAGTTACTCGGGGGAATCCAATACTTTTATGAGAGAGCGTAAAGTTTCTCTGGGGAACGCAATACTTTTACGAGAGAGCATAAAGTTTCTCTGGCAAACGCAACAATACTTTTACGAGAGAGCGTAAAGTTACTCGGGGGAGCGCAATACTTTTATGAGAGAGCATAAAGTTTCTCAGGGGAGCGCAATACTTTTATGAGAGAGCATAAAGTTTCTCTGGCAAACGCAACAATACTTTTATGAGAGAGCGTAAAGTTTCTCAGGGGAACGCAATACTTTTACGAGAGAGCATAAAGTTTCTCTGGGGAACGCAATACTTTTACGAGAGAGCGTAAAGTTACTCGGGGGAGCGCAATACTTTTATGAGAGAGCATAAAGTTTCTCAGGGGAGCGCAATACTTTTATGAGAGAGCATAAAGTTTCTCTGGCAAACGCAACAATACTTTTATGAGAGAGCGTAAAGTTTCTCAGGGGAACGCAATACTTTTACGAGAGAGCGTAAAGTTACTCGGGGGAGCGCAATACTTTTATGAGAGAGCGTAAAGTTTCTCTGGGGAACGCAATACTTTTACGAGAGAGCATAAAGTTTCTCTGGCAAACGCAACAATACTTTTATGAGAGAGCGTAAAGTTACTCGGGGGAGCGCAATACTTTTATGAGAGAGCATAAAGTTTCTCAGGGGAGCGCAATACTTTTACGAGAGAGCATAAAGTTTCTCTGGCAAACGCAACAATACTTTTATGAGAGAGCGTAAAGTTTCTCTGGGGAACGCAATACTTTTACGAGAGAGCATAAAGTTTCTCTGGGGAACGCAATACTTTTATGAGAGAGCGTAAAGTTTCTCAGGGGAGCGCAATACTTTTACGAGAGAGCATAAAGTTACTCGGGGGAACGCAATACTTTTACGAGAGAGCGTAAAGTTTCTCAGGGGAACGCAATACTTTTACGAGAGAGCGTAAAGTTTCTCAGGTGAACGCAATATATTTACAGGAGAACAGAAATGTATTTGTATTTTTTTTAAACGCAATACTTTTAAAAGAGAGGGCAGTGTTTCTCAGGGTACTTAAAAAAAAAAAAAAAAACGTAAAATTTCTCATGTTTTCTTTTCTCTAGGCAAGAAACTAAAAGGAAAGCAGTTTTATGACTTTTCAGGACAGGTGTTCTGTGAGGAGGATTATTTGGTCTGTGGTCTGGTCTTGTTTATTAATTATTTCTTGCACTCAATTTAGAGGGCAAGAGTGCTTTTAATGCTTCTTTCTTTTCTAGTATTCCAGTGTCAAGCACTTTGCAGAGGTTTGCACATCCTGTGGATATTTAATCACAGATATGGTCAGTCTGAAAGCCATTTTGAGTGTTTAATGAATCTAATGGATCATGTGGCAGGTGGAAACATTAAATAAAATTAACTAAGATTACCTCTGACCCCTTTAGGTTCTCCAGGCTTTGGGAAAGTCTTTCCATCCAGACTGTTTCCGCTGTGTCATCTGTAACGAGACGCTGGAGGGACAGCCGTTCAGTGTTGACACACAAAACAAAATATATTGTGTGAAAGACTACCACAGGTGAAGAACATGCTGGCATATGGACACTTACAGTAAGACACTTCACAGACAATGAATATATAATCGAATTATCAAATAAAGAAGGATCTCAAAATCATTATGTTAAAATCAAATTTCCCATATATTTATTAAATATTTTAGCCATTCATACCAAATGAACCCCAATTATAAGACATGAACATTTCTTCATTAACTCATTCATGTAGTATGTAGTAATATTGATTTATTTGTGTGTGCGTGTGTGTGTGTGTGTGTGTGTGTGTGTGTGTGTGTGTGTGTGTGTGTGTGTGTGTGTGTGTGTGTACTTTGACATACTTTTTCTTGAACAGGTTTCTAGCCCAGACCTGTGCTGGATGTAAACAGTTAATCCTTCCCACTGAGGTATTGTATTATGATTATTATTATTTTGCAAATATCTTTTTATTTTTATGTAGAAAAATTATTTTGGTCATCATATATTTGATCTTATAAACCAGTGATCATGATTTGAAATATTGATTTGTGTTTGTTTATGTCCACAGGGTTCAAATGAGATTGTGCGAGTGATGTCCATGGGCAAAAGCTACCATGTGGCCTGTTATGAAGGAAAAAGTGACATTTAATAATTGTATAGCCTATTTAATCCAGACTGAAGAAACTCTGTTCATAATTGTTCAATTATAATTATTCATTATTCTGTGTTTTCAGCTAAAATATGTATCTTTTTTTGCATTCATATATAAGAAAAACTGGACATCTGATTTTGTAATTGTCTTTAAATAAAATAAATGTATGCACTGCCTATTGTTGTCTATGCCTATGGCATCACTTTGTTGAGGACTTTTATTATGACATTACCGGAAGAGGAGGAAGTACTCTATTGTTTTTTTCAACACTGATTTGACGTTTGGCGCGTTCAGTAAAGTCTCAGTTTAGTGAGTGAGAATCAAGCATAAGCTCTCTTTTATATAATATAATAAGATAAATATTCTCTTTTATATAAGATGCATATGTCTCTATAACTGACATGCTCTTTTTATAGCGAGTCTGAAATACATGTTGATGTGTTCTATGAAGGAATTATAAACTCGGTTGTTGGATGAGTTTGTATTTATATTGGTTTTCACGGATAAAGTGACCAAATGGATCGATACAATGATGTGAAAATCCTCCTGAAGAAATGGGAACAATATTTCTTCCAAACAAACAACAGAAAGCCCAATAAGGTATCGTGTATTGTTGTTGTATGTTATGCTATCTGTGGTTTCCTTGTCTTGTGTTTTATTTTGTTGTGCTATATTTGCTCAGTCTTATGTTTTTTAATGTTATGTTGTTTTGTGTTTTCTTATGTTGTTTACTGATATATGTCATAGTTATTGTGGGTATATTCTGTCATTGACTGACAGACATAATGTACAAACATATCTTTTCTTTTGAAGGATGACATTGATAAAGCTCCAGAAGAGACGAGACGTAAGATTATTTTGTTGTGTTATCTTTGTTCATGTTGAGCTTTCATACTTTGTTTTGTTTGTTTTAAATTTTTGATTTGTATGTTCTTGTGTTTGCAGAACTTTATAAAGAATATCGTTCTCTCAAAGAAGCAAAAGAAAGAAAGAGCTCAGAGCTGGAAAATCCAACAAACCCCCCTGAGAGTCACTCATCTACTACTGTGAGAATCTACTTCATTTGAACATTCATCATCAGCCGTCTTAATAGTTTCTGAAGATAAGAACCATCATATGTGTAGATCCAGTAAATGTTTACGTTCACTGTTTTAAGGGATCTGGATGCTGGGGATCTCACCTCAACCGGAAGAATCTGCCGGCTGCTGTGCCGAAACTCTCATCCGATGATAAAGAGACGCTGAAAGCTTCAGCTCAGTACTTTGGCATGAAGTTGAAGAACAATCTTGGAGCTTTAACAAAGGTGCATATGACTTATCATGAGCTGTGTAATACTACTTAAAAACTTAAAAACTATATATTTATTTTTAGTCTTTTGAAAATGTGGTGTTATATTTTTTTCAGAGTACCAGTATTTGTTCCAAACAGCTGTTGTTATCATGTACTTTCAAAAAATAAAATAAGTAATAAATAGTCAAATAATAAAATTAAAATAAGTCAGTGGAAACAGATCTATTTAACTAAAAAAGATATAATTTAAAATAATATAATTTATTTCATTATGTAATAATTTTTTACTAAATGTTTTTAGATGTTGTAAAAAAAAATGGTATATAGTAGTTGTTAATGTTTATTACGGCCTATTATATGGGTAAACATGTCTGCTGATTATGACTGATTTTGACTATATTTTGTATATTGTGAAAAAAAAAAATTAAGCATTTAGTTTGAAAATGTTAACTCATGCTGAACAAAATATATTAAAAATGCCATTACAAATAATCAGTCTTAATAAGTGGAAACTGCTCTATAATTTAATTAAAAAGTGTATAATTTTATAAAAAGCATTTTGTTATATTGTTAAACATATTCAGAAACATTTACTCTGATTAGGATGTTGTAATGGCATCTTTTACTGTATTGTACTTCTTGCATTTGTCAACTTAATCTGTATGACATGGCTGTTTTGAACAAATAATGAATCTGACAATTCTTAATAAATGTCATTTGGAGAAACAGGCTGCAGAATATCTGTCCTCTTATTTTATTGTCGCATATGCTAAATTCTAGGAACGGTCGTTTTCTCTGAAAAAAGCTACAACCCCTCGCCGAACGCCAACCAAACCACTGCAGGACCCTCCAAACTCCAGCGCAGCACCGACAGATGTAGAGACTCACACACCGAAGTCAGCCAACACACAACCAGACCCCAGCGCTCCTCCTGTACAGACGGCCAGCGCTGAGTTTGAGGACGAGCCATCGGATCCCTTCCCCTCCATGACCCCCTCCAAATCCTGGTCTCCAGCTGTGGGATCCGCACACAAGAGCGTGGAAAGGCTCCAGTTCCTGAGGCAGTCCATGACCAAGAGGATTTCATCTGTGGACAGTGGCTGGCTTGCACGCTGCCAGGTCTTCGATGAGGTGGAGGAACCTCAGAAACCGGTTGCGGGGAATTCAGAGCTGATGAAAAACGGTAATAGTTGTTTACCACCTACTGTTAGAAGCGAAACATCCCCAAAGACTTCATTAGAGAAGAGTAAATCTGCCTTGTCAGAGGACGAAGCACAGAAAGGTCCTGTAGTGTCTTCAGTAAGGGACAATGTGGTGCTGGATGCAGAATTGGGCTCCCCGGGGCCTCATGGTGAACGGGTATATCAAAAAGACACTGCAGCTCTCACTGGAGATGGTGAGATGTGTTTAGAGGAACCCAAATCTCCTGCAAAAACTAAGAAACGCAAACCCAGGGCCAAAAAAGATCAAGACTCGGGGGAAAAACCACAGGCCAACGAAGGTGTCAAAAAAACAAAAGGTCGAAAAAGACAGAGGGACGATGATGTGGATGAATCTGAGGAGCAGGAAGGCGGAGTGAAAAAGAGAAGGAGAACTAAGAAAGGAGAGGCAGCTGGGGAGGATCAGCCCAAAAAAGCAGGGAAGAGGAAAGGAAAAGTCGATGAGGAGGAGGATGATTCTTCCAGCTCAGAGGAAAAGAAAACCCAGAAACGAGCGATTCCTCAGGAGAATCTGCTGGGAGAGGTGGATGAGGAGGAGGCCAGAGCCGCGGCGTACACGATGAGGAACACCGCCAGGGTCAAGTGGGTACCATAAGCTTGCCAATAGTTGTCACATATGTTTTATGATTTATTGATTTATCATTCTCATCTTGAACCAGGCCTACCAAAAACACAGATGGGAACTTTGTGAAAATCAATTTGAAGAAGAAGTCCCATGTCAAAGGGTTTGCTTTGAGAGGGGCCGCAATGAGAAAACAGGTCAGTTGATCTCATTTTAGATTGAACATCTAAGATCTTCTTTAAATGAAAAGTTAAACCAAAAATAAAAATTTCATCATTTATGCAATCTTTTTGTTGCTCTAAACCCATATGATTTACCTTCTACAGTGAAACACAAATACAGATTTTTTTTTAAAATACATTTGAGCTGCCATTTTTGCACAGTCGCAACATATATCTTCCAAAGCTCTTTAAAAGAACAAAAAAGCACCATAAAAGTAGTCAGAATTACATGTATATTACATTATAATCTTAAGATGACATAAAATAGATTTAAGTGGGAAGTCTTTTCCCTCCATCATAGCTCTAAACTTTTGCTGTGTGGCATTGCTGATGTCAGATTTGATGCATCTTGAGTTTTCAGGCAATTTTTGGGCAAATCACTCTTTCTTTCTTTCTTACTTTCTTTTTTTAAAAATCATATTTTTTTAAATTTGTTAAAATAAACCCTAAAAGAATGTTGTTAGGAACCTCTCAAACAGGGATATGATTTTTGTGTATTTATACGGATTGTCCGTCCAGAAGTATGACCAACATGAATTGAGTAAATCCGAAGGAAACGATTTAAATAATTTAAATGGTTAAAAAATTGTATTATAACTGTATTAAATGCCGAAACTCTGTTTATAAAATGTTTTTTATTGTGTAGTTCACGTATGCTTTATAATTGCAGATGTACATGCAGAAGTTCCAGCTGAAGGGCGAACGGTTCGGCGGGGGGTTCGGGAGGGGGAGGGGCAGGGGCCGGTTCGGTGGCTTCAATCGTCAGGGCGACAGCTGTTACAAGTGTGGCGGGACGGGTCACTGGGCACGAGACTGTCAAGGAAGAGGTGAGGCGAGGCTGCCCGGGTCACATGACTCTGCTCTCATGAATATGCGATTATGTTAATGATATCATGTGCCTGGCTTTGTGTTGCAGCTCCTGTCGTGAGTTCTGCAGAACAGCAGGAAACCCCAGTAGAGGAGGAGGAGTTTGAGCTGCCCACGCTGGAGGAAGTTGCCCGGGCGACAGGAACTCTGCGCTCAGAGCCTATTGGTGGGTCTGCATGGGTCACATGTTCACATACTGGGACAGATGCCACACTTTCTGCAGTCATTTGTCACAAAACACCCTAGCATGATATATTGCAATATGACTTATCATATTGCATATGAGCTCAGCAAATTTACTGTATGATTTTTCACATAGCAGCACATATCGCAGAAAACCATTTTCGTGCAGCCCTACTAGCAACCACCCAGAACACCAAAGGAACTGGATGGCAATGTGCAAAAACATTTAGAACAACATCATGGCAACCAATGTTTTGCTTTCTTGCCACAGTGGCTCCTCCTGTTGTGGGCGGGGACTCTTCTGAGAAGGCGGAGCAAGGGGAGGAGATTCTGCTCAACATCATGAGACCCGATTATGAGCGGCCTGCCCCTCCTCCACCTATGGAGCCGCTCTACACACCAAAGGATGATGGGAAAGTTCAAGGTACTTGAACTGTCTTTAAGAGCTTGAATGGTCAGTAAGAACTTTATTCTGTGCAAATGTCCCTATTTATTCTCTTTCTTCTCCTGTGATTTTCCACAGATGTCCCTCCAGAGGTGTACGAAGCGCTCCGAGACTTTGGTTACAAGTCCTTCAGGCCTGGCCAGGAGACGGCCATCATGAGAATCCTGTCAGGTGGGAGGAAGTTATTAGAACCTTGAGGCATTACTGCATTTCTTTATTTCCTTTTTTTGGTTTGTGACAGTGGAGTGTTATGTTGGAAAAAAACCCCACAAGTTTACATTTTCCACGTGTCTCTGTGTGAATGAGAAGCTCAGTTTGGTCTATTACACATATTCAAGTACAAGTGAAGCTTGTGTTGTTTTCAGCGTCTGCTGTTACGCTGTTTACACCTGGTATTAAGATGCGTTTTGGTCGATCAGATAACGAGTAGACGAGGGAGACACATTCCCATTTACACCTGGTGTTTTAATCCGTCTCTCTTGTCCACTTTCAACCACTTTCTTTGAGGGAAGGGTCTACAGGCGGGTACATTTTTGTGTTTTTTCAGATTTTTCGATCTAATGGACAAAATAAGCTCACGCAATTTACATGTGAACGTGCGGAGAGACGCAGCTTTAGTCGGCCACAAGACCAGCCGAACGCAGTGAGTGTGTGTTAGAAATCAGGAATGGTAGGAGAACATTGTGCTTGGTACGTTTTTCATCTTTATACCAAACTGGGGTCTCCAGGCGATAAAGTCCCTTAAATCCCGTCTGGCTAGAGCTCTTCCCATAATGTTCACGCATTAGTTCAGTTGGCAGAGAGTAGACTGTCTTTTGTGGCTGTTCGACCACCTGAGAGTTTACACTACGAAAGCAGTCCAGTCGAATGTGTTCTCCACTACCTCTGAAAGCGGTCGAAAGTGGACAAGCTCAAAATGTTTTAGATCCCGTTTACACCTTAGCATCGTCCACTTGTGATCCGATCGACCAAAACACATCTTAATATCAGTTGCAAGCAGGGCCTATATGAGAGACATTAACACATGAACCTCATCTCCGCAGAGTTAACTTCCCTGGCATTTACCATTTCATTTGATAAATCACTGTGACAGAAAAAGATTCCCGAAAACCAGATTTTCATTTCAAACCACATTTGAAAGGATTTTCTGCAAATTTTTGCTGTTGATGAGACTTTCAAAAAATAGATTTTTCTATATTAATATATATATATATTTGCTGTCCAGACAACCAAAAAAACGAAATGAATTTGAGTCTGAAGTGAAGTGCGCACAAATGCTGTGTAAAGCCGTTGCTCTGATCTATTGGCGGTTTTGTTTTGGTCTAGGTCTGTCCACACTGGTAGTTCTGTCCACTGGAATGGGTAAGTCTCTGTGCTACCAGCTTCCTGCGTACCTGTACGCCCAGAGGTCAAAGTGCATCACGCTGGTGGTGTCTCCTCTGGTGTCTCTGATGGACGATCAGGTACGTTTGACTCGGCAGTGGGAATTGAATTCTTATTAATTTAATAAGCAAATGAAATGAGGCTCAGTATTGCTGTTTTAATTATTATTTAATTAGATATATTGTGTAGATGAAAATTATTAAAACATCTTGTGAAAGGTTAAAGCAGCCGTTTAAAGTGTTTTTGCTTCATTTTTACATTGTTTGTGAAGCTTTCTGGACTCCCGTCGAAGCTGAAAGCCGCCTGCATCCACTCCAACATGTCTAAGAAACAGAGAGAGACAGCCATTGAGAAGGTACAAGACTATGAAATACTCTTCCAATGATATGTAGCATGTCTTTTAATACAGTAATAAAGGATATAGCGATAAACCACTTTAAGTTTTCGTTTAGTTAACGATAACAACACTGGTCCTAACCTGAACAGTAACAGCGTCACACATTAAAACATTTAGATGTTCACTCACTTGATGCATCTTTACTAGTCAGGACTCTGTGTCTTAGCTGATGCGTGTTATTGTGTGTGTAGGTGAAGGCCGGTGAGGTGCATGTCCTGCTGTTGTCTCCTGAAGCTCTGGTCGGTGGAGGTCACTCAGGGTCAGGGTGTCTCCCGCCTGCAGACCAGCTTCCCCCGGTGGCCTTCGCCTGTATCGACGAGGCTCACTGCGTGTCTGAATGGTCGCACAACTTCCGACCCTGTTACCTGAGACTGTGCAAGGTGAGTCTCTCAAATGCATTGGAGTTTTCTGCATTCCATCAGTGCAAAATCAATGTGAGTTTGTGTTGCGTAGGTGCTCAGGGATCGGTTGGGCGTGCGTTGTCTGTTGGGTCTCACCGCCACGGCCACTCTGTCCACAGCGCTGGACATCGCCCGACACCTGGACATCAGTGACCAGGACGGCATCGCTGTGCGCTCTGCCGCTGTCCCTCACAACCTCCAGCTGTCCGTGTCCATGGACAGAGACAAAGATCAGGTGCGTTTTTATGTTAGCAGTCGCACCGCAGAGCAAGTCAGATGCAACTAAACAACATGAAACCTTCAAATTTAGCTGAAACCAGCAATTATTTGGATCATAGATTATGTGGATGACTGGTTACAGTTGTTTTGGTGGCAATTTCACCTATCATGGTCATACAGTTGTAGATATTTGAGTATTGTTTAGTGGCATTTTGTCTTCACAAGATACAGGACAATTAGGCATTACGGATCACATGTAAAAAATAGGGTGTCATGACAATTTTCACACTAATAATTCAGATGGAAAAAAAGTTTGTCCAGAAAATTCAAAACGGATGAGAAATGCTAAATATATATTACATTTTTTATTGTATTTACATATATAAACTATAATAAATCATTAATAAATATATATATATACTAAAATATCAGTGTTATTTTAGTATTATTTATATACTGTTATAGTACTTATTACAGTTTTTCTGAATCGCTAAAACACTAAACTCCATTCTCTGAACCAAATTCTCAATAGCCTAAACCAATTTGTCGAATAAATCACTATTTCTACAAAACCTTAAACAAGTTCAGGCAGTTAGACACTGTTTGCAGATCTCAGGCACTCTTTCTCACATTCTCATTTATTAAAACACATTTCGCACTGTGAGACATTTGTGTTGCAAAACACTAAACACAAGAGGCTAAAGTTGCACACAACTACAACACTGTTGTCATCGTTTACACACAACAATTCAAAATTGTTCACACTTATTTCTAATGATGTGACCAAACCAACTGTATAATATGAGCCGGTTCAGAGTGTACAGGTGACACAAGTGCCCTGATGATATGAACAATATATGGAAACAATCTGAGAGGGAGAGGAGTAAGAGGACAAGAAAGTAATCGCATTAATTATCGCAGGTGATACGTCCGCGATATTAATGCGATATGGCTCAGCTTGTCAGTTAACTACGGCTCTTTGTAGTGAATGCCGCTCCATCTGAAAGCAGGTGATGGCGATTTACTACTAATCAAGGAACTAGCTTTACTGACGAGATGCGCCTAACAATGTCATGCGATATATCGCCCAACCCTACAAGAAAGCAAGGTGTGGACAGTGTTGTCAAAGTACTGAATGTGTCAGACTAGACTTGAAGGTTTTTTCCTTTGTCTGGCAAGAGATAACATTGTCTGTGATGTGGACAAAGTCCTCAGGCCAGAGCCAGCAGGAAGACATTATGCTGAAGCAGAATCAATCTCTCATTGACCTTGATTTTACAGTTGCACAACATACAGTATGTGAGTGTACCGTAACATGCTTTTCATTTAGAGTTTTATTTTACCTTTTTGGCTTTTGCAGTTGGACTGCAGTATTTTCACACTATGCAAGTGCTGAATAGACAGACATTCAGTACGCCTAATATTCAATATTCAGTACAATACTATACTTGCAGTGCATACAGTATACAATATATTCACATTACTCAGTTGCAATTACTTTACTTTTTATGTAATTGCATTTTTTGATGTAGTGTCTAATGATCTATAGTGCTTATTTTATTGACTCGTGTGTGTGTGTGTGTGTGTGTGTGTGTGTGTGTGTGTGTGTGTGTGTGTCTGTGTGTGTCTGTGTGTGTGTGATCTGAAAGCATTGTTTGATTTTGAGTACAGGTGAAATGGTTTTGAAGCAATTGTTTGTCTTTGCCAGAAGATTCAATGGTTTTCTGTGTTTAGTTTGAAAATTTGGATTTGTGTCCAAATGTTGTGAGAAAATGGGTGAAGGTTTCAAGAAATGTGTATTAGCAATTCAGAAAAACTGTAATATTTTGATATTAATATTGTTTTTATTTAATTTTTAGTTTTGAATTTTAGTTGACTTAGACATATTGTATTTAAGTTAGTTTCCAAAGCAACAATTTTAATTGTAATTTAATTTATTTTGTAATTCATTTAAAGTCTTTTTTTTTCTTTTTCTTTTTTTTCTTTATTTCAATTATTAAAAAACCTTTTAAATGGTTTTTAGTTAACAATGACGACACTGATATTTATTTTATTTTTATATCTGCACCAAAACAGATCTGGTCCTGAATTGACATTTATTCTTTGAATTCAACGAAATTGAATTCAATAAAACATCTCAATAAAAATGGATCATCGTGGTACAATATTTTGAACTTGGTTTGAGATGTTTCAGAATGATGCATTGTTAAAAAAAAATGCATTTTTCATGCAGTAAATTCAGAGCTGTTACAAATGTCTCAATGTTTTCTCCAACAGGCTCTAGTGTGTTTGCTGAAGGGCGAACGCTTTGGCGCTCTAGAGTCTGTGATCGTGTACTGCACCAGGCGAGAGGAGACGTCCCGTATCGCTGCACTGCTGCGCACCTGCCTGCAGGGGGTGATGTTGAGAGAGTCGTCCAAACCAGCGCCAAACAATGAGGACGACAACCCTGTGGGGAGGAAGAAGAAAGCTCTGGGTATGATACATGACTGTCAGGCATAACACTCCAGCTTGTTTGCTTTATTTTGAGGTGTTAATGCCATTTCTCCCTCTCAACTCAGCCAGGAAGAAGATCCGTAAGCCGCTGAAGTGGATCGCGGAAGCGTACCATGCTGGGATGTCTGCGTCGGAGAGGCGGCGAGTGCAGAATAACTTCATGTGCGGGGAGCTGCGTGTGGTGGTGGCCACCGTGGCCTTCGGGATGGGCTTGGACAAATCGGATGTGCGTGGGATCGTCCACTACAACATGCCCAAGAGCTTCGAGAGCTACGTGCAGGAGATTGGCCGAGCGGGACGTGACGGACACCCGGCGCACTGCCACCTGTTTCTAGACCCAGAGGTCTGTGCATGTGTGGTACTTTCATTCATGATTTCACAGTAGTAACAATATTTTAATGTTACTTACATGATAATATAGTAAGACACTGCCGTGAAAGAGGAATTATCAGAAATTGCACAATAGCTGCTTTGGATCTAAAACCTATAATACATTTCTATATTAATAACAAATAGCAAACAGAGTTGGATCTACACACCATGAACAAACTCCATAAAATCAGTCCCAGTGTTGGGAAAAAAAGTTTCTATAATTTTTCAAATCGATGGGAACAGGTGATTTATACCCGTTGCCAAATAGGCCATTTCAGGATATCAGGAGAAGATCCACCAACATGTTCTCTGTGTCAAAATCCTTGATCCCTGAAGCATGTTTTATTAGACTGTGCTGGATTAGTCATTTTAGTACCTTAAACCTATTTTATTTCAGGTTTAAGGAACATAAACAACTTAAAGAGCTCTGACCTGTACCACCTGACTGCTGCAGATTCATTTCAGCATTGATAGTTTTGACATAGAAACGCATAAATCCTATTGTGAGGACGTGATCATCTCAGGGACTTCCCTGAGACTTCCACAGAAGATACTGTACATGCTATCAGTATGTGAAGAGTTTCAACCAGCATAACAAAAAGTGTTTATAAAGCAAATTGCCTTTAAAGGAACACGCAGAGTTTTTGGGACTTTAGCTTATTCACTGTAAGTGACAAAATAATGCCAACATTTTCCTATTTACGTTGTGATCTGTATAGTCACAGCGTGTACGAATAACAAGGTCACATGAGACACATCTTCTAACCGTATACATACTGGGAACTATATTCTCAGAAGGCGAAGCGCTGCTACTTCTGCGGAGTGATTACACGCTGTGACTATACAAATCACAACATGTAAATAGGAAAATGTTGGTGTTATTTTGTCACTTATTGAGAGCAGTATGCTAGCTGGAGCCGTTTACCTCCAGTCTTTGTGCTAAGCTAGGCTAGCGGTGGGTCAGACAGAGTTACGGCACGCACAGAGATGAGATGGGTATGTATATACTTATCTAACTCTGGGGGATACGGTGAATAAGCTAAAGTCCCAAAAAGTCACCATGATCCTTTAAGTTTACATTTTATCATCTGATATTTATATTTTACTTCAGCTTTATTTCAGTTAGCAAAATCTATTTATAATAGTTTCCCTTTTTAATTTTAGTGTACAATAACAACACTGCAATAACTGTTTTTATTTTAATTATTATTCTATAATTTGTGTTTAGGGTGCAGATTTGCACGAGCTGCGCAGGCACATCTACGCTGACACGGTGGATTATTATACCGTGAAGAAACTGGTGCAGAAGGTTTTTCCTCCGTGTAAATGCCGACAGATTCAGCAGAAGCAGCGAGATTTGGAACAGGTGAAACTTGAGTAATTACAAATATATATGTGTATGTGTATGTGTGTGTGAGTTGTGTTGAGGTGTGAATGTCCCTCCCTGTAGGCTGCAGAAGTATCTGACAGTGAGTTGCTGGAGATGGAGGATTGTGCGGACACTGATTCACACCAGCAGAGGAGCGAGACAGTGACTCCCACAGAACAACACACACACACTCCACACGAGCACAGCAAACCAACACAGACAGCCGAGGAGAGCGACGGCGGGCTGAAACTGAGTGACGAGTGTTTACAGCGGCCATGTCACACACACGAGAGAGCCATTCCCATGCAGGAGACCGTGGAGGCCCTCGACATCACGGAAGAGAGTGAGACGACTTACAAAAACATGAGATGAAGCGCTTTAACACAGTAGATCTGAGGGTAGACGAAATTATTTGAAGGGATCGATCTCCTAAAAATCATTCACTCGTCCTCCTGTGTTTTTTAGATCTCCATCTAGGAATAGAATGTCGTCTAATTGATTAAAATATGTATCCACCTCACAAGTTATTGCAATATACAGCAGTCAACATTTGAAGTGGATCAAAAAAGGTCATCAAAGTTGTCCTAAGACAAGAACGGGTGTTGTTCAAAATTCATGTATAACTTTGAAAGGTTTTGATCCACTTCAAATGTTGACTACTGTAATTTATTCTGATCTTGCCAAAAATTGCATAAAAATGCACTAGGATTCTTTGATGAATGGAAAGTTCAAAAGAACAGCATTTATTTGAAATAAGTGATTAAATTGTGATTTTTGGGTGAACTAATTCTAAATGAAATATGGCGTCATCTTCAGTTAAGATCTGTATGGCTCATTATTGGTGTGTGTTCAGGTCTGGAGACTCTGTTGTGTTACCTGGAGCTTCATCCTCAGCAGTGGGTGGAGCTTCTCCATCCGACTCTCTCCGTCTGCAAGCTGCAGTGTTACGGCGGTCCACAACAGCTGCGCAAGATCACCAGACTGTACGTCACTCTCACAGCATGGTTTATAAGAGCTCTTCAGGAGTGTGTGTGGTAAATCTGCATGTGCTCAGGTGTCCTCCGGTCGCTGTGACGCTGGCGAGGAAACGCATGGCTGGGGAGCGTGTGGAGTCATGTGACGCTCTGGAGTTTGACGTGGTGGAGCTGGCGGACACTATGGGCTGGCAGCTTCCTCTGGTGAAGAGAGGTCTGAGACAGCTGCAGTGGGGCTCAGGTGAGAGGAACACACTCATCTACAGATAGCTTTATATGACCTCTGTGATACAAATCTATTTACCTTCCCTTAATTGTCATGAAAAGGAGTTTATGGCAGTAATAAAGAGTTGATTAGAAGATTAATAAACAAATAATAAATATTTAAACATGTGGGCTGGAAACAAACCTCTGTTATCTTTTATTATGTTGTATTCTGTTTGGTTTGGTTCTATTCTAATGTGTTGTGTGCTTTTCTGTTCTATTTTATTTTACTCTATTCTGTTCTATTCTATTATGTTTACCGGTAATTGTATTATTTTGCACTCTATTCTGTTTTGTTATATTCTGTTATGCTGTGTTCCCTTTTTTCTATATTCTATTTTCTATTTTATTTTGTATTCTGTTTTATTCTATACTATTCTATTATGTTGTGTGCTTTTGATTTTTTTTGTTTTAGTCTATTCTATTCTATTATGTTGCCCTTTTCTATTCCATTTCACTCTTCTGTTCTATTTTAATTGTTTTATTCTATTCTATTAAGTTGCACTCTAAAAATAGCATAGCATAATAGAATAAAATAAAACAGAATAGTTATTCTAGTTTTTATGTTTTTGTATTGTCTATTCTATTATGTTATGACTTTTTTTACTATTCTGTTCTGTTCTATTATTCTGCACTACTATTCTATTATGTTGTTCCTTTGTGTTCTATTTTATTATGTTGTGTTCTATTATATTGTTTTATTCTATTATTCTACTATTCTATTGTTGTGTGCTTGCTTTTCTGTTCCATTTTATTTTACTCTGTTATATTCTGTTCTGTTCTATTATGTTACCCTTTTCTGTTCAATTTTATTTTGCTCTATTCTCTTCTATTTTGTTTTATTCTATTGTTATGCTATTCTATTAGAGTGACTCTATTTCTGAATCACTCTAAGGCACGATTCTGCCTTTCTGTTCCGTTTTATTCTATTTGACTCTATTCTATTGTTTTGTTCTGTTCTATTTTATTCCATTCTGTTCTATGATGTTGTGTATGTTCTGATGTTGTGTTCTGTTCTGTTCTGTCATGTTGTGTATGTTCTGATGTTCCGTGTGCTGTGATCTCGTCAGGCTCGTATGGAGGCACAGGCAGGAGCGGTGTCCACGTGGAGTTCTCGGCGCTGTCCTTCTACTTCCGCTCGTATGGTGACCTGACGCCGGACGAGCTGGACGCGGTCGGAGCGTTTCTGCACGGGAGAGTGATGGCGCAGGAGAGGACGCAGCTGTACCAGCTCAAAACCTGCTTCAAAGCCTTCCGCAGGTCAGACCCGTCACACACACACTCCACATCGCTGAACTCAGCACACAGTTTTTAAGAAAAGCAGAAAAACCTTCTTCCAAAAACATTTACCGACCCCAAACTTTTGAACGGTAGTGTAATTATAAAATCTTGTTGACTTTCACTGATAGAGTATTTAGCATTCAAAAGTCTTCGCAAGATTTGCATACTGAAATGTGATTGGTCTTTTACATGCACTGACATTTGACTTGAGGGAATGGCATCATCTTTAATATCTCTTCCTGTGTGTGTGTGTGTGTGTGTGTGTGTGTGTGTGTGTGTGTGTGTGTGTGTGTGTGTGTGTGTGTGTGTGTGTGTGTGTGTGTGTGTGTGTGTGTGTGTGTGTGTGTGTGTGTGTGTGCGCAGCGTTGCGTACCGTAACTGCAGTCAGTGTATGGATGATCTGGAGGAGAGCAGGAGTCACGATCTCAAAGAGCTGCTGCGCGATTATTTTGACAAGAGGAGAAACCTGGACCTGAGCAAACACTACCAGGAGGAAGAGGATGAGGAGGAAGAGCTCAACAAATGCAAGGTGTGACTCTTTCACGGTTTCATCTCGAGCAGATGTTTATGATGTGTCATATCTCTGAATGCTCTTGTGTGAATGCTGATGTTGGTTGTGTTGTGTCCTCAGATGAGGGACTGGGAAGGGCAGATCTGTGCTGACATCAGAGGTTTCCTGTCCGGTCGCAGCGACGAGAAGTTCTCCGGTCGAGCCGTGGCCAGAGTTTTCCATGGCATCGGTGTGTTTTTCTTCTGATATTTTTCTCAACTGGGGGGGTGTGATGTGTATCGTCAATGATAATATCGTAATAGTTGTTTTAACGAAGTGAAAGCTAACATAATGGAGTATGTAGAAAACTAGAGCTGCATGATTAATCGATAAACGATGAAGTGTGAAAAAGTCTTTTTTTCTTGTTTTTCAGTGGCATTGCATACATAGGTTGTAATTTTTACATTTAAAGGTGCAAAAGTTCTGATATGATTTTTGTTGAATTTTTTACATCACAAAAACAAACGGGTGTGTAGACTTTTTATATCCAGATATATCTTGTCAATATCGCACACCTGTCGTCATGGTTTCATTTGAGAGTAATTGAGCATGTCTCATTGTCTCCTCCTGCAGGAAGTCCGTGTTATCCAGCGCAGGTGTACGGACGCGACCGCAGATACTGGAGGAAATACATTCAGTTTGATTTCAATGAGATCATTCGTTTAGCCACTCTGGAGATCATTAGAACGAGGTGACAAGACGCCCTGATCACATGATCATCTGTGTCAAACTCAAACCACAATCTGAATTTATTTATTTGTGCTGTTTGTCATTATTTTTTAAATGTTCACATGTTGTGTTTGATGACTTTATACAAAATAAAGACTTGTTTCTGGTGAGTCAGAGTGAGATTTGTTGTAGTTGCTCAGTGTGTCCTATAAGGAGCGCTATTGTGCTGTTTTCTGTCCAGATTCATTCTAGTCACATGACACATTTATACTAAACATTCCCCAACAGGTCTCAGGTATTAATATTAGTAATCACTTGTATAATCTACATTCATCACAGACACATCTACATGTTTTTTTGTGGTCTCTCCTACAGTTAGCCTTTAATTACACTCATTACATATGAATATAAACAGACTCTGGATTCGTAAAAAAAAATGTGCTGGAATCTATTATTATTTTTATTATTATTATTATTGATGATGATCAGTTTTTTTACCAGCAGTAAATAATTTAGGAAACAAATCAACACTTTATAAAATGTATATATAATGGCATCGATGGTTCCACAAAAGGTTCTTGACTTTATATAGCTGGTTTAAAAAATAAATAAGTATGCTTAACATACTTATACATATGCTGTTTGTGTATAATTTAAAAAATCCCCCAAAATGCATTGTCAGTAAAATGATAATCCTTCTGAGAGAAATAAACCAAAGGGTGATTTCACCATGCAGGTCTACAAGCCAGCTGAGAACATACAATTCTTCCTGGAAAAGTGAGAATGAAGAAATAGTGGTGTGTGTGTGTGTCAGTTACATGTGTTGCTCGTTCAGCTCAAGTTGCTCTAATGATTCAAACTCACCTGTTTCTGAACATAAACTCTTTAATGCTTTATAATAATTCATAGAAACATTTAATTCTGTTATTTACTCAATGGATCAGTACCGAGTTTTTAAATGACTAGGGAAAAAATGCATGCAAATCATTTCAAAGAGTCAAACTGATCTAAGTTGACTTCTATTTTATAATGTAGTCAGTATTAGACGAGGGTATTTTTGTCTCACCCTGGTTCATTCCCGACCCTGACAGAGAGCATTTCTGTGAGTAATGTCTCATTTTAAATGTTTTTCCAAGGTTTGCAGTTTTTCCAAGGTTTGCAGTCATTGCACTGTGTTTAAATTGGGTGTGTGTATGTTATATATATCGGAGACACCTGTTATTTTCCTTCATTTCTACGAGGATCATTGTCTAATGAACACTTCTGATGAGTCTCAGCGAAACCTCAGCATTTCAGCTTTGACACTAGGATAAAATCACATGACTAATAACACACTGACACACATGACACCATAATGCTGAAGACAGGCTTTACATCGCATTTATGAAAGCAGAGACTATGAGTGAATATTCTCAGACTTGCACAGGATCTACAGCTCACCCAGAGCTTATGGCTACACAGTACACAATTCATACTTCATACTTCATATATTACCAGAATTTCATGATGTAAAATCACTTCCATATATCAAGTGCAATATTTTCAATCCAGTTACATCTTCATAGAAACACATACAAATTATAATTAACTTGTAAATATTTAAACTGAGTGCTGATGACCATGATTTAAAGTGATTCACACAGCTGATTTATCTGTTTCAAATGTTAAATTGTTATAAGACTTACATTTTCTGAAGAAATTGTAAATGGTGTTCTAAAAATAATAGGTTTTAAAATGAAAAATAGCCCATATTAAAACATGGCAGCACTATAAATTGCACATATTTCCACTTTTTTTAAAGTGACGATCACACAAACATGCTCGAGGAAGGGAATATGATAATACACTAGTACAAAGCGGCATCATATTTTAGATTCCGATCTGATCTTCATATAAAGACAGGAGTAATAAGATCCCCCATCCGGTCATCAGACCCAGATTCTGCAGGAGAAAAATCAGCCACGGCCATTTGCTGTCCACATGAAGCATGGAGGGGAGCTAGACGAGAGGAAAAAACAGAGAAATGAAGCTTGCTTTTTATGATGATCTGATGACACACATATTTTAGATGTTTGTTTTACTTGAGAAATGCAGGAAACTACAATGTATTGATTTTTTTCAGAATTGAATCTGATATTGCTTCTTTTAGCATGAGCCCATATAGCACGCAATTTTAATTTTACACAATACATGTTGGCTATTTTGTTCATTTTGCTCAGTTATTGCGTTCTGAAAGCAGCAAACGCACCATGTCTGCGAGGGCGATGTACAGGAAGAGTCCGGCGGTGACGGCGGAGATCCACTCCTGAGCGAGAGTTTCTGTGGAGATGGACAGAGCGATGTACAGCCCGATGAAGGAGGTGAGAGCGCTGCACACGTTCAGCAGAAGAGCGCGTTTCACAGACAAGCCGCAGTGAAGCAGGACCGCGAAATCACCTGCAGACAACAACAAACACACAAACCTAAACATACAACTATATTTTGCATCATACAAATGATATATATATATATATATATATATATATATATATATATATATGTGTGTGTGTGTGAAAACTGAAAATGTTTAAAAAAATTAAATAGTTAAAAACATAATATAATATAAAGGAATATTTAAATATTGAAACAAATAAAAAAATGTGTGTATATACAGTGAGGAAAATAAGTATTTGAACACCCTGCTATTTTGCAAGTTCTCCCACTTGGAAATCATGGAGGGGTCTGAAATTGTCATCGTAGGTGCATGTCCACTGTGAGAGACATAATCTAAAAAAAAAAATCCAGAAATCACAATATATGATTTTTTTAACTATTTATTTGTATGATACAGCTGCAAATAAGTATTTGAACACCTGTCTATCAGCTAGAATTCTGACCCTCAAAGACCTGTTAGTCTGCCTTTAAAATGTCCACCTCCACTCCATTTATTATCCTAAATTAGATGCACCTGTTTGAGGTCGTTAGCTGCATAAAGACACCTGTCCACCCCATACAGTAAGAATCAGTAAGAATCCAACTACTAACATGGCCAAGACCAAAGAGCTGTCCAAAGACACTAGAGACAAAATTGTACACCTCCACAAGGCTGGAAAGGGCTACGGGGAAATTGCCAAGCAGCTTGGTGGAAAAAGGTCCACTGTTGGAGCAATCATTAGAAAATGGAAGAAGCTAAACATGACTGTCAATCTCCCTCGGACTGGGGCTCCATGCAAGATCTCACTTCGTGGGGTCTCAATGATCCTAAGAACTACACGGGAGGAGCTGGTCAATGACCTGAAAAGAGCTGGGACCACCGTTTCCAAGGTTACTGTTGGTAATACACTAAGACGTCATGGTTTGAAATCATGCATGGCACGGAAGGTTCCCCTGCTTAAACCAGCACATGTCAAGGCCCGTCTTAAGTTTGCCAATGACCATTTGGATGATCCAGAGGAGTCATGGGAGAAAGTCATGTGGTCAGATGAGACCAAAATAGAACTTTTTGGTCATAATTCCACTAAACGTGTTTGGAGGAAGCAGAATGATGAGTACCATCCCAAGAACACCATCCCTACTGTGAAGCATGGGGGTGGTAGCATCATGCTTTGGGGGTGTTTTTCTGCACATGGGACAGGGCGACTGCACTGTATTAAGGAGAGGATGACCGGGGCCATGTATTGCGAGATTTTGGGGAACAACCTCCTTCCCTCAGTTAGAGCATTGAAGATGGGTCGAGGCTGGGTCTTCTAACATGACAATGACCCGAAGCACACAGCCAGGATAACCAAGGAGTGGCTCTGTAAGAAGCATATCAAGGTTCTGGCGTGGCCTAGCCAGTCTCCAGACCTAAACCCAATAGAGAATCTTTGGAGGGAGCTCAAACTCCGTGTTTCTCAGCGACAGCCCAGAAACCTGACTGATCTAGTGAAGAACTGTGTGGAGGAGTGGGCCAAAATCCCTCCTGCAGTGTGTGCAAACCTGGTGAAAAACTACAGGAAACGTTTGACCTCTGTAATTGCAAACAAAGGCTACTGTACCAAACATTAACATTGATTTTCTCAGGTGTTCAAATACTTATTTGCAGCTGTATCATACAAATAAATAGTTAAAAACTCATACATTGTGATTTCTGGATTTTTTTTTTAGATTATGTCTCTCACAGTGGACATGCACCTACGATGACAATTTCAGACCCCTCCATGATTTCTAAGTGGGAGAACTTGCAAAATAGCAGGGTGTTCAAATACTTATTTTCCTCACTGTATATATATATATATATATACACACACACATTAATTTTTCGAAAAAAAAATCACTATTTGAATGTAATTATAAATAAAGTCAGGCTTCATTTACTTATAATACTTCATATTATATTTGAATATTAATATTAATACTATAATATATATAATACTTTGGTTATCTTATGATTTTGACGTGACAGACGTTTACATGACGAGTTTTGAGAGATTCACACAACATCTACTTATGCGGATTTAACATTAAACCAGGTTGAAATTATTTTTTGTTGCATAAAGACTCTATGAACATGACTATAAATGATGAGAAATCTCATTTTAAGTTCCTGAAAGGAAACGTTTGTGCAGGGAAACAGAAAAACATGTTTGACTGCGCTTTACAGTAATGTTACTGTACATTGTGTACAAGAGTTATTTCAAGAGTACACAGAAAGCCTTAGTATTCAAACTTACATGTTTCTGTAACCTTCAGACAACATTCACACAACATTCAAAGTCTGTCTTGACAAACGTACTTTTTCTAGTTGTTTTCAATGCATTTTCAGTAGCTAGATTAGAGTTTAAAAAAGCTAGATTTGAGTTCTTCTCAAATGAAACTGCTGAGATCTCACCTAACTCGTGTGGAAGCTCATGGCACAGGACGGCCAGTGATGTCGCCAGTCCCGAGCGCCATGACACGGAGAACGCAGCGCCCATGGCCAGACCGTCCGTGAAGTTATGGATGCCGTCACCAATGGTGATCATGAACGGCAGCAGACGCTTCTCTGAGGGACACAAGAGAGATGCTCACAGATTTTATTATGTTTTGAAAGTCTTGCATTTATTTGATCAAAAATACAGTAAAAACAGTAATATTGTGAAATATTATTACAATTTAAAATAACTGTTTTCTATGTGAATATATTGTAAGATGTAATTTATTCCTGTGATCAAAGCTGTATTTTCAGCATCATTACTCCAGTCTTCAGTGTCACATGATCCTTCAGAAATTATTCTAATAGAAACATTTATGATTATTATCAATGTTGAAAACAGTTGTGCTGCAGCTTCAGATTTTTGTGAAAACCTTTACTGTCACTTTTGATCAATTTAATGAATCACAGGAATAAATTACATTTTAAAATATATTCAAATAGAAATTTTACTATTTCACAATTTTACTGTTTTTACTGTATTTTTGATCAAATAAATGCAGCTTTGGTAAGCAGAAGAGTAAAAATCGTACTGAGTCTAAGCTTTTGAAAGGAGGTGTAGAAATGTTCACGAAAAGTTTATATGGCAGCAGAAACTTCTTTACAAGTGACCTCATAGGATGGTTCTGCTAAAGGTCACTTTAATAACAGGTCACTTTAGTCCCTTAATGCACAAACATGTGATTAACTCTAAGTGGGGTGTAATTATTTACAGCCCAGATGTGTTTAGCACAGAGCGCAGAGTATTAGGCATGAACTGACCTCGTGTGCTGCTGAACGGCTCCAGGAAGGACTTCCCGTTGTTTTGCTCGTTCACCTGAAATCAATGAAACCTGACAGTGTTAACTGATGATTACAGAGGAAGACTGTGGTGTTTCTGCACTGATAAACTGTATTTGATGGTCAAAATAAAGCAGACATGTTACGGAAAAAAATTATACACCCAAATCACAGATGTTCCTACAGGATTTTGTTTTATGAGTGAGCAGAACAATTGCTGTAATTTTTAGAGATATTGTATGAAAAAAAAAAAAAAAATCCACCTTTGATGCTCAAATTTTCCTGTCTAAATCTAAGGATAATCTAGAAATTAGTTAAATATCCATTCATTAATCAAACAATCAAAAACACCACCAATGAACACCAACATTCCTGATTCAGATGATAATAAAATCACCTAAAATGACCTCCTGTTTTTTTACAATTACTGTCTGGGTTTGTGAAATATGATTACCCCTGACCTCCTCAGGGAAAACTGGTATTGTCTGTAGTGTCTGTGTAGTGATTTGTAACATGATAACTTGTTTATTTGGCCCATGTTCACACAGAAAGATGGTCTCACCAGCTCGTCCTGTGAGGTGGAGTTGTTGCTGCGTCTCCTGCTCTGGAACATCTGCAGAACTTTACTGTGATCGCAGTGATGAGGGTCAGACTCCTACAACAAGACAACAGAGACCCTTTAAGGCGAGTCAGTTCATGTGGCGGCCACCTTACTAACATTTTCCAGTCATACCTTTTTACACAGCAAAAAAATACAATTAAAAGATAAATATAATGATAACTATAACAACATCTACACCAGCGGACGTTATCATTCTGTTCATGACAGCAAGCTGCAGTTTTGTCGTCTGTCTCTTTAAATGCTCAAGCTCTTTAAAGCACGATGGATTCTGATTGGCTGTCAATGTTATTATCCATTGCAATTTACCACTGGTGTTCCCCAAGGCTCAGCCTTGGGCCCTCTTTTATTTATTATTTGGACACATTTTTATCAGACTCAGACACCACTTTATTGTGGTGAAACACTAACCACATCCATGTAATACATATTAGATAAACTATTACTTACAAAAGTTCCTAAATAAACAATAAACTTATACAGGATGCATACATAAAAATACCAGGCTCTATTCTTAATAAATTCATTAATTTTGTGTGCTAAGTAAACTCTCATCAGGGCCAGGGCAGTTTAGTATCTTAATAGCCACAGACATAAATGAATCTTTCATTTTTTGTTCTCTAAAACGACGTCCTGAAGGTAAGGCCTGAAACTCAGTTCATAATGGGTGGTCATCAGTACAAAGAATGACCTGAGCCTTCTTAATAACATAATTATAAATAATTTCAGTAGGACCAGTCTGCTCTACAGCAATAATTCCCCCTGCTGCTTAACCTATTTTTATTAGTCAAGCTTAAAATGCCATTTCACATTCATTTCGCTCACCAAAAAATCTTTGTGAAAGTGATCCCGATGATATCGTTCCTCTGTGCCGTTATTGTAATAGTTGTGGTGTGGACTATTTTTTTTTACATTTAGAAACTATATCGTTTTAGTTATCGTCCTTGGTGTGAACGGGCCTTTAAAGTAAAAAAATCCTTGAAACAAAATAGATTTACTTGTGAAGTCAAGCTGAATATGATAACAAGACTTTTCATACAGTGTGTCTTTAATATAAGTGCATTGTTGTCTAACTTTTCTCTGGTTTAAAGTATAAACAAGCTGCAAACAAGTGAAAAAACACACCAGTGCAGTAAAAATCAAAATATATTTATGCTACCATTCACAAGTTTGTGGTCAGAAGGATTTCTTAATGTTTTAAAGTTTCTTCTGCTCACCAAGGCTGCATTTATTTAATTAAAAATACAGTAAAAACAGTGAAATATTATTACAATATAAAATAAGTGTTTTCTATTCATTTTAAAAAAGGTTTTCTGCATGAAACCTGTGATGCATATTTTCAGGATTCTCTGATATTAAAAATTCAAAAGAACATAATTTATTTGAAGTTTTTGTACAGTAAATGTATTTACTGTTACTTTTGGTCAAATTAATGCATCCATGCTGAATAAAAGTATTAATATCTTCTTCTTTTTTTTTTTTATCCAGACTTTTTAACGGTATGTGCATTTATTAAAAAGTCTTAATATCTTTTTCAATGTTGCTTCTGAATGTCATGCTAAATTTATCTTGTTTTAAGGGTTTTAAGAAATTTTAACTGGAAAATTAGACAAAAATACTCTGTAAGAATTGGATAATTTCATTTGCAGTGTGCACTGGGGTTCTATATAGAATCCTAGGGTTCTAGACTCAATTTTAAAGAACCCTTTATGGCAAAAAGATTCTATATAAGGTGAAATGATTGCAAAACTTTCATGTTTAATGGGTCATTTCATTTTTTCTAGTGATGAAGTACAGTATGTTTATGTGCGGTTTAATTTATTAAATTAATTAAACTAAAAACCCTTTAAGCTTCTATAGAGCCTTTTCTTCTAAGACTGCAGACTCAGTCACTCACTCCATCATGATGATGTCCGTGTCGAGTGATGATGGAGAATATGGCTTCCATCAGAAAGAAGACATAGATGCCGCCGAGGACCACCAGGAGTTTGTAAACATAGTCGAGGTTCTCCTCCTCATGACCGTGTCCATCTTTATGTGCATGAAGACCTAAAAACTACAGGCACAAAGCAATGAGAACAACGAACGAACCTCTTCCTATTCAGACACATGTGAGTCCGCCTACCGAGGGAAGCAGATGCAGGAGAGCGTCTCCCGTGAGGGATCCCACGGCCAGGCTGATGCAGAACTGGATGCACATCTGGAAAACCTGTGTACATCTGGAGAACAGCAGCACCACGATCCCAAACATGGCCATCAGGCAGATGATGATGTTGGCGAGTGTGGCATATCCATATCCTGGACACAAAGCACTCATTGAGTGATTACATAAAGAGATCGTATTGTCTGTGTTATTCTCAGGTGTGGTTTTTGTAAACATTCAGAAGGAATCTGGTTTGTGACCAGAAAACAGTGGAGGGATTGTTCTTCTCCAGGAAGAGATGGTCACTAAAATAATAAGTCACAGCATTCAGGAATGATTCTGATTGTCCTTGTTCTTGTCAATGAGAGACTGATGCCAACAAGAACTAAATATTGTAGTAGAACCAGAAAAGCAACTGGTCATGATGTGTCATGTTTCTGATACAGAAACTGAATGTAAGTGATCATCCAAACATTCACCATCACTGACTGTTACACACTGCCAAATATTTTTTGTTAAAGTAACATACACACATATATTTAGTTTACCACCAAAACACTATTGTATTGCGTTTAATTAACTTAACCTGTGTCATTTTCCACTATACTTAATTATCAATTGTTAAACTAATGTAAAGGGTTTAATTTCGCGATAAAAGAACAACGGATGTGACGATTTCCAACGTATTGGATGAAGACGGCGTGCGAAGAAGGTGGCAAGGTGCGTCAGAGCTAGAAGTATCGGCCAGAAAATATAAAGTTAATCTAAAGGCAAAGTCTTTCATTTCTGATAGTATTTCGGAAAGTCCGTTCTGGGATGCTTTTAATACTGTAAATAGAAAATCTATACTTTCTGACAAACTAAAGTATCAAGTTGGTAGTATTTTTTTAATAAATTTGTCACATTTAAATTGTTGCCATTAGATATTACACTACCTTTTAAAAGTTTGGGGTCGGTAAGATTTTTAAAAATGTATTTTGAAAGAAGTCTCTTCTGCTCACCAAGGCTGCATTTTTAAATTAGAAACAGTAAAAACAGTGAAATATTTCTACAATTTAAAATAGCTTTTTTCTATGTGAATATGTGTTCAAATGTAATTTATTCCTGTGATCAAAGCTGAATTTTCAGCATCATTACTCCAGTCTTCAGTGTCACATGATCCTTCAGAAATCATTCTAATATGATGACTTGATGCTCAAGAAACATTTATGATTATTATCAATGTTGAAAACAGTTTTGCTGCTTCATAGTTTTTAGGATTTATTTAAATTTGATATAACATAAATGTATTCACTATTGTTTTTTATCAATTTAATGCGTAAATAAAATTAATTTTGTCAAATAAAAATATGTACATAGTAGTGACACCAATATAAATATAATACAGACAGATTAATATTTGGCTATTTTCAAATAACATGGCATTGATCAGTTATTATAGCCTTGCACAGAAGTCTAGATTTTAATGCACATTTTCTGTTTTCAGATGTTGATTCAATAATGAATCTTAATTTAATTTCTGTTATTTTTTATAGTTTATTTGCAATCATTTAAATGTCTTATTTAAATGTCACACATATGGTCAACTATATTAATGTTTGTCACTCCCATCAAATTGGCTTTACATAATTTTTCACATAATTCATTATGCAGCTCATAACATTCGGCTCAACTACTGTCATGGCAGACACACAATTTAAAGAGAATCTTAATGAGCAAATTGCTGTAGTTAAAGTTATAATAATGAAACGTTCAGCTGAATGCACAGACATCTGAAGGAAGCTTAAGAACTAAGGTTTGTTACTACATATTGTTTAGAATATGTTCTGGACTTTATGTCGATATGCTATGCAGCTCAGACTAACTGTTCAGTGCGGATCCGTCACTCACTCGCAGCTGTGCTCAGAGAATCAGGGGTCACGTGTGTGAAACTGATCTCAGAACAGACTCCGCTGAGGATCTGCTGGATCAGAGCAGGACTGAGCTGTGTGAACTGATCTCGGGTCAGCGATGAAGAGTTCAGCTGGTAGATCCTCAACAGGTCTTCAGCGCTGAAACACGTCTATAGACAAAACCAGACACAATTTGAGACATGCACATTTTTTATCATTTACATATATAATTTGGCTTCAGTTGCTTTCATTGTTCTGATAAGCATGCATGCTTTAGTGCAATTCCCTGATTTATTAGTTGCATGGACGTCAAATGACAGCCTATATATATTTATATAGATTTTATATGCATGTTTTCATTCTGTTTGAAGGTCCAAATGTTGTGTTTTTTCTGTTTTCATTCAAAAATTGTGAACAAAACATTAGCTATGGAATGATATTCCGGACATTTTTCAAAAGGAATTGCAAATTGTATTTGCAATTGCGTTTTCAATTTGTGGACGCATAAAATGTGACATAATTCAAACGCAAATGCAAATCGCGCATTACCGTTTGCATTTTCGTTTAAGCGAACGCACAGTGACTGCCAAATTTAAAATGGAAATGCAAAGTCCGTTTGCAACTGTGTTTCCCATATCTTACGAGTCTTGACCCTGTCATATTTAAATAGCAATATCAATTACCACGTCTGCTTTTTCACTTTCTCAGCGTCGCGTATGTAGCCAGCCAAAACTCAAATGAAATCGCAATTCCCTTAGTATTTCCATTTCCGATGCCTTACACGGAAACCTGTCAATCAGTGTCAAGGGTGGGGTTATGCTATGGGGCGTGTTCGTGTTGGGACGTGACGTCACTCACAGTCGACCGTCAAGAGGTGATGCCCTGAACAGACGCCGATTTATTTTAAACAATGGAGGTAGTTGGTGAAATTGTGGAGGACCTTATGATGCTCGCGCAGCAAGTTGATGACATCAAATTCCATGACACTGAGATAAAGGGAGCAATTTTCTTTAATGGGGGAAAATATAAAATGAGGTCCAAACACAACCCAAAGACAATGACTGTAATGCAGTGGGATTTTAAGTGCATTACAGTCATTATGAAGAATTCAGCGCTGATCTAAATGCAGCTGTGACCAGCAACAGTGTTGGTTTTGGTTTAGTTTTAAACCCTTATGTTTTCTTTGGGTTGTGTTTGGACCTCATTTGATATTTCCCCCCATTAAAAAAAACATTGCTCCCTTTATCTGTGTCATGGAATTTTGTGACTTTTGTTACATTATTTGTCTAAACACAAAAAAACCTGGGTTTGATTTTAATTGTTCTGAAAGTAGCCTATGTATAATTTTGTTTTTGTCCATTTCACAGTTGAGATTCATTTTTCAATAAAATAATTAAATCCCACATAAATCTAAACAAATTGTCAAATGAAAGCCTGATACTACACCACAAATGTAAAGTGGAACAAACACTTTCACACACACACACACACACACACACACACACACACACACACACAGCAGGTTTAACTGCAACAGACAGCATTTTTATTGAATTTCGCAAATTGAGAACGCGTGTTTTGTGTCTTTTTCACTTTAAAGGGGGTCGCACACCGAACGCGCAGCGTCTAGAACAACTCTCACCTGAAAATCCGATGATATCCGCAATTTTCTGATTTCTGTAAATTAATATAAATTTAAATGTATATTGCAGAACAGGGTGAAGTCAGTATATACATTAACTACGATTTGAGACACATAGGCTACATGTAAAATTAATATAAAACTATGCAAATGGCGCTCTGTGGCGAGGCAGGATTTTGAACACGGTCCTGTGCCGTTGCTGGGCATCGCGGACAGACGCCGAAAGGCGCCGCCGATGTGTGTAGACTGATAGAGAATAATGTGTTCGAATTTAAAAGACGTGGCGCGGCGCGGCGCTGAGCTGCGCGTCCGGTGTGCGACCCCCTTTAGGCTATTTGAAGGGGTGAGACCAAGCACCGACACTCATGTCTTGTGGTATGTCCAGTAAAGGACGTCCAGGTCCTTTAGTTGTCCTGTCCTTCACAAAAAGCCTGTTACTAGCTACGTCACTGAGGTTGGCGAATACAACATTACTGATGTTGCTGTTGGTCAAGGCCACGAACTCATTTAACTTATCCAAAACTAAATGGCTTCTGAGTAGAGGACATCTGTAGTAGGCTACTGTCATCAACTTGCTGCGCGAGCATCATAAACTCCATTGTTTAAAATAAATCGGCGTCTGTTCAGGGCATCACCTCTTGACGGTCGACTGTGAGTGACGTCACGTCCCAACACGAACACGCCCCATAGCATAACCCCACCCTTGACACTGATTGACAGGTTTCCATGAAAGGCATCGGAAATGGAAATACTAAGGGAATTGCGATTTCATTTGAGTTTTGGCTGGCTACATACGCGACGCTGAGAAAGTGAAAAAGCAGACGTGGTAATTGAAATTGCTATTTAAATATGACAGGGTCAAGACTCGTAAGATATGGGAAACACAGTTGCAAACTGCCTTTGCATTTCCATTTTAAATTTGGCAGTCACTGTGCGTTCGCTTAAACGAAAATGCAAACGGTAATGCGCGATTTGCATTTGCGTTTGGATTATGTCACATTTTATGCGTCCACAACTTGAAAACGCAATTGCAAATACAATTTGCAATTTCTTTTGAAAATTGTCCGGAATATCATTCCATAATTAGCACTTGTAACGGCTTAATTTCAATGATTATCATTACGGACAGATTGCAGGGTCTCAGATTGCACATTATGTCACATCAATCAAGAGAGCTAAACATCAACTATTCATGTTGATATGTCATGTTACCAGCTTCAAAATAACTCCTAATCTAAATCTAAATGATGCATACAAAGATTTCCCATGATGCCCCACACACACACTGCGTGTCTTACTGTATCCCAGCTGCTGTTATTATGGTGATCCTCCTGATGAGGCTCGAGGTGGACATCATCATGATCGTCTTCTCCTCCACCCAGATTTAACGTCTTCAGAAGCTCCTCAAAATCTGAGTAACAAAAGCATAATTCAAAATAGAGCATAAACGTCCAGCTTTAAACCAAATATTGTACATAAAAGTACTTCAGAAATTCTAAAGAACATGAACAGGTATTTAAACATCCTTATACTCCAGCCAGGAGAACCTTTTTAAGTTCCATATTAATGTTTTTGCTATAGCCAAGGTTTTGGGTTCGGCAGAAAATTGTGCTTTAAATAAAAGCATCTGCCAAATGCATAAACATAAATGTAGAACACAGAAACCTAAACACTGATCTGAGGACCCTATAATGTGCTTTAGATATACTATTTGCTTTAAAAAGTGAACATTATAAGAGAAAGAAAAGCTTTATTATAGTTAACAAGAAAAAAGAAAACTAAAACCGCAAAAAACACATTTTTGTCACTTGATATAAAATAAATGTTAACTGAAATAAACTTTAAATGTATTTTTAATTCAGCCAAGGCAACATTTCTCATTTTCATTTAGTATAACTGAAATTAAAACCATAAAAAATACATTTTACTTGAAATAAAATAAAATGTTTAATTTGCTTTATATTTTATTTCAATTGGTTGTCAAGACAGAATTTCTCATTTTCATTTAGTTTAACTTGATGCACTAAAATAACTAACTGAAATAAAAATGTATAAAAACTAAAGACATTTTTTTTTAAATTACTAGCAAAATTACTAACATTTTAAGTGAAATGAAAATGGAAAATATAAATATAACATCTATTTCAAAAATAATAACAATAAATATAATATATAATAATATCTCAAAGATGCTAAAATATCTCTGGTTTAACTTGAAGTACTAAAACTGTAATATAAATTAATAAAAACCATATAGACATTTTTTTAAACTAATAAAAATTATAAAAACACAACAAAATTACTAAAACTTTAACTAAAATTTAAATATAAAATATAAAAACATTCAACATATTTATAAAAAACTTTAATGGTATATTAATGATACTACAATAACAATGATCTTAATTTTTTTTTACTTAAATAAGACCGAATGTTCCCACATGTAACATCATCAGGATTATCATTGAGTCATACCATGAAGCGTGAGGTTATCAGAGCCAAACTGACTGAAGATGTAATCCAGAAAGTATTGGTTCTGAGGAAGAACATGAGCTCTGAGACAGTCTCCACGCAGGACATGATAGAGGACGTTTCCCAGCACGGCGTCCAGCTCCACGTGATGACCTCCGATCTCCTCCAGGACGTCATTCAGAGAGAGGCACGACTAGAAATGTGGACGGACAAATAACAGATGTGTATCAAGACCGTGTAACTTTGATATATACGATGCTGAATGCTGAGCACGTTAATCCTGAAGCAGTTCTGCCGTTCCTGACCTCATGTGTGTCGGGCTGATAGTGTGTTTCCATCTCGTCGAGCAGCTTCTCCAAACCCTGATATCCTGGGACGCCTGGGTGAGGAGGCCGGCTGGTGTCGTTGAGGTCTGAGAGGGTTTGGATGAACTGGTGTGTCTCTGTGTCCCAGTGTCCCGCTCGTACGGCCCTGCAGGTCTCCATCGGAGCGCTCAGGAACAGACAGAGCGCAGGAGCCACCGTGAAGAAATCCTCCATCTGGAGCTCCTGAGAACTGCTGTGGTTCCTCAACAGCTGCTGCAGATGTTCAACAGACAGACACTACACAGCAGAGAGAGAGAGACAAGAAAGGTTACAGTTTGTGTGCAATTTAAGTTTGCCTTTAATAAATGTAAAGATACTCATGTGATTTCTGTGATTATCTGTTACATAAAATGTGCTTAGTTGTCATGAAAATGATCTATCTTAATGATCTTTAAATAGGCCTTATTTTCTTTAAGATTTTTTTTAAGGTAACACTTTAGTTTAGGGTCCAGTTCTCATTGTTAACTGGTGTCTTATATTACTAGGATATTGGCTGTTTATTAGTACTAATAAAGCACATATTAATGCCTTATTCTACATTGCCAAATTCTACATCCCTTAATTCACCCAATACCTAAACTCAACTACCTTACTAACTATTAATAAGCAGGAATTTGGAGTTTGAGGTAAAAGTCGTAGTTATTAGTTAGTTAATAGTGAGAATTGGACCCTGATCTAAAGTATAACCCAAATTTATTTTCATTTTAGGGTCAGATATGACCTGTTCTTGGCATATTGCATGAGATGCTTCCTTGTCTCTTGTTCAAATATAACACAGATTATATCAATCATTATATCATGCATACATTGTCAATGTTCTTTCTTTCTGTAAAAAAAAAAAAAAAATAGAATAAAAATAATTGAAAGTGAAATTCAGGAAAAAGGTATAAAACAATGTTTTTATTTTTAACGTTTTAAATTATTACTAATATTTTGTCTAAAAATTGCATAAAAAACAAGCACCATTTTTTCAGACATCCACGACTGTATATCAGAGAAATATCAAAATTAGTGTATTTTTATGATCACGCCAAAAGTATAAAATTAATATAGGAATGCTGTAGATCATGGGAAACATACAGTATTTGTATCATTAATTTTTTTTTAATTATTATTTATTATTTTTGTTCACTTTATTATGTCCTTTTAATTATCATTTACCCGATTCTCTCTCAGCTATTTCCCCAAAAATCCCTCAAATCCGCCTTACCTTCCCACAGGACACACCGGAGCAGAGGAGGCGGCTCTCCAGCCGCTCGAACACCGAGAGAAGCGCATCTTCTGTGAGGAACTCTTCACCTGGAGACACCAGATCCACAACTCGCGCGAAAACATCATGTTTACCGCCACGCGCTCCTGAACACAGACTGAGGCAGGAGACACAGAGAAATAAAACACCGCTAGTCTCCATTATCTGTGTGTTTTACTGAAACCTATTGTGGTGCGCGACTGTCCTCTCACACACACACACACACGCTTCAGAGATCCTCACACAGGTGAGCATGTCTCTGCTCAGGTAGAAGCTCCTGCTGTCCTCCACACTGAACGCTGATTGGTCAAGAGAAACTCTTCCCTTCACCTGCGCAAAAGGATTCAGACAGGACTTATATTTGATATAAAATAATGAATATGATAATAAAATAAAGTAAATTTATTATTATTATAAATTTATTTAAACTAAATGTAATTAAATGTTATGAAATAATGACCACAGTGCTTTTAAGAAAAGTGGGAGAGCGATTTAACCTATGTTTGCTGCAATTATACTAAACACTTCAGAGCAATTTTTTTAAAAAAAGTAAAAAAAATAAAAATTGATATTAAGTCATTGTCTCTGCTAACTTCAGATGTGTTTTTGGGACACTGATTGCTGGTTTGTTGTATTATTGCCAGTGGATCTACTGTAAATGTCGCCTCCTGTGGGAAGCATCTGACAATGAATTGAGATGGAGAGCAGGATGCAGAATTGTAATTCGAAGTAAAAGAGGAAGTAGAATAAAAAGCCTTATTTTGATTCATTCTGGATGTTTATGTTGTGTACTTTTTTTTTTTAAATCATTCAAAAACTTTGGATGAAAAGTCATGTATGGTGTAGGGCAGATCCCAAATGAATGTGCCAGTGTCCCCTTACAAAATATTTATAAATAAGCAAGTGTATTGCTTATCTAAATGATGTGTATTAATTAAATTAATTTATTGAATAACTTTCTATTTTTGACAAGTCCACATTTCCCAGATTTGATTATTAGACCATCATTCATCTTCATCACATTCGATTAGTGCTCAATAGTGTTCACGAACAAAACAAGACACTAAAGTCTGAAGAGAAGAGGAGAAGAAAGAGAAGAAAATTTTCATTTTCTAAATATAACATTCTAGATAGAATGAAGTTGCAGCCACTGATCTGATGATCTCACTCACTGACACCTGACATCAGATTCTGTGAGGATTGTGTTATTTTACACACAACATGTGAAGCGTGAGTTACAGACAGCTTCATCAGGCCCAGAGAGATGCACACTGGGACAAAGATTTCTGATAAACATTCTGATGAGCAACTTCACTACATACAAAGAAAACAGTATGAAACAAAGATGAAAAATAAACACTAGACAATACAACAGTACATGACAATGTAAAACATTTGACACTTTACCAGTTAACAATGTGTGTAAATATCTTTGGAGTATCTGCCATTAAAAACCCATTATTAATAGCAAAAGTAATGATGCAAATGTAAGGTTTTCAGGAACAATCCATTAATATGGCATGTGGAGAATACATAATTACTGAATGCATTTGTGCTGATTAATCGGTCTGATAAATTTGATTAATCAACAAGCTTAATCCATGAAATTATTAACTGTGATTTATTGATGAATAACAATAAATCGACAATAAATCCTTAACATCCCAAATCTCATCTGTGAATTTTCCTCAGAAAATGAATTTGCATGTTAAACATCATTCATCCATAACATTATCAATCAGTGATGAATGAATGTATTTCATGTATTAATCAATGTAAAGCAGCACTTACTAATTTATGTAACCTCCAACAAGTCCTCCAACTTATACAACATACAAAAGCTGAAATAGAGCAAAAACAAAGTTTAAAGTGCATAGGATAGAAAGAGCTTAAAGTTTAGACTGATTAAATCAGTGTTTCCCAAACCCTGTTCCTGAAGTATCCAGAAATGCAGATGTGCAACGGGATCCTGCGGGACCAGAGGTGAAGTGTTCATTACTGGATTTGGTTGCACCATTAAAGTAATTAAGCCTCCATTACACCATTAAAGCTTTCTGTAAAGTTTAACTACACAAATTATCCATCATTTGACCTTCATTATATGGAACCTTCATATTTCATGTATTTTATGTATCTATTTCTATTACTTCTTGGATTTGGTGTAATTTTTTTAATTCCAGTATCCAATTTTGATGAAAATGTGATCCGAGTTTGTTTATGTTTATAAGTATTACTTTTCACTGCAACTTAAACTGTGGCAATTTCAAAATAAAATATTTCACTTTTGTTTAGTTTTAGAAAAGCAGTGTATTGCTGTAATTTAATTAATTTATTGAACAACTTATTTTATACTCTTTCCTCAAGTAAAGCAAACCTCGCCTGTAAAAACACACCGACAAAGGAGAAGTTTCAGATTTATGGTTTATTGGTATTAAAAATATTTGTACATTTGCAAACAAGTTGCAGCTTCATGGAGAAACAAAGGAAATAGTTCAAAACAAGGATGAAAAATAAACACTAAACAGACAGTACAACATGTATGACAATATAAAAGACATGTGACACTTTAACATTTAACACTGAGGTCTTCTGAATGCAAATGAAATGAACGCATTCAATATATTTTATACTAAAAATATAAAAGTTCAGTGTTTCTGAAGACCTGAAGCTTTTGTACATGTAATATGTGTGTAAAGATTAAATAAAAGTGAAGTTTTTGCTACTTAAATACTGTAAGGAATTCTCCAGAATATTAATAATCGATTTTCATTCAAATCATTAACGTTAATACCTCAAAACACACATCCATATATGCAACAGTAACAGATACAGGGCGTTTGGTACGGTACAGGCAATGACGCAAATTATAGCATAATCTGGGTTAGCTTATTCAATGAAATTTTCAACAGCAATTAATCAATCAACAATAATTCATTAACCTCCCTAATCTTAAATATACAGCATTGGTGATTCATTTGACCTATGAATTTTCCTCAGAAAAGATGAATGGTGCATGTTAAAGTGACCCTATATGCTTTTTTGGGATATTACCTTTCATGTAGCGTGTAATAATAGAGCTGTTTGTGAATGTAAAATATCTGCAAAGATCAAAGTGCAGATAAATGGACTTATTGTCTCCTAAAGAAAGAATTGATTCTGAACTGCTGAATTGAGTCGTCAGTAATTCCAGTCTCACTTCCTGTTACCTATGTAACAATGTCACGCATTTGCATAATGCCAGCCTATGATCTTCATTGGCTGACGGCGATCAACATCTACTTTGACCCTCAAACACTGCAGTTGTAGCTGAGACTGGAAGAGTTTGGTTCATGTTGTCCACATGTTGAGAAGACGCTGTTTTCTGTGCTGTGAATCCACTTTCTGCACTTCTAAAGAATGAGACTCGTGCTGGAAATGATACAGAAAAACCGACGCCATCGTTACTGTTCGCATCACTGTGTATCAAGTGCTGAGGAAGATCCGGAGCGGAGATTCAGATATGCTAATGTTTCTGACGCACTGTAAGCGGTCGACCAATCACAACAGACTGGGCCATCTGACCAATCAGAGCAGAGTAGCTCACAGAAAGGAGGGGTTTAGAAAGACCGAATCTTCGAATGAACCGGTTTCAGACTCTTTGAGAAATGAGGTGATGTGCAATCTATATTATGAGAAAATTAAACCTTTGAAGCATTTTTTTTTTTTTTTTTTACCTTTGATGCCTGTAAACCTATTGTAGGAGGAGACCTCTAAACCTAAATCAGGAACCTTTAAAATAGCATAATAGGGGCAATTTAAACACCATTCATCCATACTATTATTTATCAGTCCGAGTGAATCACATGTATTATTCAGTGTAAAGAAGGATATAGTAATTTATGTAACTCTTTATACAACTCAACTCATATGAGTATCAAAAGATGAATTAGAGCAAAACCACTGAAGTCTCAAAGTAGACAGATAGCTTTAGACTGATAGATAGCTCAAAGTGGATACGATTAAATCAGTGTTTCCCAACGCCAAATTTGCTGCAGGGATCAAACAGGACCAGAGTTGGGAACCATGGCTTAAAGTGCATAGAACAGAACAGATCAGGCACGTTTGTAACTCATTTTGTACTTAATTGGCTGCAGCATTAAAGTGGTTTACCTGCTGTACCTGGAACAACACTATAGTTTTTAGTGTTGAAATTTGACCTGCATACGTAAGGATCGGATTTGTGCCGAAGAGCCGCTTACAAGTCAGTCATTCACACGTTCTTTCTTAAAATGTAAATGCATGCAAACAGAAACATCATATGTGACCCTGGATCACAAAACCAGTCACGAGTCGCACGGGTATATTTGTGGCAATAGCCAACAATACATTGTTTGGGTCAAAATTATCCATTTTTCTTTTATGCCAAAAATCATTAGGATATTAAGTAAAGATCATGTTCCATGAAGAGATTTAGTAAATTTCCTGCCGCAAATATATAAAACGCTTATTTTTGTGAGTGAATGCAGCACAGTCGCGAACATAAATGGAGAACTTTAAAGGCGATTTTCTCAATATTTTGATTTTTTTGCATCCTCAGATTCCAGATTTACAATAGTTGTATCTCAACCAAATATTGTCCTATCCTAACATATACATACATCAATGGAACGCTTATTTATTCAGCTTTCAGATGATGTATACATCTCAATTTAAGAAAATTGACCCATGTGACTGGTTTTGTGGTCCAGGGTCACATATATGGTCCTGGTCGGAGGCTTTTGTAAATATTTCAATGTACTTGTGCATTAAGCAGCTGATGCAACCGGCTCCATATAAAAATAAAATAAAAAACTAATTGTAATCTATATTGACCACTAAAGCTTACAAATTATTTGGCCTGATCAGAGCGGTGAAATGAAATTCTAATTTTGAAACCCTGAGATGTGTTTTCATGGAAGAACCTCATGAATGTAGGAAGATCCTCTTCTGGCTTCACTGCTGTACATGAGCACAGATTCTTCGGCCTGCAGGAAAAAAAACCCTGCATTAATACCTTCTTGGACTTAAACTCCAATATCAAATTTTGATGAACACCACTAAAAGGTGATCCACTTTTTTGAGTCTGAAAAAACTGAGTTTGCTCAAACGAAGCCCAAACTGACCCGAGTAGCCACTGAAACCGGTTTCGCTCAACAGGCTTCGGTCGTTCTGGAGACCCTGAGATGACGTTCTCTCTTCTGCTGGAGCCATTATAGTTCATCTGGCCTAGAGATTATAAAATACACATTAGACAAAATTAGCATTAATCTTAGCTCAAGCTGACTTCGTAATTATTCACTGTTTTGTGTTTCACAATTCATAAGCTTTTATGGCACTGAATTTTAAAGCAGTTTATCTGCATTACAAATGTAGCTTCAAAAAATTATTAAAACGTTTATTAAAGGAAAATTAGTTATTTTGAAGAATGTGTTTTTCTTTAGTCCACACAATGAAAGTCAATGGGGTCCAATGTTATTTTGCACCCCATTGACTTCATTGAAAGGACAAAAGAATAATTCAGTTCTGTAGAAAAAAAAAGAAAGACATACAGGTTTGAAACAACATGAGGGTGTAATTTTTAGGTGAACTACTTTAAATAGTTTTAAACATTTTGAACTTACCATTTAACTCTTTGTGTGCCGTTCCTGCGCAGAAACACCATAAAAACACATTTAAAACTACCAGTGCAAATACAGCTGCCGTTACTGCCAAATCATGCCTTCTAGATTCTTCACTGCTATTAGTGCGCTTCTCATCTGTAGGAAAACAACAAGTCTTTTTACAATTTTTATGAATAAATAACAACATGCAATGACAAAAAAATCTCCAAATTTAATTTGAGAAAATCTGACTGAGCTGCAATCACAAATACAGGTTAAGAGGTCAAAAATTAAAGTTAACTTCTGACAGGACATACTTTCATATTTACCCCATTTTATTATAAGTGTCTGTGTCAGACTGCTATGAGAGACGTGACACTCATAACTCTCTTCTTCTTCTCTGTGAATCTCCACACTGATTCTCATCTGAAAGGTCTCGTCATCATTGGGTCTGACTCCAGTAGAGCTGAAGGGTTCAACGCTAGCGTTGTTCAATGTGATCTTCATCTCGATGTGTTTGGGGTAGAAGCCAGTGGCCAGACAGCTCAGATTCAGCTTGCTTCGGTCATGAGGAGCTTCAGAGGCAAACGTGTGAACATCTGGTGCATCTGCAGTAAGAAACATCAGGAATAAATCAAAGTGCAACAATATTCCATATTATTTCTACACAAAAGAAAAATCAAACACAAACCACCATAAACGTAGTCCATATGACTCATGCACTTTATTTGAGAAAGTTTTTATATTTTTAATTCACTAATTCCATTTGCTGTCTAATCAAGAGACATTTTAAATGTTCGAAAACGATATAGAAAGACACTGAAGTCATCAGAACAACACGTACTGCTTATTGAATCATTAAATATGGAGATCCAGTCCTTGCACTTCTTGAGGAATGACTGGAGATACAGATTAAGAAATTTGTCAGCATCCCACTTCATTTTGGTTTCTTTTGCCTTTGGATTTTTCTCCATCCACTGCATCGTGTCAGAATTAAAGGCAATAAAATCCTCTCCATCATATCCGTACTCATCAAACGCTTTTACATTCATCACTGCATCCAGCTCACAGCCGACTCTCCTCTGTAGTGTATGGAGGCCTAAAAATATATGATAACATTGATAAATAAAACAATCAATATTTATTTTAATAAATAACTCTTCGAATATGAATGTATTAAAAACATTTTTTTTTTTTACTGAACTCAGCAGACTCACCGTCACATTTGGATCTTGTGCAGTTTGCCAGAGTATAAACCAGATGTATAAACCAGTCTTTAGATTCATCTGGTTCTTCAGTGTGTCTCCAGATCTCTGAACTCTGACGGTCTCTTTTCCAGGTTTGTTCTTCATTACTGTAGTGAGAGATCCGTCTGTCATCATACAGACCCACTGCACTGAACTCAGGACCGGAGGATCCAGCAGGTTTGGAGAGAGCGCTGTAAACATACTGGAGAAGATGTCTCTCTGAAGAAAAATAAAAGCAAGACAAGAATACTGTGGAAACACACCAAAGTGATCAAAGTGCAGTCTTTTACACACGGACCCCCAAATCTGATTATCCCCAAACCCCCATCCTTAAATGTACAATGCAGCTATATAATTAAATGTATAAAAAGACCCAATTATTATTATAGGTATGTGTAAAATATTGTTTGGAAAATATTTAGCTTCTATTGTTAGATCATTGTGGGGGTTTTTCTACTCACTATTGCCTACTGTACCATAAGATTTATTGAAATCTATAGCCTATATTATATTTATTTAAATCAAATTTATGTAGGCCTATTTTAATCAATGCATTTAAATCAATTTTTATTTTTTATATGCATTTATATCTAAATCAAATGTAGCCTATTTATTAGTTATTTTAATCAAAGTGTATTTGTTTGTTTGAATAGCCTATATTTTATTTGAATCAAATCTGTTAATTATTTAAAACAATTTGTTTATTTTTAATCCTTTTTTTTTTAATCAAATGTAGGTCTAGGCATTTTTTTTTTGGTTAGTTCGATCTTGTTTTTATTATTATTTATTTTTTTATTTTTACTCCTAGCTCTCTCTTGTGGCCCCCAGTTTGAAAATGTTATTAATGAAAAATACAGGTATAGGCTACACGAGATGGTTCTGAATAAGTTTCCTGTGATCAGAAGCGGTTCTATCAACTAGCCATAGCCTATAAACTTATACATTTCTTAATACAAAACTGCACAAACCGTGGAAAATGCAATAGCATTTCTGTGAAACTTTAGATTCACAGCTTTGTCAATGAATTGTGGGCGCCCGCTTCCACAAGCTGAACTATCCCACGCGGAAACGATGTCCCACACGATGATGCATTGACATGCAAATGCCATTGAGTTTTTCGAATTCCACGTCGCCCATATAATGTCGCCGCATATTTGTCCCATGACAGTCGGGAGTACATGCTGCAAATACCCCTATGGGTGGTCGTGTACTTTTACGTGACCGAAGGGGTACGCCGCATCACAGACGCGTGACACTATGACGCCTGATTACTATGGGATTTTGGCCAGACGACTGGCGAGCGTATACACGTTAGTTCACCTCTAAGTTTGCTTCGCGATCGCCAAAAAGTGCACAAATCACACCTCATATTCTTCAGGGTAGACTTAGAAAAGGCATTATCCACTCGTCATATACCCCCCCCCCCTAACGGGAGAAGCACACACACACACACACACGCACGCACGTCGCACGCGTGCGCGACTAACTTCAAGTTCTTCAACGTGTGGGCGGCAAGGGCAGTGAAGGAATCTTTGCAATCATATTTTGAAGGCAGGAGAAATGTAATAACACATCTGACCTCCTTTTAATTCTGTAGTGATGATGTCCATGTTTTAATGTGCCATTGTGACATCAGCTTTTACCGCTCGTGCTAGAGTTTCAGACAATGATGAGGAGACATATTATTATTGCATCACTGGACAAGAGAGAAAGAAAGCTGCAAATGCACAAAACTTAACTAAAATGCAAAAAAAAAAAAAAAAAAAAGAAAAGAAAAGAAAAGAAAAAATCTCGCTGAACTCCTGATTAGGCTAAAATATTGTCTCATATCTCCCTTCAATCATAAATAACACTCCCTGTCGCATCAAGGGCGTTGCTTCACTTTGAACCTTAAACTTAATTTAACACTAACTTTATAAAAAATTCAACCTCCATCACCAGCGCCATTCATTCATATATTAAAAAACTAAATTAAAATAAATATTTAATTTACTTACCGCACTGAACATTGGTTATGCGCAAAGAAATGTAACAGAGACAAAAAGTCGTATTGATTCCATTTTGTTTCCCCAGGAAAAGTAACACCATCAGCATCATGTTCTACAGACCCATAAAGCTCCTGTGAACGTGCCGCTGTCTCGCGATCTCAGACACAAGACAGAATCATCAGTGAATTACTTTCGTTTGAAAGGCAGAGCCAGAATCTCATTCTTCTTCTGGGAGTTTGACTCCTGATAATACATTACCGCCACTAACTGGACTGGAGTGTCCAGAGTGGACTGTGGATCAGCTGTTCCTCACACACGGGATCATGTCTCTGCTCAGGTAGAAGCTCCTGCTGTCCTCCACACTGAACGCTGATTGGTCAAGAGAAACTCTTCAGACAGTGGCTTTCCTGCCATAAATACCAAAACAACCTTTTTTTTATGTATTTTTATGCGATAATGATCTGATGCTTTTTGTTTGTTTATGTGTGTTTTAGAGATCATCAGTAAAAGTGTGAGAGAGCATATAAAGGGCAGATGAGCATTAAACATATTTTATTCACTTCATCTACTGTCCCACTTTAGCTAAAATTCATCCTAATATTTGAATAGTCCTTTCAAAACGTTTCGCTCACCGTTCAACATCTAATGTAAATGTCGCCCACTGTGGAAGTATCTGACAGTGAATTGAGATGACAAAATAGAGGCAGAATTACAATTCGAAATAGAATTAAGTTAAAATTAAAACAATTTTATATATCTACCATAACAATTTTTAATGACTACGTTAAAAACAAATATATATATATATATTTTTAATGATATGTTTCATATTCCCAATGTTTATCCATAAAAATAAGCATTGGGAATTTTATATAAAATGCATTATGGTGAGCATTAACAGTAGACATTAATGACTGTTAATTGTTCTGACAGTACTGAGAGTAATCATAAACATATCAGGGAATAACTGTGTGCATTCTTTTGGTGCCACCATTTAATCAAATTATCAGGTTTGTTTGCATATTCCTTTTTGGAAGAAAAACGCACACATAAAATGACACCAAATACAAATTCAAGGCGTGAAGACGAAATATTTCACAACACGACTCTCAGGTTTATTTGTAAATTGTGGGATGCTGCTTTTACATGATTTCTGATTTAACACACAAAAAGAAAAGAAAAGAAAAAAAAAACAGGAATGGGGAAGACTCATCTTTTATCTACATCTTTATCTACATCTCATCTACATCTTTTACACTAAAAAAGTTGTGCAATTTTGCATTATAATTTTTTTCCATTAAATTGATGTTGTAAATTCAGAAATGAAGTTTTATTTTAAGTCTTTATAGGGAGTCTTTATATTGTTCAATGTCGTGATACGTTGGGTTAACATTGCAGGTTTTGATTGGGTTGAGGATTTGACTATTTATTCCTAATTAACATGCAATTGTGAACAGTTGCTATAGAACTCAATAATATAATTGAGTGATGTGATACAAAAGTGAGGAAACTAATCATGTAAAATCACATTGAGGATACTTAATAATAGAGTCACTTAAAAATACGTTTATTGTGTTGAATTTACAAAAACAAAAAATTATTGAATGTACATAAAGTTTTTTGGGGGCGAGTCAGTCACTACAGGAATCAACAACAATGTGCAAACCCAAATCTAGGTTTGGTTTTATTCCAAAAAAAAAAAAAAAGAATGTTTTCAAGAAGTTTGTGTGTAGATGAAAAATAAAGCTATTTTAAACCAGTGAAAGACAACTGTCATAGTGATATGTTGCTTAATCCAACCAGAACAACGTGTGACGCAGAATAAATGAAGACACTCAGCATTTATTAAATAAATAACGAGAACACACAAACACTGTAAACAACAGAGGGCTTAAATACACAGGGCTAGACGATAAACCCAACAGGTGAGACACTGATTAGAAACCATGGCAAAGAAAACCTATAAATTAAATAGAAGACAATGAAACTAAACATGGCAGCATAAAAGACAAACATATTTATTGCATATTACAGTAAGTGCAATTAATGCAATTCATGAAAAAAATAGTAGAAATAGTGCAAATAAAACTCTCTGCAGTGATGACACAGTGCATTTTTTTTAAACAAAGAACAGCCCTAAAAATGCAACAGGAATATAAAGATTAAATGAAACCATAAGTTGGCGAGTCTTTCATACTATAAAGAATACTTTCAATGATCATACAGTCACCAACATGTTTCAATATGGCAAAAAGTAAAAAAGTACACAATACATAAAATTACACATACAAAATGCAAAAATGTCAAATACTTAAAATGTAATTCAGGACATTTTTAACATTTTAAGAACGTTATATCAGAAACAGAGCAAAAGGCAACAGTCTGAAAGTGCATAAGCGAGACGCATGTAAATGGAAGGACCAGATTAAAGGGATAGTTCACTTTGAAAATAAATTTTGGTATGTTTTAGCTTACCTCAAGGGCATCCAAGATGTAGGTGTCTTTTTTTCCGCAGTAGTTTCAATTTTGATATTTTTAGGTCAAACCGTTCTTGTCTGTCAGTCATTTCATGCAGGTCTATGGTCACTGTCTCAAAGAGCATGCACAAAGTCCAAATTAAAACAATTCCCGATCGTCCAAATTATACAATTCCCCATCGTAAGTACACATTGATGGCCTAAGACACGAAACGAGCGGTTTGTGTGAGAAAACGAACAGTATTTATATCGTTGTTATCTCTTGAACACAGCCGCGTCCAAATGATCTGAGGGATCATTACTATATATTACATACAATATACTACAAGCTCCTACTTCTGTAACAAACATTGGATTTGATTTTCTTGCCCCATCTTAAGGCAGAGCTAATAAAGCCGGACGCACACTGTATGATTTTGGCCACTGATATGATTTGGCTGTCTGAGACAAATTTTGCAAATCCTAAAAGACTCATCTGATCCAAGGCTAAAATCTGAATCATGTTCGTACAGTCTGCACAAGGAACAATCGAAAAGTGCTGTTATATATCACACAGTGTGAACCTGGCTTAAGCCATTCACTCTTAATTACATTTCTGTAATTACATCTATAATGACACTGTTGAACCTTCCTTGACACCTCAATCCATCCATCCATCCATCCATCCATCCATCCATCCATCCCTAATAAGGATAAAGAGGTTTGGATGATAAGTTTACAAACATTTCTCATTAATTAGGATGGTAAAAACAATTGTAAATGTGAAAGAACCTCATGAATGTAGGAACGCTCCTCTGTCTTTACTGCTATACTGCATTTATAGAAGTTCTTGGTTAAAAAAAAAATGCTTTAAGGCTTTATTAAACTCTTAGAGCTAAACTGTCCCTAAGAGTCCCTTTATGTGTTTACTAGATGTAGCAATGCAGCGATTAGTTGCAAGACATCAACGAGCTAACAAATCTATTTCTACTGTATGACAATGACTCTGGAGATGAACAATAAATATGACATGCAGAAACATGGATCGGCTGTATCATTATGATTCACTGAGCTCAGCATCATTTCAAGAGATCTGGTGATCTTGAGCTGACGTTCTCACTTCTGGTGGAGCAATTACAGTTCATCTGGCCTAGTAGAGAAGACACAATATATTTCATGAAACATCTCTCTGTGGGATTAGAAAGTTTTCTTTAAAGGATAGTCAACTACCCAGCAAGCAATTTTGCGTCTAATAGACGTCTAATAGCCGTCAAAACACAGCCCAGACGTCTAGGCTAAAACGAGGCTAATTTTGGGCTGTCAGTGAAAATCTAATAGACGTCTAAATATAGCCCAAGAATAGACAGCTATTGAATGACTACATATATACGTCTAATAGACGTCTAACCATAGCCCAAGAATAGACAATTAGACAGCTATCGAATGACTATATTTATACGTCTAACAGACGTCTAACCATAACCCAAGAATAGACCAGTCATCAATTAGACCGCTATTAAACGACTACATATATACGTCTAATAGACAGGCAATATGGGTCTAGGCTAAAACAAGGCTGATTTTGGGCTGTCAGTGAAAATCTAATAGACGTCTAACCATAGCCCAAGAATAGACTAGTCATCAATTACACTACATATACATGTAATAGACAACAAAATGAGGCATAAGGATTCTTTTCACTCAAATATAACAGGTTCTCATAAATGAAAATCCATCCAAACTAATTGATTATAAAGGGATTTATTTAGAACAATTATATTAACAACAGACAACATTCAAACAAAAAAATGAACAAATAAAATATTGGAAAATATGTAAAAACAACTTAAAGATACTAAAAATTGTAAGAATTAATTGTTAGCTTTATATCCATAACCACCACCCCCTGCTCTCCCTGGTGCTTGTTTAAAATGACCAGAAATTGCATTTTTTATTTCCCATTCAGTCGCCGAAGGAAAGTTGGTCATCACTGCGTCTGCCAAATGAGAAAAAGAAAAAAAATTATTGCTCAAGAAAAGCATTGATGACAATCATTTTGAACTAATTACAGTCATTCACTTTTGCTAGGATGCACACTAGAGCTGGCCAATATAGAGTTAACGGAATATAGATTGAGACTATATAATTTATATCAATATAGACAATAATTTATATCAATATTATTAATAAATTAATAACAATAATTGAAAATTTTTGCCTGCATAATGGTGATGCACTAATTATATATATATATATATACACATACATATATTTTAGGGGTGTAACGATACACGTATTGAGCCATTCTGTACGAGGCTTTTGGTTCGATTTCAGTATGGATTTTTAAACAAACAGAACTGTTCGTTAGATAATTTTTACTGCTGACCAAAATTTTTTAATTACAAATGTAGGCACGTCAAAAAGCGAGCTCATAATGTAAGAGAAATCATAACAAATCGTGACAACAATCGTGCTCTTTCAGGTAGTGACCATATAGACCTGCATTATATGACTGACTGACAGACAAGAACAGTTTGACTTAAAAATATCAAAATTGAAACTATTTCAGAAACAAAGACACCTACATCTTGGATTCCCTTAAGGTAAGCTAAAACATGCCAAAATTTAATTTCAAAGTAAACTATCCCTATAAATCATTCTTTATCACTTACTCATATAACTCTAATGAACATAAAAAGATAGTTATAGGGGTAGTTCACTTAAAAAAAAAATCATGTAAGCATTTACTCACTTTCACTTGGTTCCAAACCTGTATGGCTTTCTTCTGTTGAACACACAAAAAAATATATATTTTGAAGAATGTTGGTAACAAGACATTTAATGGTAGTCAATGACAAGTACTTTGTTGACTGACTACTGGATAATTTGCAATAAACAGTGTCTTTAAATCAAATAAAGTGGATTACATCACTCCAGTTGTGAGGTTTTTACACTGGCTATCTGTCTGTCAAAGAATTCATCAAAATACTACAGCTGGTTATTAAATGAATTAACATTTTAAGGCCAAAGTAAATTTCTAATCTTCTGATGCATTATGAACCATCCAGAGAACACCTCTCAGGTCATCTGGGACAGTAGCCAGCTACTTTTATATCAAATTTATAAGTCAAAATTAAAAAAAAAAAGTCAAAACAAAACATGGAGAAGCAGCATTCAGTTTTTATGCACCATATCTGAAACAAATTCACTGAAAACTGAATGTATGCTGCATATTTTAATTCTTTTAAATCGAGTTTAAAGACTTTACTGTTTGCCACTACCTTTTATTAATTGGAAAGGAATTTTTTTTTTTTTTTTTATAATTTCTTTTCATGTTGCATATGTTGCTGTTAAGTTTTATGTAAAGTACTTTGAAAATTTGCCTTAAATCAAAAACTATTAGTTCTTACTCTGATCTAAAAACAAAAATATATTGGTAGCTTTAATAATAATAAAAAATAGTAATGATAATATTCATAGTTTCATGCTTACCACCTTGAATTTAGATATGGGCACACAGTTGCAATAACACATGCAGGTAACGTTAACGTTAACTTGTTGGAGAAAAATAGTACTCTGCAATGGTAATGTTAAAATGTCACGGTTTCTACACATTATAACAACTAACTAATTTAAACAATGAACATAACAAAAAAATAACACTCATACTTACAAGATCGAAGCAGAAATTTGAAGGTTTTCAGAGTGTTGCTCGCCCGTTGCTCTCTGACAGCAGCCTCGTGTAAAATAAAATTGAAAATGGAGGAAATGTGTATCGCGAGATCTGGCTAAAGTGATCTAGTCGCGCAATGCCAGTAGTTCCAGTAGTCATGTCTCAGTAGTGTTTCGATTGTGCCATCTAGCGGTTGAGAAATGCCATTGCATTTGATTTAATTTTAAATGATAGACAGTCATATCGTAGATTGTGTATATGTTATGTTTATGTGTGACAGCAAACATTAAGCTGTGTGAGCGACAATTTTTAAGACTAATATTCTTATACAATATCGCTGGTCTGAATCAGGGCTATAGCCAAGCCGTACGTAGACCAGATTGCTTTGATTTCGCCAGGTGGGCTAAAGCAGACCGCATATAGCCCGTCCAATTCGGAGCTAAATCGTGACTAAAGATCGACCATGTCGTGAAATGACACATTGAACCTTGTAGATATCATTACCAATGCGAACATGATGGAATATCAACCATTTCATGCACTTCCTGGCAAAAAAACAATTAATTATTACAATTAATCAGTTTTGACTAAAAGTGGGCTACAATAGCCGGGTCTGAATACGAGCTAAATCGTGGCTACGCACAGCCTACACATATAACATGTAAAATAAAGCAAACCAAACAACTTGTAAGCACAGTTGACTTTGCTTACATGATGGAATATCATACATCTCACAAGTTATTTTGGAAAAAAATACATTTATCCAGATTAAATGTTATTTGGGCTAAAAGTGGGTTACACATAGCCGGACTATATCGGGTCTATATTTAACCCAGACGTTGAAATGACGGCTATTGCTTGCACCTAATGTTGTTCCAAAACCGTGTGAGTTACTTTCTTCCAAGCGTCACGAAAAGAGATGTAAAAGGAGTCCACTATGAATTTTGTGCCTGGAACTGATTGAAATGAAAGAGTTCACTGAAAATCTTTCTAGGATTAGGAGAAATGTGCATCATTTACATCAAACTTGGAGTGATGCATCTTGATGCACCATATTTGAATATACATGAACACAAATGTCATTTAAGAGCTTTTATTGTCCTGTTTGAAGCTTGACAGATGTGGCAACAATGAACTGTTGTTAAATGAAAAAGAGCTACATTTCTTTGTGTGTTCAATGGAGCATCATACAGGTTTGGAACAACATGAGGACATGACTATAACTTATTTTGGGTGAATTATTCCTTTCAATTATTTGAACTCACCATTTCACTTTCTCCATCTGTAGACTAAAACCACGATGGACAGAACTACAACTGTAACTGCGCCTGCAGCTGCTGCTGCTAAAGCAAGCCTTCTAGATTCTGTTCGACAATTGGTGCATTTTCCATCTGCAGGAGCACAACAATAAAACTATACATTACAAATAACAAATACTTTTTAACCATTTTATACATTCATAGTTACATGCAACAGCTAAAAACTAAAAATGTGAATGAGCTGCCATCACAAAGACATGTAGAAGTCCAAAAGCTAGACAGCTGCAACAATTTAACTTAAAGTTAACAAGTTAACAATTATGGCCAGTTATGAAAATGATGGTCATATTTACACCATTGTGTTATAAGTGTCTGTGTCAGACTGCTATGAGAGACGTGACACTCATAACTCTCTTCTTCTTCTCTGTGAATCTCCACACTGATTCTCATCTGAAAGGTCTCGTCATCATTGGGTCTGACTCCAGTAGAGCTGAAGGGTTCAACGCTAGCGTTGTTCAATGTGATCTTCATCTCGATGTGTTTGGGGTAGAAGCCAGTGGCCAGACAGCTCAGATTCAGCTTGCTTCGGTCATGAGGAGCTTCAGAGGCAAACGTGTGAACATCTGGTGCATCTGCAATAAGAAACATTGTGAGTAAAGAATATTACAACATCTAAAAAAAGACACTTGATTCTGAATACAAAGACATGAAACACTAAGTTCAAAAGACTGAAGTCATCAGATCAACACATACTGCTTATTGAATTATTAAACGTGTTCCACTTCATTTTGGTTTCTTTTGCCTTTGGATTTTTCTCCATCCACTGCATCGTGTCAGAATTCAAGGCAATAAAATCCTCTCCATCATATCCGTACTCATCAAACGCTTTTACATTCATCACTGCATCCAGCTCACAGCCGACTCTCCTCTGTAGTGTATGGAGGCCTAAAAATCACAGCATATATACAGTACCAGTCAAAAGTTTGGAAACAGTACTATTTTTAATGTTTTTGAAAGAAGTCTCTTATGCTCATCAAGCCTGCAGTAAAAAACAAAAAAAACAAAAAAAAAAACAGTAATATTATGAAATATTATTACAATTTAAAATAATGGTTCTCTTTTTTAATATAGGCTACTTCAAAATGTAATTTATTTTTGTGATGCAAAGCTGAATTTTCATCAGCAAGTACTCCAGTCTTTGGTGTCTTATGATCCTTCAGAAATCATTCTAATATGATGATTTATGATCAATGTTGGAAACAGTTGTGCTGCTTAATATTTTTTTTATAACCTGAGATACTTTTTTCAGGATTATGTGATGAATAAAAAGTTAAAAAGAACTGTATTTATTTAGAATAGAAATCTTTTGTAACAATATACACTACCGTTCAAAAGTTTGGGAACAATAACTATTTTTTTTTAAAGAAATTAGTACTTTAATTCAACAAGGATGTGTTAAATTGATAAAAGGTGATGGTAACGATTTATATTGTTAGAATAGAAATGTTTTTATTTTGAATAAATGCTGTTTTTATGAATAAATGCTGTTAACGTTTTACTCATCAATGAATCCTAAAAAAAGTATTCCAAAAAATATATTAAACAGCACAACTGTTTCCATCATTGATGATAACTGAGTATCAAATCATCATATTAGAATGATTTCTGAAGGATCATAAGACACCAAAGACTGGAGTACTTGCTGATGAAAATTCAGCTTTGCATCACAAAAATAAATTACATTTTAAAATATATTAAAAAAGAGAACCATTATTTTAAATTGTAATAATATTTCATAATATTACTGTTTTATTTATTTATTTATTTTTTTAACTGCAGGCTTGATGAGCATAAGAGACTTCTTTCAAAAACATTAAAAATAGTACTGTTTCCAAACTTTTGACTGGTACTGTATATATATATATATATAAAGCAGTTGTATATTGGATAATCATAATCAAACTTTCACAGTTTGCATTATGTAGCACATAAATGTAAGTGTGATACCATGTATAAATAAATGATATTCATTTACATCATTTAGATTTCAGATGTAGTTGGGTTTATGGTTCACATTATAATTCTTAATGTACAATACATTGTAATAACGAATGGCCAACGTGCTACCACTTTCAAAGAAACACATTACACTTGCTATGGTATTTCATGTTATAGCATTCAGATATTTTATGTGTGACCTAAACGTACACTCATATTACAGGTCTGATCACTGATAAAACAGCTGAACTCAGCAGACTCACCGTCACATTTGGATCTTGTGCAGTTTGCCAGAGTATAAACCAGATGTATAAACCAGTCTTTAGATTCATCTGGTTCTTCAGTGTGTCTCCAGATCTCTGAACTCTGGCGTTCTCTTTTCCAGGTTTGTTCTTCATTACTGTAGTGAGAGATCAGTCTGTCATCATACAGACCCACTGCACTGAACTCAGGACCGGAGGGTCCAGCAGGTTTGGAGAGAGCGCTGTAAACATACTGGAGAAGATGTCTCTCTGAAGAAAAATAAAAGCAAGACAAATTATTCTGAAAAGATACTGACAAGCCACATTGATCACTACAAGTTACATTGGGCTAAGTTCAGACTGTCAGTCCAAATCCGATTTTTGTGCATATCCGGTTGAAATCTTTATGTGACTTTCTTACGCTATGTAAAACGGAAACATCAGCCGTTGTTATAGGAAACATGTCCCTGCAGAAACAAGGTTGCGTTGTTGCAAAGTGCCTGACTTTTTTTGTATAATATGCCAAATTGTTTTCTTCGTTAATTTTTTTCATAGGCCTACATGGCCTGTGGTATTTGACTACTGGTCAAAAATTTACACACTATTATTTATTTATTTATTTATTTATTTTTAAAGAAGTATCTTATGCGCATCAAGCCTGTATTTATTTGACAAAAATACAGAAAAAATGATGACAATTTAAAATAATAGTTTTCTATTTTAATATAGGCTACTTTTAAAAAATTAGCATTTATTTCTGTGATGCAAAGCTGGATTTTCAACAGCCATTCTTCAGAAATCATTCTAATATGCTGATTTATTATCAATGTTGGAAACAGTTTTTTTATTGAACCTGTGATACTTTTTTTCAGGATTCATTGATGAATAAAAAGTTAAATAGAACATTAAATTAAAATAGGAATAATTTTACTTTTTATTTATCAATTTAGCACATCCTTGCTGAATAAAAGTATTCATTTCTTTAAAAAAAAAAAGAAAGAAAGAAAATTACTGACCCCAAACTTTTGAACGGTAGTGTATATTGGTACAAAATATTAATTTTTTAAATAGATGCTGTTCTTTTTTTAAACTAAGAATCCTGAAAAAAATATCAAAGGTTATAAGTATTTTACAATAGAAAACAATTATTTTAAATTGTAGTAATATTTCACAATATTACTGTTTTTTTCTGTATTTTAGATCAAATAAATGCAGCCTTGATGAGCATAAAAGGCTTCTTTCAAAACATTAAAAATAGTAGTGTCCAAACTTTTGTCTGGTTGGCTACTTATATACCATTATACTTATAATACTAATATATATATATATGCCCCTTTTTTACATGTTTGAGCCCCTGCCCGGCTGCCCCTGAGGAACTCTCACGTCCCTGCCAACTTACCGCTCTGAGATGCGCATAAAAAAATATAGCACAGAAAATATAAGTGTATCAAACCCTTTTTTTTTTTTTTTTTTTTTTTTTTACAGCGCCATACAATAAACGTAATTTCATTGGTGTTTAATGGCAGTAACAAAATGTTTATTTTACGGTCGCTTGTCCAGTCCAGTTTCTCGTAGAAAATTAAACAGAAATGTTCTACCTTTTTCGCTTTCTATACATACCATAGACTGTAAAAAAAAGAGAAAAAATTACATACGCCGCTGAAGTAACGTACGCAGACATGTTCGATGTTTTATCCACACGGACCGCTCTGACATCACTCTCTGACATCACTGTAGTTCAGAGAGATTCAGAGAAAGTGAAACTAACTTGATCAACAACAATATGGACGCCTGAAACGATCAACCTCTTTAAACTACAGAATATTTATTGATCCGTTCAAAGAGTCTTGTGGACACATCTGATCCTCACAGGTAAGAGATAGAAATATAAGAGAGATTGTGCTGAACAGGTTTCTAATGGAAGTGAACTGGTTTAGTAGGTTTATGTCGAACTGGAATAAGTTGAACAGAACCAGGTTTAAGCATGTCAAATACTCAACTATTTTAGTTGTTCACTGAAATGGTATCAGAATTGTATTTAAATATGTCATTTGATTGGTTGTAAAGCAAAGTTTGGTGTTTCTGTCATTTTGTCACATGGCAGAAAGACTAAAGAAACAGGAAGTAAATGACCTGCAGATTCACTGAACACAAACCTGCTAAACTGCAGATGAAAATCACATTTATAATGAACTAGATTAAAACTACACTTGACTATATAATGTATTTTGTACTTACTTTAGTTAGGGTCAAAAGTTCGCAAAAAAAAAAAAAAGTTATCAAATGAGCAGGTCAAAGTTCAGTTCTGTAAGTTTATGAGTTTCTTACTGAATTTCAAATGAATTATTGTGTTTCCCTCACTATAAATTCTTACATTCATTTTAACCAATTTGATATAAATTATAAATTTGACTTGAAATAATATTATGATGAATAAGTAAAATTAAGCCGGACTCGAGGTAAGATTTAATTTAAACCTCAGTGACTAAATACACATTAGGAGCAAATATAGGCTTAGATGTTTCTTATAAGTTCTTTGATCATTCAATAACATTTCTATTCTTGAAAACGAAGAGGGAAGAACAATGGCAGAATCTTCACCAACATCAACACAAGCAAGAAAAACCAGGAGACGGAGTATTGAGAATACACCTCCATGTAAGTCAATACACAAAAAATAAAAAAACAAGAAGAATGAATTAATGCATGAATAACTTTCACTCTTCTAGTATAATATTTAATATGTAGTTCAGGAGTGTACAGCAGCAGATAATAAAATCATTTAAGATCAAGATTTCAAATCAATATTGGTCCTTCATGTATTTATTTATTTGGTACAGTAAATGTTCGTGTAATGAGCTTCACATTAGGGTTCTGATCAGCTTGTCTGGGTTCATTTTGCAGTAATGACCAGCTGACTGTACATGACCTCTAATATATTTGAGTTTCTTCAAAGACGTCACTCTTTGTCTCTAGACATTCTTTACATTCAACCAACTTCATGAGGTGCATCATGGGATTCTTTATAAACAGTATTAAATGAGCCCATTTATAATAATAAGGCTAATAATAATTATTATTATTGTCATTTAAGTCCTTCAAGCAAAAGACATTAAATCAAAAAGTCAAATGTGTTTCCAAACTTTAGACTAGTAGTGAAGATTTATCTTCATCATTTCTCTCTCCAGCGATGTCTTCCTCCAGCGGTCCACTGACTGAGGAGCTTCAGTGCTCTATATGTCTGGACGTGTTCACTGATCCAGTCAGCACTCCATGTGGACACAACTTCTGCAAGACCTGTCTGAATAAGTGCTGGGACAACAGCCAGACCTGCAACTGTCCATATTGTAAAGAAACATTCAAGCACAGACCTGATCTCAAGATTAACACCACACTCCGAGAGCTCGTAGATCACTATAAAAAGAAAAGTCCTGAGAAAAAAGCTGAAGTTCTGAAAAAAGCTGAAGTTCTGTGTGACGTCTGTGAGGAAAGAAAGCTGAAAGCCCTGAAGTCGTGTCTGGTGTGTCAGAGCTCTTACTGTGAAACTCACCTGGAGCCTCATTCGAGAGTGGCAGGTTTAAAGAAACACAAACTGATCAATCCTGTGAGTAATCTGGAGGACTATATATGTCAGAAACATGAGAGACCTCTGGAGCTGTTCTGTAGAGATGATCAGACATGTGTGTGCCTGCCCTGCACTGACGGAGATCACAAGAACCACAACACTGTTTCTATAGAAGAGGAGAGTGAAGAGAAGAAGGTAGAAGTTACTGACAAACTCATTTTAAATGGCTCTTATCATGAGGAAACATGTTCTTTAATATAAATGAATCCGTTATGAAAACATATTGTGTGTTGTTCTCTGTCTATAGACTCAACTGATGAAGACACAGAAAGACACACAGCAGATGATCCAGGACAGAATCAAGAAGATTCAAGACGTCAAACACTCAGCAGAAGTCAGAAAAGTGAGTTTAAAATAATTAAATTAAATTATTTTTAATATATATCGTTGTTTATTGAATTGCTATATAAAAGCAATTTCACACTCACAGTCACACTGCTGGTCTGAATATCGACACGTCTGTGATTCCCTGATCACTTAGTAAAGTAATAACACATCTCTCCTCAACAACACACATGATTTGAGGAATCATTCAGTGCAAACGGTGCAGAATGAGGGATTCTGAAAACCGGCTAAAAACACTGAATTATGAGAAATAATAACACTGATTCTTCTCTTCACAAACGCCACTAATAATGTGTTGATTGTCCTGGTTGAGCAGAGAAACACAGAGAAGGAGAAAGCAGCCCGTGTGGAGCTCTTCACTGATCTCATCCGCTCCATTGAGAGATGTCAGACTGAACTGCTGGAGATGATGGAGGAGCAGCAGAAAGCAGCAGAGAAACAGGAGGAAGAGCTCATTGAAGAGCTGGAGCAGGAGATCACTGAGCTAAAGATGAGAAACACTGAGCTGGAGCAGCTCTCACACACTGAAGATCACCTCCACCTCCTACAGGTCAGTCAACATCTCTCTGATCAATGATAATGCAGTATATGACACCATAACACTCCCCATGCTGAAGGATTTCTCCTCTCTCCTGCTGTAGATTTACTCATCCCTGTGCAGCTCTAGAAACACCAGGAACTGGTCTGAGATCAGTGTGAAGACTGATGAGAGTCTGGAGACTCTGAGGAGAGCTCTGACTAAACTGCAGGACTCTCTACAGGAGAAACTCACGCTAACTGGTACAGCAATATCAAACACACCGTACAGATACACATATTTATCATATTTTAATATCAGTAATGAAGAATGAGGCTGTTAAAGCTGAAACAAGAGAAGTGTGTGATCATGTGTTTGTGTCTCATTATCATCACAGTTCTTCTTGAAGAGAGCAGGTCATATTCATCTCTAATTTCAGGAAACATGCAGTAAATTCATCTTGTACTAGAAGCTTCATCACTGTAACCAGAACCTTGAGGCTTTAGTAAATCTGTGAACACTTTTAGATGAGAAACAACAGAAAGAAACATTCATTTTCTGCCATTTTCAGTCTTTTCAGCTGTTTCATCTAAATATTGTGATTATGTGTCAGATAAAATCAGTTTAGCAGAAGAAAATCAAATTTATAGACATCATCAAATTTCTGACCTGTATCAAACAGCTTCGCAGTGCTGGACTTTCATTTTCACTTTCTCTAAGGTTCTTTTTTATAGTGTTGTCTTTGCTGAATAACCACAACACTAATACACTCCAAAACTGAGATGAATATCAGGCATAACAATATCTAAAATAAAAATTTCATAAAATGTTCACAAAACATTCCCAAAGATGTTCTAAACAGGAGGAATATTTCGAGCTCAAACACAATAGGAGTTCAGAGATTCTCTAAATATCAGCAGAGAAACATTGATCAGATAAAACATGATGTTGTTCACAATTCTTTAAATATAACCTTAAATCTTGTCTATAATTCACACATAAACATGTCAAAGATCTGATGGTGTTTTATTGTCATTAGTCTCTACAGGACTGAAGAGGAGACAGCAGTATGCAGGTACAGTGTGCTGTCTGCACTACACTAGATTACATTCAGATACTCACAGCTTCATCACTGACCGACAGTATGATTAAACACTGATTACATATTACAAACATCATCACTAAATATCTGTATTGTGAATTTGTGATTTATATTCTCTGTTTTCTCAGTGGATGTAACTCTGGATCCTGATACAGCTCATCCTAATCTCATCCTGTCTGATGATGGAAAACAAGTGAGATGTGGAGACATTAGACAGAAACTCCCAGACAAACCAGAGAGATTTGATCCGTGTCCCTGTGTCCTGGGAAAGGAGGGATTCTCCTCAGGGAGATTTTATTTTGAGGTGCAGGTGAAGGGAAAGACTGAATGGGATTTAGGAGTGGCCAGAGAATCCATTGACAGGAAGGGAGAGATCACACTGAGTCCCAGTAATGGATACTGGACTGTGTGGCTGAGGAATGGGAATGAATATAAAGCTCTCGCTGGTCCTCTTGTCTCTCTGTGTGTGAGAGTGAAGCTGCAGCGGGTTGGTGTGTTTGTGGATTATGAGGAGGGTCTGGTCTCCTTTTATGATGTGGAGTCCAGCTCTCATCTCTACTCTTTCACTGATCAGTCTTTCACTGGGAAACTCTATCCATATTTTAGCCCATCCTTAAACTATGGAGGTAAAAACTCGACTCCACTGATCATCACACCTGTCAATAACAATAAATGAATTTACAGCCCTAATATGAAATACACAATGAAAATGATTAATATAATTACAAATCTAAACATGTTTGCTATATTTTCATAATTTGTTTTTCATTGTTAAAATCTATAATTCTAGCTATAATTGCAAATGAAAATATAATGCTTGTTTAACAATTTTCAACTTTTCATAATTATTCATGCCATTGTTTTCTCCCATCTCAACCTGACAAAGTAAAAGTGTCTGTATTTTTGTTTTTATATACATCAAAATAAACCAAACTATGATAAAATTGATAAAGTATATCAAAGCTGTTTCTACCATTTCAATTATAAAATGATCTGTGATAATACTGAGGTAAATCAGATGTTAATTCCTCAATATATATCACGGTATGATTATTACCATATTCATACACAACACTATGGATCTTCAAAACACCATGATATTATGATCATGGTAAAAACAGAAAATTAAAAAGGAGGAGAAGAAGAAAAAGACAAAGTAGAAGAAGAAGAAGACATAGAAGAAGAAGACGAAGACAAAGAAGAAAACATAGAAGACGAAGAAGAAGAAGAAGACGAAGAAGAAGAAGACATAGAAGACAAAGAAGAAGAAGAAGAAGACGAAGAAGAAGAAGAAGAAGAAGAAGAAGAAGAAGAAGAAGAAGAAGACATTGTAGGTCTATTACCAAGTTACCATGTCAAATGTTTGCCCCATGCAGGTAGGCCCGCCCTCACGTGATACCGATTGGTCGATAGATAAGCTTAAATCTGATTGGCTAAAGAGTACGACTCATCTGTGTAGGAGGAGTTTGTTGCCAGGAAAGTCTCAAACACACACACACACACACACACACACAAATCCAAGGCGATTCACATGCGAATGACGATTTGCACATTCACATCCAAGGATAAACTCGTACATTTTAAACATTCAAAGGTTTTTGTGCACCGTTGTATATCTACGAATTGTGTTTTGCATTTATGAAGTGTATTTTATAAATATATACTTTTATTTTGCACATGTGAATTGGTTTTTATGAATGTATATTTTTTCACGCACGTGAATTAGGTTTCATGCATGTGAAATTGTCTACGCATGTGTGAATCATGTTTTTTTCGTGAATTATAATTGATACTTTTCTGCCTCTATATTGAATATGTGGTGAGCTGGAACCTGCTTATGTTACGCAGTACCGCAAACATCCAATAGGAAAATTCAACTGCAGTAGCCACCGTTCAACCTGAAGAGGGCAGCACTCAGACGTTTTTACACCATATATTGTAGAATTAAAACACTTTATACCCAAATTTAAAAAAAGTTACATGAATCAATGAACAGCACTAATAAAGCCCCATTCTTACAGATCATTAACTAAAAAAAGTTGGTTTAGGGTTTAGTTACCCTTTAAGTCCACTATTCTTAATAATTTTTATTCTTTATTATTTGACCAGATCCTTGTTTTATGTTTAATAAGTTGCAGATTGTAAATTCATTGCATATGTTCTGTAGTTCTCTTTGTTGTTCATTCCTTTCCTGTTTAGGACAAAATAACAACACATGATCAACTGTTCCCTTCACTTGGCAAATTTCACATTATCCTGTACTGTTTCCCTATTATGTTCAGTGTAGAGTTAAGTTTTGTATGGCCCATCCTTAGTCTTAATAAAATTATCGGATCTTCTCTACTTTGTCTTGCCATGTTTTGTATATTAAAACAACTGTCTTCCAGTTTTACAGTTTTTCCAATTTCATTGCCATATCCGACTGCAAGCTTCTTTAATCATAGCTTTTCCCTCCTTCCTACTTAAAGAAACTGTTGAACACCCCCAGAACACTATACGACACCGACACGTGTCACATGGGGTTATTCTGTGATACTTTTGTGTCTTTTTAAAGCTTGATGCTGGTTGCCATTCACTGCCATTATATGGAAGAATTTCAGATTAAATAATGATGAACACAACATGATTTCTATATGATTAAAAATATGATTTATTAGATGAAACAAACAAGAGAAATAAAAAACTCATCAATTACTATATAAACTAACTTCACTTTTATTTGCACTGATATAGCAAGATGTCCTCTTTTAAAGACAACTCTTTTCTTCTTTCCGTGTAAATGCATTTAAATTCTTAATATTTTTCAATCCTGTAATATTCTGTTCGCTACTGATGTCACACTTTCATGGGCATGTGCTCCATAGATATTCCTAAACTCTGTTTAATGTACTGTCTGTGTGTGTGTGTGTGTGTGTGTGTGTGTGTGTGGATTAAACATTTTTGCTCAGTACTTAAAGGGATAGTTCACTTTGAAATAAAATTTTGGTATGTTTTAGCTTACCTCAAGGGCATCCAAGATGTAGGTGTCTTTGTTTCCGCAGTAGTTTCAATTTTGATATGTTTAGGTCAAACCGTTCTTTTCTGTCAGTCATATAATGCAGGTCTATGGTCACCACCTCAAAGAGCATGCACAGAGGAGTCCAGATTAAACAATTCCCCATCGTAAGTACACACTGATGGCCTAAGACACGAAACGAGCGGTTTGTGTGAGAAAACGAACAGTATTTATATCGTTTTTACCTCTTGTACACAACCACGTCCAAGTGATCTGAGGGCGCGCAAGCTTCCTGGTGTGTGACGTGTGCGCGCGTTCTGGCTTAGTGTGTGCAAGCGCCGGAAGTGGTCTCTCGTGCGTAATAAATATAAAAACGATATAAATACTGTTCGTTTTCTCACACAAACCGCTCGTTTCGTGTCTTAGGCCATCAATGTGTACTTACGATGGGGAATTGTTTAATGTGGACTTCTCTGTGCATGCTCTTTGAGGTGGTGACCATAGACCTGCATTATATGACTGACAGACAAGAACGGTTTGACTTAAAAATATAAAAATTGAAACTACTGTGGAAACAAAGACACCTACATCTTGGATGCCCTTGAGGTAAGCTAAAACATACCAAAATTTTATTTCAAAGTGAACTATCCCTTTAAAAGTGTTCATTGCTGTTTTCAGGTTAAAAACACGCTCCTTTACACCTTGTATGAACTAGTGATTAATAAAGGACCCAGAACATAAATAAAGCTGAATCATGCAAACAAAAGAGGAATTAAAGACAGAATTCAGAAAATAGAAAAAAATAATTACAGTAATTAAAGATAGCATGTAATGTTACATAAATCTTTTATTGACATTTGCCTTTAAACATTATTGTAAAAATGCAGGTTATAGAAAAGACGCGTGTAGTTTCTATAGCAACAGACTAATAAATATATTGCTTTAAATCTCTGTGTTTTTTTAACATTAAAGGTCCCGTTATATGCCCCTTTTCACAAGATGTAAAATAAGTCTCTGATGTCCCCAGAGTGTGTATGTGAAGTTTGAGCTCAAAATACCCAACAGATAATTTTTTACAGCATGTTTAAATTGACATTTTTTGGGGCTCAGAAAAACGAGCTGTTTCACTGTGTGCCCTTTAAATGCAAATGAGCTGCTGCTGCACGGCCCAGGGGGCGGAGCTTCATGGCTCTGCGCTCAGTTTGTCAGGACAAATTCATCTCACGGAATGATGATAATATCAGAAACTCTCAGTAACGGCGTTCATTTCGAGTCGGACAATAATGCCTACAGAGTCAGAGTGCTGTATAGAGATGAAACAGGTATGGTTTAGTAGTTTAATTACGGTTATTATAACGTATTTGTCATCTGCTTGTATGTATCCATTATTTATTAACAGCCTACAAGTCTGCTGTTTCGGACCAGGTCCGAATGATGATCAAACATGTACTGATGAGTTTAATAAAGTTTATTGTACATCACACAAAAGATGAAGCGTCAGTTTTACTTCAGAAAATCACCGTAAGAGCTGAGTAAACACAGTAGCCTAAGTTATAAGAAGTGCGCAAGTAGCCAGTAGAGTTGAGGGAGCATTCCTGTGGGCGGAGGTTAGTCTAAACACGGTTCTGGTGATGTCACTAATGAAGGAAGTAGAGGGGTGTAGTCCAATCGAGCCGTTTTATGTAGTCAACTTCTGTTAAATAAAATATCTCGCTTGGCATTGAACTTTGAGCTTTATAATTTTACAGATATTATTTATACTCTAACAACAACATTACACACTAACTAAAGTTTGAAACATGGGATCACGTAGAACGGGACCTTTAAGTCTTATATTCAGAGCATATCTATATTTACATGTGAATCTATTGTAATATGTAATTTATTCCTGTGATCAAAGATGAATTTTCAGCATCATTACTCCAGTCTTCAGTGTCACATGATCCTTCAGAAATCAATCTAATAGAAACATTTATGATTATTATCAATGTTAAAAACAGTTGTGCTGCAGCTTCATATTTTTGTGAAAACCTTTACTGTCACTTTTGATCAATTTAATGAATCACAGGAATAAATTACATTTTAAAATATATTCAAATAGAAAAAAAGTACTTTTAAATTTTACTATTTCACAATTTTACTGTTTTTACTGTATTTTTGATCAAATAAATGCAGCTTTGGTGAGCAGAAGAGTAAAAATCTTACTGAGTCTAAGCTTTTGAAAGGAGGTGTAGAAATGTCCACGAAAAGTTTATATGGCAGCAGAAACTTCTTTACAAGTGACCTCATAGGATGGTTCTGCTAAAGGTCACTTTAATAACAGGTCACTTTACTCCCTTAATGCACAAACATGTGATTAACTCTAAGTGGGGTGTAATTATTTACAGCCATGATGTGTTTAGCACAGAGCGCAGAGTATTAGGCATGAACTGACCTCGTGTGCTGCTGAACGGCTCCAGGAAGGACTTCTCGTTGTTTTGCTCGTTCACCTGAAATCAATGAGACCTGACAGTGTTAACTGATGATTACAGAGGAAGACTGTGGTGTTTCTGCACTGATAAACTGTATTTGATGGTCAAAATAAAGCAGACATGTTACGGAAAAATCACAGATGTTCCTACAGGATTTTGTTTTATGAGTGAGCAGAAAAATTGCTGTAATTTTTAGAGATATTGTATGAAAAAGAAAAAAAAAATCCACCTTTGATGCTCAAATTTTCCTGTCTAAATCTAAGGATAATCTAGAAATGAGTTAAATATCCATTCATTAATCAAACAATCAAAAACGCCACCAATGAACACCAACATTCCTGATTCAGATGATAATAAAATCATCTAAAATGACCTCCTGTTTTTTTACAGTTACTGTCTGGGTTTGTGAAATATGATTACCTCTGTCCTCCTCAGGGAAAACTGGTATTGTCTGTAGTGCCTGTGTAGTCATTTGTAACATGATAACTTGTTTATTTGGCCCGTGTTCACACAGAAAGACGGTCTCACCAGCTCGTCCTGTGAGGTGGAGTTGTTGCTGCGTCTCCTGCTCTGGAACATCTGCAGAACTTTACTGTGATCGCAGTGATGAGGGTCAGACTCCTACAACAAGACAACAGAGACCCTTTAAGGCGAGTCAGTTCATGTGGCGGCCACCTTACTAACATTTTCCAGTCATACCAGTGCACACAGCAAAAAACAAAAAAAAATTAAAAGATAAATACAGGTGAAACTCTACAGGTGAAAAATTTGAATTTCATGCAAAGGTTCATTTATTTCAGTAATTCAACTTAAAAGGTGAAACTAATATATTATATAGACTCATTACATGCAAAGTGAGATATTTCAAACCTTTATTTGTTATAATTTTGATGATTATGGCTTACAGCTTATGAAAACCCTCAATTTAAAATCTCAGAAATTTGTAACATTTTCATAAGCTGTAAGCCATAATCATCAAAATTATAACAAATAAAGGCTCACTTTGCATGTAATGAGTCTATATAATATATTAGTTTAACCTTTTAAGTTGAATTACTGAAATAAATACTGAGACTAGTTTCACTTGTATATTGATAACTATAACAACATCCACACCAGCGGACGTTATCATTCTGTTTATGACAGCAAGCTGCAGTTTTGTTGTCTGTCTCTTTAAATGTTCAAGCTCTTTAAAGCACGATGGATTCTGATTGGCTGTCAATGTTATTATCCATTGCAGTTTACCACTGGTGTTCCCCAAGGCTCAGTCTTGGGCCCTCTTTTATTTATTATTTGGACACATTTTTTTCTGACTCAGACACCGCTTTATTGTCCCACTTAGGGAAACTAAGACTGCAACAAGGTGCCAGAAACATTAACCATATCCATGTAATACATTTTAGATAAACTATTACATACAAAAGTTCCCAAATAAACAATACAATTATACAGGATGCATACATAAAAATACCAGGCTCTATTCTTAATAAATTAATTAATTTGGTGTGCTAAGTAAACTTGCATCAGGGCCAGAGCAGTTTAGTAGCTTAATAGCCACAGACAAATTAATCTTTAATTTTTTTGTTCTCTAAAACAACAGCCCGAAGGTAAGGCCTGAAACTCAGGTCATAATGGCTGGTCATCAGTACAATGAATGACCTGAGCCTTGTTAATAACATAATTGTAAATAATTTCAGTAGGGCCAGTAGCCTGGCTAACGTCAGACCACATCTCATTGAGACGTGGTCTGGAAACTCTCTGTTCATTTTCTCGTATTTGAGGCGTGGTTTATGAATGGCCAGAGCCGTTTATTGAGCGCTACGAATGTCTATCAAATGTGCCTGTACGTAGCTCATAGCCAATCGTTTCAGTTGTACCAGATGACGTATGTAGAGCGACAGAAATTCGACGAAGAAGAAGCATAGACTGTAAAGGGAAGACGACGATGGTCAAATATTTATGTTTACACGATGGCGTTAAGCGAATATTGTCGTTTGTGCAAGACAAACACGAGGGTAGAAGGTACTTATAAACATTCTACAGACATGTTTTTATCGAAAAAACCACCGAATATATCAGAGAGATTAGTGTTATTAGGGGTGACAGTCGCACAAGAGTCAGGACGATCAAGAAGATGTTGCCAGCGTTGCTCCTTACGCATTAACAGGCTGGAAAGAGACTTGCCTACTTTCAGGCAATGGGAAGAAGAGTTCCGAAACACAGACAGCAACATAGCTAAAAGGCAACGCGAGCCTACACCATCAAAGACCCCGAGGACTTTGAAAAAGACCTGCCCAAACCCACCGAGTCCACATGACAGCTCCACCAGGAAAACCACAACCCAGGTAACGTTAACGTTATCATACATTTAATTGTCTGTTCAATCTTTCCAGCTTTTTAAATAGCATGCACTTAACTAAGTGATGTAACAGCCCATTCAAATCTCACGATAAGCAACCTAGGAACTCTTGTTTGACGCTGGCTTATTGAACTCTCTCCCAATAACTTGTCAGTAGAATGCAATAGAAAGTGAACAAACTTAAAGGTTTGTTATTTATTTAGTTGTCACAGATAATCTAGATAGGGGAGAGCATTTTACTTCCCCATCCCCCAACACTGGTAGAAAAGGATTACTATCCTCCTATCTGTTTCATGTTTGTTTATGGCCAAATGAGACCTGGTTCATCATAAAATCTCCTCTGTAATCTACCTACAACCGGTCTGCCTGGCTGTAACTTATCTTAACTAGGCTCTGAGCATTTCTATAGCATTTTTAACAGATATGTTTGATCAGTGACTATCAAACGATCAAAAATCTCTCTAAGATGTGAAATTAAACATTTAAAAAAAGACGAAAGCACTTCAATGCTGAAACTATTGTGTATAACTGATGAAACTAAGTGTATCATTTCTTTCAGGTTACCATCACATATCCGTCACAAACACTATCAAGGGTGTGCAATCCTGAGGAAGATCCAATCATAAAATTCATAATTCTAAAGAGATGGAAAGAGGCTGCCAGTCATACACTAAAACATAAACACCTACAAGAGGAAATCAAATCTGGAATCATTCAGTTAATTCGGGAAGAATGTGAGGTACTGTGCTCTCAAAGGAATGACTTCATTCTATGGAGGTCTAAACCAGCAGACCTCAAGTCATTCTCTTTCCACAGTTTAAGAGATGACCTCCATCGGCTTGCTCCCTTTCTGCTATCTATTTTCAATTGCATCACCAACAACAACAACTTAACAGCATGTACTGCTGCAGCTATCGCAATCAGAGGCAGACAACCCCGCCTGGCTGCATTATCATATTACGTCAACACCATTCTCCAGTAGGGCGGAGCAAAAAAGTCAGTTTTCAAACGATTGAGCCAGTTATCAATAACCACATCACACGCCAGAGCCATAAAGAAGCAACATGAGTTGGCACTTGACTGTGGGGCTGACTTCCAAAAATTCAAGCTAAGCTTCAGAGCTACAAACACCGATGATGAATTCCTAGAAGCATTCAGAAGCATGGAGGACCTTCATCTTTCAGGTGAGGGAGAAATACACCCCAAATAAAAGTTTTAGTTATTGTTTGTTTGGTTGTTAAGTACATGTGGTGATCTAATGTTCTTTTTTACAAATGCATAATTTATACAGATGAAAACAGCGAATCTTCCCTCAGACAGAAAGACAGCCATGTGACCTGCCCATCATCATATTCAATCATCATGGACAATCTGGATTTCTTTGTACACAGACACAACCAGTCAATCAATAACAGCAACAGCAGTCTGCACTGGATACACCATATTGCCGTCAAAGACCGTATACCCACCCACCACATCTCCAATATCAAACCCACAACAGACATTCAAAGATACAATCTTGCCTTATCACTTCCACAGAGGAGCACCCAGGCTTTAATGCGGCGCGAATTCATAGTTCTTGGCACCAGAATGCTGACCCAGCACATGGCCGTGTTTGAAAGCTTTGGAGACAGTGTGGTGCATCACATTCCTCATGAATATTCAAGTGAAATGTCAACACGCTCAACAGATGTAAGGTGTTACAAGGACATTAAAATGTGCTTATATTTTCTAATATTTTTTTTAATTGTCATACATCTCTATTTGATCTTTTTCTCGTTCTGAAGTTCCCCTTAGGCATCTATTTCAAGGACGAGAACAAAAGAAATGATTTGGTGGAAGTTATGAGACATATACAACAAGAGTAAGTATTGAACATAACTGTTACGATCTGTTGTGAACAGGTCTATGACAATCATATACCAATGTAGTTACTCCCTAACAATTTTATTTGCATTAAAGTATGTTATTGTGTCCCTTATTGCTTAGGTATATGCCCAAAGACCCTGATGGGGCAAAACACCTACTAATTGGAGGGGATCGTCTCACAGAGGCTAACTGCCGAAATGTACAGTGGGCATTTTCAGATGCAGACACTGAGGAGGAAAGAATGGAGGGGATGCATTTTAAATTCGAGGACTGGCACGCCATTCGAGTTCTCTTTGAAGTGATGGACCATGTGAAAAACAAAAATAAAATTTAATATTTGGTTATTTCCAATATTTAAAAACCAAAGATGCATTGATTTTTCAATTAGTACTCTTGTATATATGTTTTGATGTGTTTTTATATTTTACATTGTAGATTCATCACAAGATTTTCTTCAAGGAGTCTGCAAAGGACCATGGCACACTCTTTGCGAACATGACCAAGTTGAGGTATGACTATAGACTTTTTATTTGTAATAGTAATCACTGACATATACATTTCTACATTGTCTTTGTGACAGAGGTTGTGAACACTGTTCAGCACATCAAGCCTTTTGACTGCAAAGCCGTTGAAGTGTGTATTGTGTTTGTTTAGTTAACGGTCTATAATGCTTCCCACAGTTTCTGATGACTCTAAATCCACTGCAAACATGTCTGGGTAATGTTCTTTGTTGTGGGATGGGAAACAAAGTCCTGACATCATGAACTCAGCTGTGCTATTCCCGGGGAGGTGGTTAACGCCGTTGGTATGGTGGTATGATTTCATCTATGAGCTGTTACTGTATAAATGTGGAATATGATGTTTGATTGTTCACTCACATTATAACGTACTATAACATAATAGAGTGAGTGAATGTGAATATGAGTGTACGTGTCACTGCGCTCCTTAGGGATGTGAAGCGGCTACAGAGAGACTAACTTTTGTGCGCAGCGCTACTAATTGATTGTTTCAGTGAGTGAGTGAGTGAGTGAATGATTCACTACACTTACATGGGATGTGAAGCAGCTCCAGAGAGACTGATTGCTTTGTGACACAAGACAAAGATGTGTGTGGCCTACACTACATTGAAGTTGTTTCTCACCACAGGTGCAGCACTGCCAAGAGTGGACCCCGTGCTGCGTTTAATGCTTACAGGGACTTTGTGATAAAGGACACGACTGCTCTATTCCTAGCAGCGGCGACTGAGCATCTTGGTTTTCATCATGTCACAGGTAAATCATCAATTAACACCAACACATGTTTGTGTCACAAGAAATGAAGCTGATGATTATATAATGTAACATTTTCCCTGTGGTGTATAACAAATTGTTAACGCACACATTGGTCTTGGTACCATCAAGATCACAGATTCAATACTTAAGCTAGCAAATAAATGTCTGCATGTTTTGGGTTAGAATAATACCCTCTATTACTAGGGATGCAACGGTACACGGTAAAATCCCGGACCGTTCGGTCAGCCCTGCACGGGACAATCTACCCTCGTGTACCGCGGGACTTCGGTTTTGCCACTGAGTTCGCGTTGATCCTTTTAGTTTTTGCTTTAGGCGCCGTTCACATATCACGCCTAAAAACGCGTAGAAAACGCTAGGCGCGCCGCGTTCTCCTTTTTCCAAAGCGCTAGGCGGTTGCGCTCCGGAGGCGTCTGTCGTTGCTAAAGCAACCATCAGCTGCGCTCTGGTTGGTTCTTGTCACGTGACCTACGGTGCGCTTGCGGCATTCTGAAAAGTTGAGAATTTTCTCCACTGCTGGGGACATCGTTAGTGCCAACCGGTCTCGCCTTGCACCAGTGTTGATAGACTCATCTTTTTGCACAAGAATCTCTCAATAGTGGATGAGTAAATAACATTGCACTTTGTATCCTGAATGCAGTATTTTTTTATTATATTATTTTGCTCTGCTTTTTTTTATTCAAAGCACAAGCTAATTTATGTTTGTTAAAGGTAAAAGTGCACTTTTTCTTTCACATTGATCACTTCATATACCAGTTATCAAGGTTTGGAATTGGGATCCACTTGAATATTTTGAAGTGTGTTTGTTTACATTTTGTATTTCATATAAGTGATAGTTGAAGAGGTTGTATTACTTAGTGTTGTTCAGTACAGACTAGAGTGTTAATTTATTCCATACATTGATGTTCTTCCTACTGTGACATTCTGTTTATGCTCATAAGAAAAATAAAACATATTTTTGGGATGAAATAGCAGTCTCTTTCTGCACAAAACATGTACCGAAACCGAACCGAGACCGTGGCCCAAAAACCGAGGTACGGACCGTACCGTGGGCTATCTGTACCGTTGCACCCATATCTATTACTATTTCTTTGTCCTGTTACAGATCGTCCTGAGTCCCTCATACCGGAACACATTAAAGAGGCCTCTCCAGAAGCTAGGAGGACATGGTTCAACAGATTAACTTCCTCAATCGTGGACAAATATGTTCTTCTTCCTGACATCACAGAGGCTACAGAGGCTGCAAGTAAACCATCAGCCACACCAATTCAAAAGAATAAGTTCCCTTGTCGTATGGAGGGTTGTGCAAGAATATTCACTTACTTCAAAAGCAGACAAACCCACGAAATAAAGACACACAACCTGGTTGTGCCCACTGACTCCAAACCAATCATCCCCACTCACTGTGACCACAAGTATGAACACACCGTTGCCAGACTGAGTTTCAGTTTTATTCTGTTGGACATTTTGGATGCAGTAAAGGAAGGAGATGGTGAAAGGCTGATGCGTCTCTACACAGTAGCCCTGTTGTTCTACAAAGCTTACGGACACACTAGTTACGCATATAGTACTTTTCTGCTTACTGTACAAATGAATGCCACGTTGTCTCCACAAGTTGCTCACAGTCTCAAGTGGAACAGATTCTGGAGCACCAGGGGAGGCAAGGGAAGAAACATTCCACTCGATTTACATCTTGAGCACTTAAATGGATTCCTGAAATCTTTCCTGAAGGGCCTGGGGCCTAACCTGAATGAGACTTCAGCGGCCAGAATAAGCAGGTCTGTAGGAGTCATGAAAGAAATGATGGCAGTCACTGATATGGAGCTGGGCATATCTGGGCAAACTGGTGCTCACCATGTGGACATGACCAAAGACATCCTCACCTTGGTGGACACTCTGCAAGAGGCAGAGCTTTTTAAACAACAACCAGGTCGAGTGTATGCTGCCTTTTCTGGCTTCCGAAAAAACCTATTGGCAAAGCTGGATCATAAAGCACTGTGGAACTGGATGATGCTCAAACTTAATGAATGGCGCAGTCTCCTTTAGTAAATCTTGAGAACATACCCACATTGTGTTAATTGTGCTGTATGTCTATTTAAAAAATATATATTTTTATATTTTATGTTTTTAAAATATTTTCACAATTGATCTTGCTCATTTGTGTTATTAAAAATTCATGTTTTCAAACCTTGTTGTAACTTTTGTTCTTCCGGAATTTTGACACAGGGCACACAGTACTGCATACATGAAGTTTAAATAGAAATATTTATTCAGAATCAAACATATTTAAAACTGTGTAGTTATTTACAGTGGCTCAGTAATTAATCTGAGATTGGAAGTACAGATAAGCCTGACTCAATGCTACTTAATGATTTTTCATCATCCTCATCCTCAACATCAAAGTACCCCTTGAAGTCAATATCAGGCTGCAAATATGTTTCTTCAGGAGTGTCTGTGAACTTGCATAAATCAAAGTCTTCAAATACTTTGTGAACAATTTGTAGGATTTTCAGGCCATGGTTTATGTTGAATACAGGTAGATTCTGCATGACATAGGTGATGTCAAATATTTCACAAACACTTTCAACAACTGACTCAATTAGTACATTGCTGAAACCGGTGCAGAATGAGGTATTTGTGTACAGGTGTTCATCTGGTGGAATTAGACTGTCCCTATACTTCTCTAAAAGCTCTCTGACCAATCCCTGCTCATCTAATGTGACTTGTCTGCATTTGGTAGGTGATGGAATCTGTTTTGGCATCTCGTAATTGGGTGTTTCTACAGAGCAACTGTCAGAGCTACACTTGCATATTGAATGGCAATAGGTGCAGCAAGAATGTCCAGGCTCAACACTTGATGTGTCTTTCTCAAAATGTGAGTATAGGGCCTTCCTAAAACAGCCATTTAGGCTTTTTTGAAGAACGCCCTTTACTGCCTCATCTGTGTTGGCAAGCTGTTTGTTGGCATAGAGAACAGCATGAGCGGGAGAGCCATCTCTGCCTGCTCTTCCAACCTGCTGGAGAGTGGCCTCTGGGTCCTCTGGTAACCCATACATGACCACATGGGAGACCTTGGAGAAATTTAGGCCGACTCCAAGTGCTGTAGTTGCCACAGTCACTCTGCAGCTGCCTTGTCCATTAAATGAAGAAAGTACCCTGCTCTTGTTCACAGGTAGAGTCTGGCTGTGGAACATTCCAATCAATAGGTTTTTACCTATTTTCTCTTCACCGACCCAGGCGCTATCCCCAAGTTCAGCCTTAAGGTGGCAGAATACTCGTGTAACAGTGTTTATTGTCCGGCAGTATATGATGATCGGTAACATCTCCAGTCCTTTCTGTTTTAAGTCCTTTACCAGCCAGTCGAAACAGTCCAGAGAATCTGTTTTAAGTCGTCTCACCCCAAGTCTAATGTTGGTTCGATTGGGGCTAACAGTGATGTTGTTTGCATTTTGGAAGTGTAGCTGTCTCCTGACAATGTCTCTTGAGTGCAAATCCGCAGATGCAGTCAATGCCAATACCGGAGTTCCTAAAAAAATTATTAAATACAACAACTCAAAAACCTTGAAGTCATTCACATTATATTCATCCCACTGCATAGGTTTTTTACACTGAAGACTGAAAATGTAACAGTACTTTGAAATTAACAATGTCAAAGCGACAACTAGGCATTAACTGATAATTCTGCAATGTGTAATTTGTGTAATGTTATAATGACAGTGTTTACACAGAGGCTAATACTCTTGTTCAGACACTTAGTTACTTAACACTGGTAAATCAATGGTGTGAGAGTGTTGTGATATTCCACTAGCAAAACCATGATTAGAAAAATGGCTTCTTGTCGAAAGGGTAATGGGTTGGGTGAGTCAAAGTTCAGTGCCCAAGTGACAGAAATGCCCTTGGTAATGTCGAGCCAGGTAAAGCTTACAGTAATCTCAGCAGTGTTATTGTTAACCTACCTTGTTTAACGATTGCTCTAAATTCACCCAACCTTGCAAAGCTTTCCCTAAAGGCCTTCTGTCCTTTCGCAGCCTTCCCCCTGTTAGTGAAAAGAAAAACACAAGTGTTAATAGTCCAGGCGTTTTATGAAAAAATGTTGAACAAATTGCAACAGAAGCAAATTTAACTGATTTTGTATCCTCAATATGTCCTGAGTAAGAAAAAAAAAACACAGAAGAATCCCTTAAGGGGAAAGTTTAGAAAAAGACCCAAATATACCCCATTTATACGCCTATTCATTATTTTTCTTATGTGAATATGGTAAAAAAAATTACCTTTAGATATCACCATGAAAATTACTGAGTTGATTACTTACATCAAGACAAACACAACATGTATTACAAGTTATTTGACATTTTTTGTTAACATGGGCAAACGCAGCATCATCTGATTACAGATGTGCTAATTAGCACAAATACCACAACAGGTCTAAACATTGGGTCTAGCCAGGTGAAAATGTCTTGTTGAATCTTGTTGACATATAACAGTAAAAGACTTGATGTTAAGGTCTGAATGGAGCCCATTTAGGCTACCCATCACAGATAACACGTACTTCACACGTTTATTTACAATTTATTGACTCAAGTGCCAACAACTTTAAGCGATTACGTGTGCACACAGCTGAAAGTTATGCTACTAAAGCGGTAGCTGTATATTGATATTGAAAAGCAACACAACTTAGTGCCACTGTGACAACCACAGTAGCCTACAGGCATAATGACAATATGATATTAATAAATACCACTTACCATTTGTAAATTAAATGTACTTCGTCGACGACGATGCCTAGTAGGTTGGTCCTATACAGCTCCGTGGCTAACATGTCTTGCCACTTTGCGTTCAACCAGACCTCGGGACTGCCGAACAAAAGTTGGTATCGACAATTCTTTATCGCCTTTTCTTTCTCTGGACCCAGCTGAGCGGCAGAGACTCCAAGGTTGACCGCCTCCTGTACCTGGTCCTCCATTAGGGCGATTAATGGCGAGACAACCATAACGACTGGGGTCTCGCAAAGCCCCATTGCCTTAGCCACTAACGGGGCTAGTTGATATATGAGGCTTTTGCCAAAGCCTGTTGGTAGCAGTGCAAAAACATCCTTCTTGGTTATGAAATGGTTTAACGCCAAAAGTTGCTCTTTTTTCAAAATAAACTTACGTTCTAAACTACTTAGAACACTATCTAAGGCTGCATCGAAAGGCAACTTCGCGTCTGATGCCATGTTGGATCCATAGATATAAACAAACTGCTTCGGTGTGTCGCATAGATGTCGTCATCGTCTTGCTGCTCCCTCCCCGTTCTGTGATTGGTTCCCCTTTTCAGGGGAAAATTTGTCCCATAGTGTCCAGACTGCCTAGCAGCGTGAATGAAATCGCGCTGCGAGCAAGGCAGTATGGGGAAACGTCTCCGGTTACTATCGTAACCTCGGTTCCCTGAGAGGCGGGAACGAGACATTACGTCACTGACGTATATGGGAACTCCTTCCTTCTCCATTTCACTGAAATCTTATAGGCAAACGCCAGCTGGAGACAGCTGGCCAATTGACGCGAACATGCAAATGCTGACCAACCGCGGGCAGTATAAATAGCGTGGGCGCGACAATTACGTCAGAATCAAGACTGAACGCTAGCACAGCTGATCAAACGGCGAGCACGGCGGCTGACGTAATGTCTCGTTCCCGCCTCTCAGGGAACCGAGGTTACGACAGTAACCGGAGACGTTCCCTTTCAAGGCGGTCACTTCGACATTACGTCACTGACGTATATGGGAACTGTATAGAATCCCGCCGTGAGCGTAGTGAAGATAAGCCCTGAACGGGGTAAAGCCACACTCCCACGAGAGACAACAGTTCTAAGCTAGCAGCACCGCCTGGAGCACTCGAACTGATAGGCAAAACTAGACCAAGAAACATCTGATCCGACCTTACCAAGTTGCATATCCAATGCAATGAAGCGAAGGCTGCACTGGACAGGGCAGCACAACACCATACGCACTAAAAAACAAGAATTAACACAGTGTCGACGGCAATAGCGGTGACAGCTGCATAACCTATAGCCATACACAGAGTAACAGTATATAGAAACTACTGCGTAATGCGGAAACAGCCGTGAAACCTTAAGTCATAACACAGAGTTAGCAGCAATGGTAACTCTGCATAATGCAGACCACTGCACAGCTGGTGGTAACAGTTCATGAGTACACTTAATAAAACTCACCGAACCCACGACGCTATAGGCAGTGCACCAAACTTGAAACCCTGGCGAATGTGTTCAGAGAAGACAGCCAGCATACCTAAATCCCGTAGGCATTAAGCCAACATTGAAAGCGTCGAATTTAGGAGAAAGTCTCAGTATAAAACAGCACGTCCCTAGTACCATCCACCAAGCACACAAACAGCTAGTCAGACTGCTGCCTAGTGATCCACGTACATCCGCAAAGCCCTTACAGGGCCAACAGCACTCTGAGCATCGGCATCATGCGAGGCTGACGGCTCAGCAGATAAGGCGGGTAGGGATCAAACTGTGCTCTGAACGGTGTAAGCGACTTCGGAACGCAGCTTGGTATCGGATGGAGAGTGACGCTGCAGTCACCAGGTCCGAGACAATGCAACATCATTCACTTAGAATGAGCGTAGGTCTCCAAAGTGCTTCGCTGGGGCGAGAGCAGGTGGAAGGCCATATTCAAGGAAGCTCTCAGCACTTATTAGTGTGAAGTGTCTTGCTCAACTATGGACCCAGCAGCTTGGGGCTGGGGTGCCAATCGTGCCGATCACCTGTAGAAGCAGGACCTTCCTGAGGGGGATTGTCATGGGGGAGCCCCATAACTCTCAGGTCCATGAACCGGGGATGAAAGGCCAGTAAGGGGGTCACAAGGAAACTGACACTCCCTTGTAGAACATAGCCGATGTTCTATAGCCGATGTACGGAAGTTCAAATTAACACATAACTGAATGTACATAAACACAGTGCTAGTGGCCGTAGCGACAACAACTGTGAATATACGCAGTTAGATAATAGCCCCATAATAGCATAGAACCTCAGAAGTACACAAACACAGTCGTAGCCGTAGCTAGAACTGTGAGTATACGAGTTAGTACAGAATAGCCAGTTGCACTGAAGGCAACGGGACAACATATACAGCGTAGCACATGTACGTAACAGCATCGGTCGCTGTAGCGCCAACTTAATAATGCAGTAGCTCTGTATAGGCACTGAAGGATACGGGGCAACACCGCAGCATGAACACATCCATGTGCAATTAAATGCAGCGCAGGTCGCCGTATATCGACAGAGACTGTGAATATGCACAGTTCGACTGGGATAGCTAGTTGCACTAAGATACAGGGCAACATGACAGCATAACACAAGTGCGCAAGAATAGCGCATCCATGTATGTACATAAATCCAGCGTAGTCGCCGTAGCGACAGAAACTGTGTAGAGACAGAAACTGAGATGTACAGTTAGATTAGGATGGCTAGCTGCACTGAAGGAAACAGGGCAGCATTACAGCATAACGCATCCATGTACGTACATACATCCAGAAATTGTGAATATGCACGGTTAGATAAGACAGCTAGTTTTGCACTGAAGGAAACAGGGCAACAAAATAGCAAAAACACATCCTTGTACGTACATAAGTGCAGTGTAGTCGCCGTAGCGACAGAACTGTGAATATGCAGTTAGATAGGACAGCTGGTTGTTGCACTGAAGGATAGAGGGCAACATAACAGCATAACACATCAGTGTGCACTTTTAAAACATCTGTGTGTATAATGCAGCGCAAGTCGTCGAAGCGACTGAAACTGCATGAATATGCGCAGTTCAAACGCAATGGTCGGTTACGTTGAAGGGCAACATAACAGCATAACGCTTCAGTGTGTACACAGATGCAGCGCAAGTCGCCGTAGCGACAAACTGTGACTATGCACAGCGACAACGACTGTGAATACGTAGTAACCAGAATAGCCGGTTGCACTGAGGATACAGGGCAATATATAACGGCATAAATCATAGACACATATCAATGTACATAACACGGCGTCAGTGGCATTGCACAGCAACTGTGAATACACAGCAATCAGAATAGCCATTTGCACTGAAGGATACAGGCAATATATAACGGCAAAATTCATAACACATATCAGTGTGTAGTGTGTACGTAAACATAGTGTCAGTTGCATCGCACGACAACTGTGAATACGCACTGCATAGTAATCAGAATAGCCATTTGCACTGAATGACACAGGGCAATATACAATGGCATAGATCATAGCACATAACAGAGTGCGGTGTGTACGTAACGCAGCACCAGTTGCATAGCGCAACAACTGTGAATACGTAGTAGTCAGAATAGCCATTTGCACTGAAGGATACAGGGCAATATATAATGGCACAAATATAGCACATATTAGTGTGCAGTGTGTACACAAACACAGCGTCAGTGGCGTAGCGACAACAACTGTGAATACGCACTGCGTAGTAATAAGAATAGCCATTGCACTGAAGGATAAAGGGCAATATACAACGGCACAAATCATAGCACATATCAGTGTGCAGTGTGTCCATAAACACAGCGTGAGTTGCATCACGCAACAACTGTGAATACGCACTGCGTAGTAATCAGAATAGCCATTGCACTGAAGGATACAGGGCAATATACAACGGCAAAATTATAACACATCAGTGTGTAGTGTGTACATAAACACAGCGTCATTTGCGTTGCACAACAACTGTGAACATGCGGTAATCAGAATAGCCATTTGCACTGAAGGATACAGGGCAATATATAACGGCACAAATCATAACACATATCAGTGTGCAGTGTGTACATAGACACAGTGTCAGTGGCGTAGCGACAACAACTATGAATACGTAGTTGAATGGCCAGTTGCACTGAAGGATACAGGGCAATATATAACGGCACAAATCATAACACATATATCAGTGTGCGGTGTGTCCATAAACACAGCGTCAGTTGCATCGCGCAACAACTGTGAATACGCACTGCGTAGTAATCAGAATAGCCATTGCACTGAAGGATACAGGGCAATATACAACGGCAAAATCATAACACATATCAGTGTGCAGTGTGTACATTAACACAGCGTCAGTGGCGTAGCGACAACAACTGTGAATACGTAGTTGAATGGCCAGTTGCCCTGAAGGATACAGGGCAATATATAACGGCACAAATCATAACACATATCAGTGTGCAGTGTGTACATAAACACAGCGTCAGTGGCGTAGCGACGACAACTGTGAATACGTAGTTGCATGGCCAGCTGCACTGAAAGATACAGGGCTGCCTGACAACATAAGCTGTACGCACATCAATATGTAATGTTACGTAGGCCCAGCGTCAACAGCATAAGCGGTAACGACTGCGCAACCCCGTAGTCAAGACTGACTAGAAGGGGGGTAAAAACTCACCGGATTGCGGCTGTGCACTTTCCATTGTCAGAGTGGGGCGTCTAGAGACTCATAACATCCACACTTCCCTTTTAGACTCGGCCATGCCTTTGCCTCGTCTCTCTAGACGTGCGTCTTGCGCACGACTACCACTTTTAGGACGTTGTGGAAGACGGAGTCTTTCGTGAAGTAGCCTGTTCTTTAGAAGTTTTGGTGGAAGTCCGGCCGCAGCGGGACTTAACACCGTCGTTTCCCTAGACTGGCTAGGAAGACTTGAGTTGCTATAGAAACAGTGTTTGGGTGCAGACGAGCGGGTTGTACAACGCGCTCGTTGGCTGCTGCTGAGATACCGGGCTAAAGTATCGTCTTTGGGCGGGAGAGGGCCCACCAGCGGCCTGCTGGCGGCAGTGGGCCTCATCCCTGCTGATGCCCGGGTTTATTCCCCTGAGGGCGCGCACTGTCCAGCACGTGCCTGTCGTCCTTGAGTGCGGCCTCGGTTGATCCTTGTTAGGGTAGAGCGAGTCAATAGGACCCGCACATATCTGGCATGTAGTAGCAGCCATCGGATGCGGGGAGGGTACATGGTGAGTAACCTCTATTGCAACTTCCACGATGACTTCAGATAAGACTTCTAGCGTGAAGAAAAAGAGTCTGACGTAATTGTCGCGCCCACGCTATTTATACTGCCCGCGGTCGGTCAGCATTTTAGGTTTTTACTTTTGGATATAGTTTCTAAATATATTTTAACATCAATTTTAAAATGTTCAAAATTTGGTATTTTTCAATTCCATTTGACTTTATGAATGTAGTAACGGGCAATTATAACAATTAAATCAAATATATACAAAAGATTTTTATCACCCTCAATTGAAAAACATTTCAACATAACATCAATTTCTTCAAAGTTAACAAGAGTCATAACTTTTCTTTGCAAGTAATTACTGAGTTCTTTCCAAAACATTTGAGTCTTGGGACACTCGCAAAATAGATGGTTAATAGTCTCAGGGGAAATTTAACAAAAAGCACAAATATCTTCCATGTTCACTTTAAAACGCTGTACCACAAGTGACTTAACTGGGTAAACTCGATGAAAATATTATATGAAACCTCTTTCACTTTGTTTGTGATGCAATACTAATGAGGCGTCATCCAAACTTTACTCCAATCAATACGTTTTTTAAATAAAGAATTCCAGTGAGTAACAACAAGTTTACATTTAGACTGAAGAAGGGAACACAAAAAAGTATTATTACATCCAGAACTTGTGAAATCCTTGCCCTGCAACTTAATACAAGAAGTAAATTCTTCTACTGTTGTTTGTAGAGAATAATTATTATGATCTTCTAATAATCTCAAAATTTCCTTGGGAATTGCATGTCAAACCAAAAGATATTGGACAGGATCAACTCAAAAGTTATAAATATGAACAAACTCAGTATAATTGTATAAAACACCATCCTTTTTGATCAGCTGTTTAACTTAAATAATTCCCTTTTCAAACCAATTCTCAAAAAAATATTGATTTGTTTCTAACCCTTATAAATCTGTTATTCCAGATGGTTCATTTATGGGGAAAAATTATGACTATACACACAAGTCCATGAGAGTAATGCTTGTTTGTGGAAACTTGCAAGTTTAATGGGTATTTTGTTAACATAAGAATCACATTTCAGAATCAATTCTATACCACCTACTTTTTGAAAGATAAAATTAGCTCCTGTATACCATATACTTTGCTTATTTTTTAAATCATTTTGGAGCCATTTTATTTTAAATATCATGTTAGAGGTCTTAAAATCCAAAACATTCAATCCTCCTTCAATTTTTGACCTACAAATATTTCCATCTAACTATTAACATCTATTGACATCTAACACTTGAGCATTATAAACCAACCTGGACAAACCCTCAGCTTTAACCAATAACACACGACCAGTGAAAGAGAGATCTCTCATCAGACAAGAATTCAGTTTCTTTTCAAATGATTGAATGATGGGAGTGAAGTTTAACTCATTCCTGACTTACTCATTTTTTGATATCTTAATACCCAAATATTTGACGACTTCTTTCACGGGAATATTGCATACTGCGGTAAAGTCACAGGAACCTAGAGCCATAAGCTCACATTTATTAATATTTAGGGGAAGACCAGATACAGATGAAAATAACTGCAGACACTTCATTGCTTTTTCAGCTTCAGTCTCTTAAGAAAAGAGGAGCGTCATCAGCTCATTGTGTGCATTTCATTTCTGTATCTTCTATTTTGATACCACGAAAAATGTCTTTCTTAATATGAATGGCCATAATTTGTGTAGCCAACAACAAAAGCAATGGACTAATAGGGCAGCGCTGTCGAGTCCTTTTAATTCTGAATCTATGAGAAGTTCCATATGCCAATTTTACAGAAATATTAATCTTATTATACTTTTTGAAATGTGTTCCCAAATCCAAAAAATTAAGAGTTTTAAAAGTAAAGTCATGTTCAGTTGTATTGAAGGCCTTGTAAAAATCGACAAACAGAATAAAACTATTTTCATTAATAATTTAATCTATAATATCTAATACAAGTCTTATTATATAATAATATACAAATATTATTACAAATATGTCTTTCTTTATATAAAATCTGACTGCGCCTCATCAATAATAAATTCTAATCCTAACTTTAACATTTCAGCGAATATGGAAGCAATAATTTTACTGTCATTATTAATTAAGGTAATAGGTCGCCAATTATCAAGTGATAATAGATCTTTATCAGGCTTTAGAATTAAGGATATTAGACCTCGTGTCATGGAGGGCAAAACCCCTGATCAACAGATTCTTTAAAGACCATTAACAGAAATTCAGCTAGATCGTCTAGCCATCATTACCGGGGAACTTGTTTAATTTAAGGTTTTTTTTATAGCTGTTCTTATCTCTAAAATGGAAACTTCCTTATCACAAAGAGCTTTACATTCTCCATCGATACGATCTATATTATGTTTCAGGGGCTTTAAAAAAATCATCTATTGTGTCTACAGAACATGCACTGCTGGAATATAGTTTACCATAAACATTTGAGACGTATTTTGAAATAATAAAAGGGTCCTGTGTTTCATGGCCATTAATATTAAGCTTTCTAATAGATGTATACTCTCCATTCCTTTTCTCCAAATTATAAAAGTATCTGGAATTAGTTTCCCCTTCCTCTAACCAACGTCTTCGTCATCTAACAAATGTTCCTTTTGCCTTGATTATATATAATTGATCTAACTCAGCCTGCAGATTCATTAACACATTAGAATTCCCATCAGTATTATTATTAGTGATGTTACAAAGAGCTCTAATGATTTCCTCTTCCTTTGACTTGTTAGACTTTGCAACTTCTTTGCCTTTATCAATTGCACTAAATCCAATCTGAAACTTCATAAACTCCCAATTTGTACAGTATAAATTTGTTTGCTTAGCTCAATATGTTTGTATTATCTTCTTAATTTCATGTTGAAAACTATCAATTTCCAATTATTTATTTTTAGTTTCCAATAAGAGATTTTATATGAACTTTTGTTATTCATTTTAATGAGAAGATAAATCATTTTGTGATCAGACAATATCGATGGTTCAATTGATACTCTGTGTTTTGTTCTAATAAATTAGAAATTAACCAAAGATCGATTCTTGACTGTTTAGATTTATCTCTATTACTCCATGTGTACTCTTTCAAATGTGGGTGTTTATATCTCCATATATCAATTACCCCTAAATTATCACAGAATATAGACAGCTCTGAATCGCCTGTAGATGATCTTATTGGAATAGGAATTCTATCTATCTTAACGTCTGGGACAATATTAAAGTCCCCACCTAGAATCATTTCAAGATCATGAAATCTTTTTCTTACTTTGTTAATCTTATTTTCAATATCAGAGAACAAATCAACATTATATTTTTTAATATTTGAGGCATATACAGTACCTAACAAAAACATTTTCCCATCGATGGATACCGTTAGACAACACATGAAATACATGTAGGAGGAGCTCTGACATCACTCTCTGACATCACTCTCTGACATCACTGTAGTTCAGAGAGATTCAGAGAAAGTGAAACTAACTTGATCATCAATATGGACTCCTGAAACGATAAACCTCTTTAAACTACAGAATATTTACTGATCCGTTCAAAGAGTCTTGTGGACACATCTGATCCTCACAGGTACAGTAAGAGATAGAAATATAAGAGAGATTGTGCTGAACAGGTTTCTAATGGAAGTGAACTGGTTTAGTAGGTTTATGTCAAACTGGAACAAGTTGAACAGAACCAGGTTTAAGCATGTCAAATACTCAACTATTTTAGTTGTTTACTGCACTGAAATGGTATCAGAATTGTATTTAAATATGTCATTTGATTGGTTGTAAGGCAAAGTTTGGTGTTTCTGTCATTTTGTCACATGGCAGAAAGACTAAAGAAACAGGAAGTAAATGACCTGCAGATTCACTGAACACAAACCTGCTAAACTGCAGATGAAAATCACATTTATAATAAACTAGATCAAAACTACACTTGACTATATAATGTATTTTGTGAAGAGATATGAAGAGATATGTGAAGAGATAATATATATAGTTTTGTTGGAAATTATATCACTTTGGGTCAAAAGTTCAGTTGAGTTCTCAAAAAAAAAGTTATCAAAAAAAGTTATCAAAAGAGCAGGTCAAAGTTCAGTTCTGTAAGTTAACAAACCAATTTGATATAAATTATAAATTTGACTTGAAATAATATTATGATGAATAAGTAAAACTAAGCCGGACTCGAGGTAAGATTTCATTTAAACCTCAGTGACTAAATACACATTAGGAGCAAATATAGGCTTAGATGTTTCTTATAAGTTCTTTGATCATTCAATAACATTTCTATTCTTGAAAACGAAGAGGGAAGAACAATGGCAGAATCTTCACTAACATCAACACAAGCAAGAAAAACCAGGAGACGGAGTATTGAGGATAAACGTCCATGTAAGTAAATAAACAAAAACTAAAAAAACAAGAAGAATGAATTAGTGCATGAATAACTTTCACTCTTCTCATATAATATTTAATATGTAGTTCAGGAGTGTACAGAAGCAGATAATAAAATCATTTCAAATCAAGATTTCAAATCAATATTGCTCCTTCGTGTATTTATTTATTTGGTACAGTAAGTGTTCGTGTAATGAGCTTCACATTAGGGTTCTGATCAGCTTGTCTGGGTTCATTTTGCAGTAATGACCAGCTGACTGTACATGACCTCTAATATATTTGAGTTTCTTCAAAGACGTCACTCTTTGTCTCTAGACATTCTTTACATTCAACCAACTTCATGAGGTGCATCATGGGATTCTTTATAAACAGTATTAAATGAGCCCATTTATAATAATAAGGCTAATAATAATAATTATTATTGTTATTTAAGTCATTCAAGCAAAAGCCATTAAATCAAAAAGTCAAATGTGTTTCCAAACTTTAGACTAGTAGTGAATCTGATTTATCTTCTTCTTTTCTCTCTCCAGGGATGTCTTCCTCCAGCGGTCCACTGACTGAGGAGCTTCAGTGCTCTATATGTCTGGACGTGTTCACTGATCCAGTCACCACTCCATGTGGACACAACTTCTGCAAGACCTGTCTGAATAAGTGCTGGGACAACAGCCAGACCTGCAACTGTCCATATTGTCAAGAAACATTCAAGCACAGACCTGATCTCAAGATTAACACCACACTCCGAGAGCTCGTAGATCACTATAAAAAGAAAAGTCCTGAGAAAAAAGCTGAAGTTCTGAAAAAAGCTGAAGTTCTGTGTGACGTCTGTGAGGAAAGAAAGCTGAAAGCCCTGAAGTCGTGTCTGGTGTGTCAGAGCTCTTACTGTGAAACTCACCTGGAGCCTCATTTGAGAGTGGCAGGTTTAAAGAAACACAAACTGATCAATCCTGTGAGTAATCTGGAGGACTATATATGTCAGAAACATGAGAGACCTCTGGAGCTGTTCTGTAGAGATGATCAGACATGTGTGTGTCCGATGTGTGCTTTGAAAGACCACCAGAACCACAACACTGTTTCTTTAGAAGAGGAGAGTGAAGAGAAGAAGGTAGAAGTTACTGACAAACTGATTTTAAATGGCTCTTATCATGAGGAATCACATGTTCTTTAATATAAATGAATCAGTTATGAAAACATATTGTGTGTTGTTCTCTGTCTATAGACTCAACTGATGAAGACACAGAAAGACACACAGCAGATGATCCAGGACAGAATCAAGAAGATTCAAGACGTCAAACACTCAGCAGAAGTCAGAAAAGTGAGTTTAAAATAATTAAATTAATTTTAATATCTATCATTGTTTATTGCATTGTTGTATAAAAGCAATTTCACACTCACAGTCACACTGCTGGTCTGAATATCGACACGTCTGTGATTCCCTGATCACTTAGTAAAGTAATAACACATCTCTCCTCAACAACACACATGATTTGAGGAATCATTCAGTGCAAACGGGGCAGAATGAGGGATTTTGAAAACCGCCTAAAAACACTGAAGCATGAGAAATAATAACACTGATTCTTCTCTTAACAAACACCACTAATAATGTGTTGATTGTCCTGGTTGAGCAGAGAAACACAGAGAAGGAGAAAGCAGCCCGTGTGGAGCTCTTCACTGATCTCATCCGCTCCATTGAGAGATGTCAGACTGAACTGCTGGAGATGATGGAGGAGCAGCAGAAAGCAGCAGAGAAACAGGAGGAAGAGCTCATTGAAGAGCTGGAGCAGGAGATCACTGAGCTAAAGATGAGAAACACTGAGCTGGAGCAGCTCTCACACACTGAAGATCACCTCCACCTCCTACAGGTCAGTCAACATCTCTCTGATCAATGATAATGCAGTATATGACACCATAACACTCCCCATGCTGAAGGATTTCTCCTCTCTCCTGCTGTAGATTTACTCATCCCTGTGCAGCTCTAGAAACACCAGGAACTGGTCTGAGATCAGTGTGAAGACTGATGAGAGTCTGGAGACTCTGAGGAGAGCTCTGACTAAACTGCAGGACTCTCTACAGGAGAAACTCACGCTAACTGGTACAGCAATATCAAATACACTGTACAGATACATATATTTATCATCTTTTAATATCAGTAATGAAGAATGAGTCTGTTAAAGCTGAAATAAGAGAAGTGTGTGATCATGTGTTTGTGTCTCATTATCATCACAGTTCTTCTTGAAGAGAGCAGGTCATATTCATCTCTAATCTAATTTCAGAAAACATGCAGTAAATTCATCTTGTACTAGAAGCTTCATCACTGTAACCAGAACCTTGAGGCTTTAGTAAATCTGTGAACACTTTTAGATGAGAAACAACAGAAAGAAACATTCATTTTCTGCCATTTTCAGTCTTTTCAGCTGTTTCATCTAAATGTTGTGATTATGTGTCAGATAAAATCAGTTTAGCAGAAGAAAATCAAATTGATAGACATCATGAATTTAAGATGCAGATTTGTTCTTTTTTAGAGGAATAATTCTGACCTGTATCAAACAGCTTCGCAGTGCTGGACTTTCATTTTCACTTTCTCTAAGGTTATTTTTATAGTGTTGTCTTTGCTGAATAACCACAACACTAATACACTCCAAAACTGAGATGAATAACATTAGCCATAACAATATCTAAAATAAAAATTTCATAAAATGTTCACAAAACATTCCCAAAGATGTTCTAAAAAGGAGGAATATTTTGAGCTCAAACACAATAGGAGTTCAGGGATTCTCTAAATATCAGCAGAGAAACATTGATCAGATAAAACATGATGTTGTACACAATTCTTTAAATATAACCTTAAATCTTGTCTATAATTCCACACATAAACATGTCAAAGATCTGATGATGTTTTATTGTCATTAGTCTCTACAGAACTGAAGAGGAGACAGCAGTATGCAGGTACAGTGTGCTGTCTGCACTACACTAGATTACATTCAGATACTCACAGCTTCATCACTGACCGACAGTATGATTAAACACTGATTACACATTACACACATCATAACTAAATATCTGTATTGTGAATTTGTGATTCATATTCTCTGTTTTCTCAGTGGATGTAACTCTGGATCCTGATACAGCTCATCCTAATCTCATCCTGTCTGATGATGGAAAACAAGTGAGATGTGGAGACATTAGACAGAAACTCCCAGACAAACCAAAGAGATTTGATACAAGTGTATGTGTCCTGGGAAAGGAGGGATTCTCCTCAGGGAGATTTTATTTTGAGGTGCAGGTGAAGGGAAAGACTGACTGGGATTTAGGAGTGGCCAGAGAATCCATTAACAGGAAGGGAAAGATCACACTTAGTCCCAGTAATGGATACTGGACTGTGGTTCTGAGGAATGGGAATGAATATAAAGCCTTTGCTGGTCCTTCTGTCTCTCTGTGTGTGAGAGTGAAGCTGCAGCGGGTCGGTGTGTTTGTGGATTATGAGGAGGGTCTGCTTTCCTTTTATGATGTGGAGTCCAGCTCTCATCTCTACTCTTTCACTGATCAGTCTTTCACTGGGAAACTCTATCCATATTTTTGCCCGTTCCCTAATAATGGAGGTAAAAACTCAACTCCACTGATCATCACACGTCAATTACAATAAATGAATTTTCTGCCGTAATATGAAATACACAATGAAAATTATTTATATAATTAAAAATCTAAACATATTTTGCTATTTTTTCATCATTTGTTTTTCATTATTAAAATCAGTAATTTCTAGCTATAGCTATAATATAAAAATATAATGATTAACAATTTTATTTTCATCTTTTCATAATTATTCATGCCATTGTTTTCTCCCATCTCAACCTGACAAAGTGAAAGTGTCTGTATTTTTGTTTTTGTTTTTTACATCAAAATAAACCAAACTATGATAAAATTGATCAAGTATATCAAAGCTGTTTCTACCATTTCAATTACAAAATGATCTGTGATAATACTGAGGTAAATCATATGTTAATTCCTCAATATATATATCACTGTATGATTACCATATTCATACACAACACTATGGATCTTCAAAGTATACATAAAAACACAATGACTCTAAAAAATCTTGTTTGGGTCAAATATGGACAAACTCAACTGTTGGGTTAAAATTTCAATAAAAAAAAATTAAATCAACGGTTGGGTTTGTCCATATTTGATCCAAACAAGACTTTTTTTAGAGTGTATGATCATGGTAATATATCATGGGAGGAGGAGAAGAAGAAGAAGAACCATAACCATGAGAATAGAAAAATAGACCAATGTAAACACACATCAGATTCATTTAAATGTTCATTTTTTATTGATACAGTTGAGTACATTTTTAAATGAAATATAGGACCTTTAAAATATCTGATGGTGCTGATATGAAGTAGAGATACAAATATAAAACCTTATAAAAGAGTATCTTATAAAATGAAACCTTATAAAAAAAAATCCTTCTTTCAGGACATAGTAGAGATTGTTCTATTAAAGATTCTATCTATCTATCTATCTATCTATCTATCTATCTATCTATCTATCTAGATAGATAGATAGATAGATAGATAGATAGACAGACAGACAGACAGACAGACAGACAGACAGACAGACAGACAGATAGATAGATAGATAGATAGATAGATAGATAGATAGATAGATGGATAGATACCAAAATAGATAGATAGATAGATAGATAGATAGATAGATAGATAGATAGATAGATAGATAGATAGATAGATAGATAGATAGATAGATAGATAATTATGTTTCATTTTGATCTGTATGCAAATTGAGCACAACTGATTTTTTACAGTATAGTGAAAATATAAAATTACAGAAAGCTAGTCACATATTCTGTCTTGAGAGAAAGAGTAGAAAACTTTGACACAAGATGACACAAGACCCCAGAGAACGGGGTCTTGTGGACACAAGATGAAACCAAAGACCCCAGAGAACGGCTTTAATGGGACCCGGAGTCTCTCCTGGGACAAAGACACAATTTTCATATTTCCATAAACAGAGTCAAATGCATCTAACGGAAGAGTCATGAGAATTTCTTAAATCAACGGCAGATTATGTTTATAAAGGGGTTTAAAAATATTATTTCTGCTTTGTGATGTTTTTAATCCTCTTCTTTTTGTTTCTGGTCCTTTTTATGTAAAGTAGGTCTATTTGTACTTAAAATGTATCTGATAATCATTGATAAAAATGTCAAACCAAGCTGCATTATCAGCATTAAACCTCAATATCACAGACCTTTTGAAGAACTCAGTGTCTCCATCAGTCTATCTTTTCCACTGGATGTGTGTGGAAAGTCTGATCACAGTGAGAAACCTGTAGTAATTCTGCCATCAATAATTTTACCAAAGTACATAGTTATCTTTTAGTTCTGCACTGCAAAAAAGATGCTTTTCTTACTTAGTATTTTTGTCTTGTCTTGTTTTGTCTAAAAAGATGCATAAAATGCATAGTAGTAAAATGCCATACGATATTATGTCTTGTTTTCTGGGGATATAAATCAAAATTAAGTGAGTTTTTGCATAAAACAAGCAGAATTATCTGCCAATGGGGTATGAAAATAATCTTGTTTCTGTCTGAATTAAGATTATTTTTCTTACCCCATTGGTTTTTTAACAAAACACTTAATTTTCATTTATATCCCCAGAAAAGCAGACATAATATCTTGTCAGATATCTTATATTTTATTTGTTTTTAAAGTGAAAACATAATTTGACTTAACCTGAAATGATATTTGAAAGTTGTTGTTTATTATGTAACAAACATTTTATGAAAGGAAACACAACACAGGAGCAGTTTTACAGAAGCCATTCATATGTAAAAATACATCAAACATTTAAAAACAAAGTTAAAAGTATTCTTTTGAAAGCAACACAAATAGGAAGCCATCTGTTAAATCATAATTAATACGTGAATATTTCATGTGAGACTTATTAAAAATGAATGGATAAAACACTAATTCATGTGCATTAAAATAGTGCACTGTAAAATTCACTGTTTAATACAAACAACATTTTCTGTCCAGATTCTAATGCATCATTACATGATTCAATCCTGTCTCGCTGAACACACACCTCACATATTAACACTCAGTGTGTGTTTTGTTCAAATGTAAGTTTCATTGAGGAATGTTGCTGTTGGAGGGAATTTAAAGGCCTGATGTTAATGCAAACACATGGAAAATTACTCAAACGTAAAATCTTTGGCACGAAACACGTTCGGTTCAAATGATTTGAGTTTATCATTTAAACTGTGAAATACATCTAATGTGTTGTTCTAGTTTAGAGATTTTTAACATACATATTTTGGAGAATGTAACACCTAAATGTATATCATGTATATCATACATGTATAAATGATGTCAAACGTTTCATAAATGTGTGTCTATCACACAGCGCTCTGTTCTTCAGCACATCTACAGAAGCAGTTTTGAATTATTTGGCATTGCAGTTTTTGCAGAGAATCTTTGTCCCGTCGGGGAAGAATCCAGCGCCGACCAGAGACACCGAACACTCAGAACACTTAAAACACGACTGATGCCACTGACGATCCTCAAACGACACGTACTTCCCTACTCCAAAACCTGACAAAAACATTGAGGAGTTTCATTTTGAGCAGCCGTTTCTAAAATCTCTATAACAGCATTATCATAATTTCATATGAACATCATTTAAATTGTTAATAAACATTGATAAGGATGCACTCTAAGAAAAGTCTGTAAAAATATGACACAATGTGTTAATGAAGGAATATTCCGTATCGATGTTTCACAGGTGTTTTACCCGTATTTTGAATTATGCATTGCATTGTGTTGTGATGTATGGTTAACAGAAAAGTCACAGCGTTTTTACAGTTGTTCTGCTAAAGATGATTTACTCAATGTTGTTCCAAACTTATATTGCTTACTTCTGTGCAACAAAAGAAGTTCTTATAGACATAATGAAAGTGAATGGGGACTGGGGCTGTTGAGCTTTTTTTTTTTTTTTTTTAAAACCCAACATGGTTTATGCAACTTGTATGTTATGTTTAAGTCATGTTTTGCTTGACTACTTTTGTACATTTGTTTATGTGTGGAGCTTGACAGCCCCAGTCTCCATTCACTTTCATTAAATGGAAAAGAGCAACATGGACATTCTGTGTAATATCTTCTTTTGTTTTCCATAGAAGTCGTCATTGGGGTTTGGACCGACATGAGGATGAGAAAATCAAAATAAATTGATGTATATATATATATATATATATATATATATATATATATATATATATATATATATATATATATATATATATATACATTCTTTTATATGGACAATTTTTATATTTAAAAAAAACTTTTTTTTTAAATGTGCTTTTTTATGTCATATTCGACACAATTTTATGGCTAATAGTATGATCAGTGAGAATATGAAGCTCATATAGTTGGAGGAAAAAAAAACACCTCAATTTTATTCAAAGGTCCAAACTGAGAAAAAACATGCAATTTGTTGTTGCTGATATTTATATGCCCCATAAATGGATGAAATTCTGATTGTTTGTAATGTAAATCATTGAGATCTTTATAACAGTATAGCGGACTGCATGAAATGCATGTAAAAATCAGTTGTCACTCAATATCTCCCAATAATGTCTTAGTTAGTTGATATTTAAATGCTTAGTTTTATGATCAAATCTCTGTAGTTTTTATTGTGGGAGGCAAAACGTATAATGCAATACAATGACGACTGAGAGATGAACAAATAAATGTAACAAATAAAAGTTGCTTCAGTCCAGTTTATCTTGAAATATTAATAACAATATAAACGTTATTCTTACATTTACTTAAAAAATCAAGATTTCACAGCAAAAAAACACGTGAACCACGACCTGAAGGGGGACGTTATAGTTAAATTTACACTAAAAGGCCTTTTACTTGCTAAAATGTATAAACTATCACTCATACAATAGATGGCATGTAGTAGATTGTGTACAAGTTTTCAGCAAAGTTTTGATAATGTTTTAGAAATGTGCGTATCAAATATGATACACTAAGGTTAAAACATATAAATAGTGAGATATTTGATATTGATATTTGAGTTAGATATTATATTCTCATAGGTCATGACCCGGTGGATGAGAGACTCTTGAGTCCCGATGAACAAGCAGAAGTTTATTCAAACACACTCAACAGCCTCCAAACACACGACCCTGTTTATGTGACAACTGTCTCTTGTTTCTGACAGTGTTTCTGTTCTCAGCTGAAGGAACTGCTAATGAAGAGCACTCTTGTTATAAGGACACATTAACACACACTGACCTGTGATGGGTTTGTCGCAGGCGGCACATTTTTGGGCGTACAGGTTACTGAAGCACTTCACACAGAACGGATCTTCACCCTGCGTTGTGAAAGGCTGTCCGGCCAGCTGGACTTTACAACCCGAACACAAGAAACATTCTTTATGCCAGAGCTCGTCTCTGTACGTAACGCCACCCTGAACCAAGATCTGGAAGAGACGAGACCAAACACACTGTCATTCACTGCGTACAACTTAACGAGGTTGGCAGTGAAAAAAAAAGCAAAAAATACTCAGTTTTAGATTAATCTTCAGATGTGAGTAGTTTGCACTCTTAAAAGTAAAGTTTCTAAAGGGGGTTTTCACAGTGAAAAGAAGAACCTTTGCCAAAGAACATTTCAGTGAACAATTCTGAAGGCAAGACACATAAATAGGGTAAAATGTTAACAATAATAAATATCACCATACTTCCTGTGTTGATTGATTACATTAATAATTCCAAACATTTTTTGTACGTTTTTTTTTTTATATTATGTTTAAATATGCAAATGAGCCATTTTCTAATTAACTATGCACTCATTTGCATAAACTCCAAAACAAAAATCTGAATATTGGATGAAGTCAGGTTCAAAATTCTTGTTTCATTTTCGTGACATATTAGAAATAAAGGTTTTTAGAGAGGGGATTTAGGATTTCTCTTTTTATCACTCCATAAATCAGCCAATACTGTCAATAAATACATTTTCACCATGTTTTTAGGAATAAATTGTTGTAACATATCAGGCAAATGATATATGAACAAACCTCTCTGTAAAAACCTTCAGAATATAGATATGAATAAAACTGTAAAGTTTGGTGTGTGTAAGTGCTACTGAACTGGAGGAGAGAAAAAAACTCATTTTAAAAAAGCAACCTTTAAAGATATGAATTGTAATTTAAATCTAGAGATGCAAATATATATAGTGCCATAAAGTAAATACTTATTTTGGATTTTTTGTTTCCACTAGTCTGAAACAATATGATATGAAAAGCCAGTCTATTGTAAATTGACCAGTGCATGAAAAAAAACAACAACTTTTTTTGCCTGTAGTGTCTTGCTTTAAAACAACTTTTTTTTTTCTCAGTGTAAATAATATTTTAATAGTCTTTTTCCATATCTATAAAGAACCTGACACCAGAGAGAAGTATCAGCAACCGGAGGACCAACACACTGTAACCTTCGCTCACTCTCACCCTCCGTCTGTCCTCTCTGGTCTCACAGGCTTGAACTCACAGTTTGAGCGCACAGTGAGTGAGCTTTGAGGTTACACTTTTAGCTCACTGTGACCTCACATCGACCACAGTGAGTATCCTGGGATGGAGAGATCACATCGACCACAGTGAGTATCCTGGGATGGAGAGATCACATCGGCCACAGTGAGTATCCTGGGATGGAGAGATCACATCGACCACAGTGAATATCCTGGGATGGTGAGATCACATCGACCACAGTGAGTATCCTGGGATGGTGAGATCACATCGACCACAGTGAGTATCCTGGGATGGTGAGATCACATTGACCACAGTGAGTATCCTGGGATGGTGAGATCACATTGTTGACTGGAAGAAGAAGTGGCGCAAAGCGAAAGATCCCGCTGACCTTGGTTTGTATAAATCCCTCCTCTCGAGCTTCTCTGCTAATGTCTCTCTACTGCTAAAATAACTTACTACCACAACAAAATGAACAATTCTTCTGACTTTTCAAAACCCTCCTCGCCCCTCGTAACAGGGCACACAGTAAATGTACATTTATATCAGAACTGCTACTGTCAAGCTACTGTCAAATGTGCCTTTCCAAGAGACAAAAAAATTATAGCTAATGCTTTTACATTTGTATGTTTCCTTGTTGTTTGATTGTTGAAAGGTGAGTAGAATAATTATTTGTAGCCAGTTTAAAAAATATTAGCTCGTTCATAGAGCGAGCCGTTCACTGATTGTTACCAGTTAACGGAAGTCACTGCTGCGCAAAGTGTCATGGGGCCTGTAGGAAAAAGGAGGATAACTGATAAAAGCAGTCACTGTGGCCCCGAATTTCCACCAACTACGGAACGGCTGCGGATCGGCTCCGTGCTCCGCCGTCCTTCAATACCCACCAGGACCGGATTTGTTGCGGAACGGCTACGGCCATGACTGACAGCTGAGATCTCGCGAATTCACGTATGATCGCGCGAAATAAATACTGAATTGCTGCGGAGCTCTCCGGCATCCGGCAAAAGTAGAAGCTCTGCGTATCTGCTCCGGAGGGCTGCGGATCACATCACCGGAGTCGGAACGCAGCCGTTCCGCAGTCAGTGAAAATACACACATTGACTTTAATGGAAACCTATTGACTCCGCCGCCGTTCCGCAGTTGGTGGAAATTAGGGGTGAGAGAATGGCGGCATCTACTGGAGACTTCGGAAAAATACTGCTTCTGTGTGAATACAGGAGCTCTGACATCACTGTAGTTCAGAGAGATTCAGAGAAAGTGAAACTAACTTGATCATCAACAATATGGACGCCTGAAACGATCAACCTCTTTAAACTACAGAATATTTATTGATCCGTTCAAAGAGTCTTGTGGACACATCTGATCCTCACAGGTAAGAGATAGAAATATAAGAGAGATTGTGCTGAACAGGTTTCTAATGGAAATGAACTGGTTTAGTAGGTTTATGTAAAACTGGAATAAGTTGAACAGAACCAGGTTTAAGCATGTCAAATACTCAACTATTTTAGTTGTTTACTGCACTGAAATGGTATCAGAATTGTATTTAAATATGCTTTGATTGTTTTTGATACAAAGATTGGCGTTTCTGTCATTTTGTCACAAAACATAACGACTAAAGAAACAGGAAGTAAATGAGCCGCAGACAGACTGAACACAAAACTTCTAAACTGCAGATGAAAATCACATTTACATTAAACATTATTAAGATGAAAATTACTCTTGGACATATAATATATTTTATGGAGAGCTTTATATAGTTGTAAATATACGAGCCTGGTGCGTCGTGCAGGTGTCGCTCATTATCAATCACGCCACCGGCCTCGTCCTGCTCGCCACAATATATTTTTATATTATAATAAACTTAAATTGAGTGTGTGTAGGTGATTTATCTTCATCATTTCTCTCTCCAGTGATGTCTTCCTCCAGCGGTCCACTGACTGAGGAGCTTCAGTGCTCTATATGTCTGGACGTGTTCACTGATCCAGTCAGCACTCCATGTGGACACAACTTCTGCAAGACCTGTCTGAATAAGTGCTGGGACAACAGCCAGACCTGCAACTGTCCATATTGTAAAGAAACATTCAAGCACAGACCTGATCTCAAGATTAACACCACACTCCGAGAGCTTGTAGATCACTATAAAAAGAAAAGTCCTGAGAAAAAAGCTGAAGTTCTGAAAAAAGCTGAAGTTCTGAAAAAACCTGAAGTTCTGTGTGACGTCTGTGAGGAAAGAAAGCTGAAAGCCCTGAAGTCGTGTCTGGTGTGTCAGATCTCTTACTGTGAAACTCACCTGGAGCCTCATTTGAGAATGGCAGGTTTAAAGAAACACAAACTGATCAATCCTGTGAGTAATCTGGAGGACTATATATGTCAGAAACATGAGAGACCTCTGGAGCTGTTCTGTAGAGATGATCAGACTATTGTGTGCCTGATGTGTGTTGTAACAGACCACAAGAACCACAACACTGTTTCTTTAGAAGAGGAGAGTGAAGAGAAGAAGGTAGAAGTTACTGACAAACTGATTTTAAATGGCTCTTATCATGAGGAAACACATGTTCTTTAATATAAATGAATCAGTTATGAAAACATATTGTGTGTTGTTCTCTGTCTATAGACTCAACTGATGAAGACACAGAAAGACACACAGCAGATGATCCAGGACAAAATCAAGAAGATTCAAGACGTCAAACACTCAGCAGAAGTCAGAAAAGTGAGTTTAAAATAATTAAATTAAATTAATTTGAATATCTATCACTGTTTATTGAACTGTTGTATAAAAACAATTTCTCACTCACAGTCACACTGCTGGTCTGAATATCGACACGTCTGTGATTCCCTGATCACTTAGTAAAGTAATAACACATCTCTCCTCAACAACACACATGATTTGAGGAATCATTCAGTGCAAACGGGGCAGAATGAGGGATTTTGAAAACCGCCTAAAAACTCTGAAGTATGAGAAATAATAACACTGATTCTTCTCTTAACAAACGCCACTAATAATGTGTTGATTGTCCTGGTTGAGCAGAGAAACACAGAGAAGGAGAAAGCAGCCCGTGTGGAGCTCTTCACTGATCTCATCCGCTCCATTGAGAGATGTCAGACTGAACTGCTGGAGATGATGGAGAAGCAGAAGAAAGCAGCAGAGAAACAGGAGGAAGAGCTCATTGAAGATCTGGAGCAGGAGATCACTGAGCTAAAGATGAGAAACACTGAGCTGGAGCAGCTCTCACACACTGAAGATCACCTCCACCTCCTACAGGTCAGTCAACATCTCTCTGATCAATGATAATGCAGTATATGACACCATAACACTCCCCATGCTGAAGGATTTCTCCTCTCTCCTGCTGTAGATTTACTCATCCCTGTGCAGCTCTAGAAACACCAGGAACTGGTCTGAGATCAGTGTGAAGACTGATGAGAGTCTGGAGACTCTGAGGAGAGCTCTGACTAAACTGCAGGACTCTCTACAGGAGAAACTCACGCTAACTGGTACAGCAATATCAAATACACCGTACAGATACATATATTTATCATCTTTTAATATCAGTAATGAAGAATGAGTCTGTTAAAGCTGAAATAAGAGAAGTGTGTGATCATGTGTTTGTGTCTCATTATCATCACAGTTCTTCTTGAAGAGAGCAGGTCATATTTAGTTTATTTTGTTTATTTTTAAGGATCCCATTAGCTGAAAGTCTGTGCAATCAGCTAATCTTCCTGGGGTCCAATCTTAAAAAAATACATTACAACAACAACAACATTTTGATCATCACAGTGTCGTAGATTTTTCCTAAACCTAACTATCTGGGTTGTCTCCAATCGACATTCCCTGGGTTGTCTCCAATCGACATTCCCTTTCTATCCTATACGTCTATCTGGGTTGTCTCCAATCGACATTCCCTAACGTCTCCAATCGACGCTTAATAAATAGTCTAACAAACTAACTTGTTTCCATAACTAGATTTCTTCCTGCGCAGGAATAATTGACAAACAGACCTTAGCAAATGTCCTCTAAATGCTTTAATCACGGCCAGGAGATCTTCCCGAGCAGTTCTCAGGGAATCTCTCCCAAGAAGCAAGGCCGGAGGATCTCAGACAAATTCCATTGAGAATTCCCCAGTACACAAGAATACAACAGTTTTTATAGAATAAGGAGGTATGGCAAAAAATGTCATACCGCATTACATAATTTCCCCACAATTTGATTGGTTCTTTATATGCAAACCCTTCTGTTACTAGGTAAAGCAAACTTTTTTTTAATGATTACTTCATTGTTAATCACAAGGTTCAAATTTAGTCATCTGTCTAGTTTCAATTCCCAAATATGTTATTTATACACTCACACAACCAAAGTCAAAGGGGTATGGTAAAAATACAACATCCAAAAACACAGGACAAAACGTTTTAGTACATTGTGTTTCAAAGTGTTATCATGTTAGGCCTGAAAAGAGAAGTAAGGTTAGATGTTAGAAACATGGTTAGTTTAAAATTTCTACGACAGTTCCCCTCTCTGGTCATAATCAAACACGACCACTATTAAATTAAATTCTTCTAATCAATTTTCCATACCTGCATGATTTACCTGCTCTTTACCAAATCATCCCATTATAAGTCAGTGACTATAATACCACCTGATATCTAATCATTTCCATGTTTCATCATCTACTTTATAATACCTGTCAAATATTCCTTCAATCAGCATCCTAAGTTGTAATTAAAATACCACCTCTTTCCAACGTTACCACATACACATACCATCTTCTCAACTTTAAGCAATCTAATTCTATTTTCAGTAAAAAACTAAACATATAGTACATTGCCTTTATAACTTTAGTAGACCTCGAGTCAAGTTCAAGTATCATTTTTCTCTGAATTTTGAATCTCATTGATCTATTAGGCCTTTAACAGGCTGATACTGCTGATTAACCATTTTTCTTAACCTTTTTTTGTTAGCTTTTAATTCAAGCAGGCGATTGTTTTTAGTCAGATCTATTTAAGGATCTGTGTAATAAAATCTAACCAAAAAAGTTATAAAATCTTTCATTTTTATCCTTAACACAAATATAAATAATTTTATTATTTTGTTTCAAACAATGTCATTACTTTAAAATTAACCCAGCTCTTGCCATGAGAATAGCCTTAGCTGCTGACATGCCATTTAATCATTAACTACTTATCTTCCTACACTCCTATTTTTCAGAATTAACTGATTTCGCTGAAATGTCTAAACTGATTAGCCTCTTTTTAGTTTAAATTTAACATGTTTGAGTTACATTGTTCTTGGTCTAGGTTTTAACTTTGTGCTCCCTACATAATTTTTTTTAACACATGCTCTGGGCTTCATTAAAACATTACAATCTTTTGTAATAAGTTGGAAATTTATGAAAAAAATATTTAATTTAGTCATTCATTCATCGTTATAGAAGTTATCTATTCGGACCTAGTCTGGCAAAGTAACTTATCACTCATACTCTTATTAGAGAATAACTATTACACTATTAATTCATTTTTAGCATCTATGATATCTGAATTAGGGTTCTAAAACCCTCAAGTTTCTTCAAAAATAGTCCCTAGATTATTTATTATTTTTACAGTAATGTACCTATTTAGAGTCCCTATACTCTACAGAATTAAGAGATTTTGCTCTTCTTAATTTACGTGTACCTGAAATATTCAAACTAATTAGTAATTGTTCAGATCATGAGATCTATATCAATTCTCAGTCGTACAGTTTGATTGAACTGAATAAACACATCTTCATCCAGATGTGTTGATCATCTCATTGCCCCATGGACGTTCCATCTTCACCAGGGTGATTCTTTGCGAACCGTTGCAATGGGCTTTCCCTCGTTGGCAAGGGAGGTACGTTACTAGCACGTCCTTGATTCCCCACTTTATGCTTCGCGTTGTCGGTGGTATTGGCGTTGGCGTGTGGTTGCTGAGGGCTGGTTGGTGTAGTTTAAGTCGAGATGCTTGGACGGAGGTGTCACCGCACCCCAGATGGGACCTTGTTTGTTGAGTGAACCACAAGAACAACCTGTGAATGGAGATCTTAAGTTTTTTTGTTAGTGACACCATGTATCATGTCGCCATGCAGACTCATCTGCTTATCTGGCCGGTCATCCTTTTTTGATGAGACCTGTGAAATTTCATGTTAAACAGTAACAAGACAATATTTTTATACATTTGGAACAGAATCAGTTCTGTTTGATGAGGTCCATCATGATATCCTGTAAAAAGGAAAAAGTTAAATATGGGGTGGACAGGGCAAGCTTGCTTGCTCTCTGCCTTCCCAAAGTTATACGCTGCGCAGATGTGGCATTGTTTATTTCTGCCACAACAATAACCCAGCTCAGGATAGTTAGCCAAAATTATCCATGGTCGTTATTTTGTTGGGTATATTTTAATCTGTAGGGATATTTTACCATGTGTGTCATATTTTAACCTGTGGGCCCACTTTATAAATTTAGATACAGCTGTTTTGATTGACAACATTTATTTGTCTTGGTATCTCTCAGAACACCATCTTTCACACACCCCTCTCTGCACACTCCTCTCTGCACACCCCTCTCTGGCCAGAGAATCATACCTTTTTGTCTGCCATAGCAGTTTATGAACTGAATGGGGAACATATATTTATTAGGTGTGGAATACCACCAAATCTAAACGGTAACAAATTTCGACGACGACAGAAACTACGGAACGTAGACACACTGTGGCATTCCCCTTGCAACAGTGTCTGAACGTTAGGATATAAATTTTCAATTGTCCGATGCAGTCTTCATGTGTTTAAGTTTAACACAGTGGACGTAAACCTAAAATCAAATAATCCAATTTTCAAAATCAAATAGATTAAACACTTTAAATAATAATCGTATAGACCTACAATTGCAGTTGAGAGAATCTGTTTTAATTTCTCAAATGCAATTTGTCATTCTTTGCACAATTTCAATTTTCCAACTTTTTGTTGTTGCTCATAAGCCATTCAAAAGAAGATTTGGAAATCTTCACACAATCTTTGATCCATGGACAAAAAGAAAACAACATTTCCATCTCGTACCCATGATGATGACAGCATGTGATTTCAAAAGTCTATAATTAGATCCATTGTTTTCATTGAATTTAGAAAATTACCTTTAAATGAAATGGAGTGACCAATATTTTTGCTTTTCTAGTCATAATTTCTCTTTAGACGCCTTGTGGCCTATATTGTATTTTTCTTTTCCATAGAATTCTGCATAGTCAATCTTTTACATAACTCGTACTGCCATATCCAGCCTCAGTTTTTACTGAATGTTAACTTCCGCTATTGAACTTCCTGGAGAAGGGCTGTCACTGACTGGTACCTATTGAAAGCAGATTCAAAGAGTTAGTTTAAACAGAGAAGAATATGACGAATTGCTGAAACCAGTGGATAATCAAAAACAATCAAGTTAAATAATAACTAAATTTGAAACGGGCTCTGTAGTGATCATTGAAAAGGCAGCACCTAGCCCACAAGGCTGATTGTGGATTGTCATTCAGTTGACTTCAGGCTGATACATTGGATCGTCAGGCTGTGATGGCACTCTCCTCGGTCTGGCTTTTGATCCATCCTGCCACAAAATGTCATAATGCATGGCAAAATTGTCTTTAGAAAAAATCTCAAGTGAAATTGTCACCTTTGCACTGTCTCTGTCTCCCCATTTTGATCCCTCTCAGAAGTGTCAACTTCCTCTTTTAGGATGGTGGCTGCAGGCCCTACTTCCTCTTTTGTTTTTCTGCAGTCATCCCACATTGTCAAGGCAGCTGTCTGAAATCTTGAACACTCAGAGAACCGCAAAAATCAAATTAAACAGCTTAATTTCCAAAAGTCTTTTCTGGTTTACAACACAGCAATTCTTCAATTTATTAAAAAGCTTAGTCCTTCATTGCGGAAAAAAGCAAGCAGTTCTTCTTTGCAAAGACGCAGGAAAAAGCAGAAAAACTCCTCTAATTAATACAGTGTATAATGTAAACAAAAATAATTCTTTATTTTCTCCTTTTTTACAAGAAACCAAAATAAAATGGCTCTAATATGTCTGTTATGTGCTTGTTCAAATCACAATTTCTATTTAAAGTTGGTCACCCAATCTCATTCTCATACTATGCACAATGCACAAAATATTATCTTAGTTAAACATAAACCATTGACTCTTAGAATCTCTGCAATGGATCAGTTTTTTCACACTGTCTCCCAAAAGGGATAACGGGATACAAATTCTAGACGACCTTCATAAAGGAAGTATAATATTTAAACACGTGCAGTTAATATAGTACTATTTATTCATCACTTTAAGAGCACCTATTGCTCGGTTTTATATATCTCATTCATTAATAAATCAAAGTCTAACTCATAAACCTTTCCAAATGACACAACTATTAAGTAAACCAACTCGTATAACAAGATCTTCTCAAACCTTAATAGATTTAATATTGACAAATAAACCCGAGAGAATAATCAAAACTTATAATTTAATCACAGGCATATCTGATCACAATTTAACCCTAGTAGCTAGAAAATTGATCAAAACAAGGTGCAAGAACGAAAATCCAATGAATAGTAAAATGTGTATCACATTCATCCCAAAGAAAGATTTGCAACTGGTTGAAAAAGATTTAAAACAAACAAAGTGGGCAGACATCCTGGAGAAAAAAATCTTGTGAACAGGGCTATCATGATCTTATGTTGGCTGTAAATGACATCTTAACCAAATATACAAAAAATGAGCAAAGAAAGCAACATGCAAAACAAAATTTGACATGGTTCAACAAAATTATTTGGGATATGATGAAAAAGCAAAATGTGGCGCTAGAAGCATTTCTAAAATCAGGACTAACAACGGATCGATTTGCCTTTACAAGTCAAAGAAATAAAATTACAGCTGAGCTTATCATAAATGCACAAGGTATATAGTAGAATAATATGGAAAACTATTGATAAATTGATTGGGAAAGAAAAGTCAAAATGTGAGAATATTCGTCTCAATATTAATGGAAAAATTATTGATGACTCTTTTGCAATAGCAACAAATTTTAATGAATATTTTTAAACATTGTCCAAAAACTGGCTCAGAATTTTCAAATTGCTCATTCCCCTCTCATAATCAGTGACAAATCTAATTTTAATCTTAGCTCAATAACTAAAATTAAAGTTGGAAAAATAATGACTGTGCTAAACAGCAGCAAAGCAAAAGATATTTATGGACTTGATACTTCTTTTCTGAAACAATATAAGGACATCTTCTCTGATCCGTTGACAACAATGATCAATCAATCGATTAGTGAGGGTATTTTTCCAGCAGCCTTAAAACCTGCGATTGTCACCCCTATATTTAAGTCTGGAAACAAACAAGACATGAACAATTATCGTCCAATAAGCATCCTCCCAGCCGCGTCAAAAGTGCTCGAGAAGACGGTGGCGGAGCAACTTACTACTCACTTTGACTCACAAGCTCTCTTAAATCCAATCCAATTTGGTTTCAGACGGAAATACTCAACAGACTCTGCCTGTTGCTACTTCCTGGAAACTATCATGGCATATGTGGATCAGGGAAGGGTGGTGGGAGCAGTCTTCCTTGATCTGCATAAAGCTTTTGATACTGTCAATCACCAGATACTCTACAGTAAATTAAATCAGTATAGTCTCTCTGAGCACACCCAAAACTGGATAAGATCTTATTTGAGCGACCGAAATCAGTGTGTACCAGTGAATAACATCCATTCTGCATTTAGAGCCACCTCGATGGGAGTACCGCAAGGGTCTATTTTGGGACCCTTGCTTTTTAGCATCTATATAAATGACCTCCCTAGAGTGTGTTCTGACGTTGAAGTAATCATGTACGCTGATGATACGGTGATCTTCACTTCTGGGGAAAACGAGCTGGAGGTTGCTGACAAATTATCAAAAGAGATGCAAAAAGTCGCAGAATGGTTGCAGACGTCCTGCCTGACCTTAAACGTTGATAAAACGGTCTCAATGTTTTTTTCAAATAAACGTAAATTACAACAAACTCAAGAAATTCAAGTAAATGGACAAAAAATTAAAAATGTAAATGAAACAAAATATTTAGGTCTAATACTTGATTGTTGAAAACTTTTTCTTCGTCGAAGCAAGAGACCAGGAGACGTTGGGGATCACGTTCAAACAAAGTTATTCTTTATTGAGGACTTCGCGTTGACGCGGCTGCAGTTCTTCCCAAATCAGTCTGACTAACATACTTTACATGGTTTCTTTATAGGCATTTCAGTGGGCTGTCCTTAATGGTGCTGACCATGCACACAGCCTTAGTTAGGGATGACAATAGAGGCAATTACCCCCAACTGAGCTTCCCAAATGGTATAAACACAAATGGTCACAAGAACTAAGACTAGTAACATTCACACACAGTTCAACTCTGAGTAGGAAGATTAAAGACTTCCCCAAAAGGTATAAACAACAAATGGTCACGAGAGCTAAGACTATGTAACCTTCACACACACAGTTCAACACTTAGTTGGAAGATCAAAGACTAACAAAACCCCTGACTATTACAATGTTTAGACAGCTGACTTAAAGCTGACTTCTGATCAGTAAATTGATGCCATCATGTTCACCTCGAATGCCCAATACAGTATAATTCACCTTAGTTTTTCATGTGATGTTATGTAAGGAAGTAAGATCAGCAGATCTTAAACGTATTCTTAAATTTGGATCCTTCAGTCCCCCGTTTGAGAGTTCTTAAAAACTCTCACAAAATACAAATTTAAACACATAAAGTTAATTCTTGTAACTGGTGTAATTTACAGGCACATCGCATATGTTCATTCTTGTAACTTGTGTAAGTTACAGGCACGTATAACTTGCTCTGGGTTGTTCATCTGTAATTGCATGTTGACACAGAAACAAACATGCACTTAGGGTCCGTGAAATCTTACGGGTGTGCTGGACGTGAGTCATTTGTTGGTTGACACACTTGATACTAACAGGTTTCCGAACCATGAAAAGTTATCTTCAGTCATATTAACCAGGTGCAGCACTCAGATAATGGTGCAGGCTTGTGATCATATCGATGGATGACTGAAGGTTTTGTATTTCTGCGTTGTGTATTTTTTTTTCTTCTTTTTTCTTTTGTGATTGGCTCGTTCAGCAGTGGGTGTAGTTGTCTTCTTGAGGTTGTGGCTTCATATGCAGGTGAGACGTCGTTGCATATGGATTTTTGGAACAGCCATCAAGTGTTTATCTGCACAGAGGAAGAAAGAAAACAAAAGACGACAGAGCAGTATTTGTCCAAACACTAGGGTTGTAGCAGTATTTGTTTAAACACTAGGGTTGTAGCGTCTGCTGCGGTTGTTTCATTCTTTCCCTATTTCTTAATTTATTTGACACCTATGGACCAGTGAGGTAAGGATGGACTAAATGGGGAAAGGCCTATGAGGTTGTCTTCACCCTGGCTTGGCCCCCGAACGCCTGTTGCGTCAGTTCTTTCCAGGGCCCTCACTGAACCGTGTCCTTTTCTGTCCCTGTGTTGTGTACACACTGTACAGTGTGTGAGAAAATTCCCATTCTCCAGTGAAACATCAGTCCTAATAAACATCATTAACAGAGGATGGTTGTCTGACTGCAATATTCTATGGCATAACATTCAAGGCTGTGAGTCTTATTTAATGTCCCCCAAACAAAAGCTGAGACAGTCACTTTCCTTTTGTTCTATTAAACAAAAATAAGTCTTTCATCTTTGTTGTGAGTTACTGGGGAAATTAAGCACTCACAGCCCAAATGGTTAACACCTCAAAAAGCTTACCCACGAGTCCATTGACGAGGGGAGGGGTTGCTTCAAAGTAGCAAACAAATGTAGTAAAATCTGCATAACATTGTTAACTTGTCTTAAGTTATTTTTGTTTTTTCTACATTCTTTTCCAAAATGTCCATGCTTGCCACAGTAAGAACAACTGGCTTCTCTAGGACTTTTGCGTTTCTTTGGTTTCTCTGAGTTGACCTTAACAGAAACTGCTGCAATTCTTACTCTCTTTTTGACATCAGAGTCTCTTTCCCAAATAGCTAAACTTTCTAGGTTACTTCTGAGAGTTCTTTTAGCCCACGTAATATCTAGGAATGGCAAGGCTGTTCTGTACTCAGCTACAAGACCATCTGCCCAAATTCGGATTAGAGCTCCTTTGTCAGCTAACACACTTTCGGAATCATCCACTATTCCACTGTACACTGCAGCTACCTGACAGAACCTCTCAGTATATTCACTCACAGTTTCTTCTTTCTCTTGTACACAGCTAGTAACTCTTGACCAATCGATTTTCGGTCCTAAGATATTCTTTAGGATTTTCAAAACACCTTCTCTCAAATCGCCTTTACTGACAGGTTGCAGTTCGGAAGTAACAGCAGACTCAAAATTGTTGAATTCAGATTCAGTTAGAATTTGTGACATCAGCTGTGTGACTTCCGGCAACGACATGTCGTAAAGATGCATTTTACTGAACAATGCTCTCCTAAACTCAGAAAAATTTCTTTGCACTGATGGCAAACTTTCAGCAATTCTCTCGATATCTTTCGGACGTAAAGATGTTTTGACTGCTTGTGGCTGCAATATGGGGGTTGCAAATGAAACTGTATCAACACCTTTTCCCTGAGGCTTTTGTCTAGCTACGCACACTTCAACTGCATTTACATCTGCATTGACATTGTCCTCTATACTATCAAAAGACTGTAAATCAGGATAGCTTTCATCTGACTGTTGGTCTTCTAAATCACATTTGGTTGAGGCTTTGTTATGGCCCACCTTTGTTTTGAGACAGGACATGTGAGTCTGCAATTGTTTGTTCTGATCGTTTAAAGTAGCAATACGCTGCGCTTGTTCTTGTGCAATGGATAAGCTAAATTCTCGGTGACAACAGATGATGCCTTTCAGATTTTTCTTCCTGATACATGCACTCAACACTTTCTTGCAATCTTCAATTGACCACACTTTCTCTGGATCAATGCCAAATTTCTTTGTTAAATTCAATCTGACTGGCTCAGTCACGATGGAGTCCATGTGCTCTGATAACAAAGACTTGAATTCACTATCTGACCAAAAAGGTGTAATCTGTCTAGTACTTTTCCTAAACATTTTGTGAATTTCTGTTACCACAAACAAACACTAAAAAAAACTTCTCTCTACTGTCTTGCAAACAGAGGGTACAATCTTATTAGCACAAGAGGCTAAATCTAATTCTAAAGCTAATTCTCTAGCTTACAGATAGGTCTTCTCTAGCAGGAGCATACACACAATATTAACATGTAACTGTTAATCTTCCCTGTCAACACAGAGGGTAAATTTCATCTCTAAAAGAAAACTTTTTAGAGGCTTATCTTTAGTTAACCAAACTCTACAGCTGTTTGTTAACTACTTCTCTGAACGGCGCAGAGGAAAACATTTGTACTGGTCTGCATTGGTTCTTTGAATGGAGTGAGAACTCACCGAGTCTTTCATTTGTAGAGAAAGATTCCGTCTGGAAAAATTCAGTCTTTGAGATCTTTTTGGAGCTTGAAGTTTTCAATCTGGATTCAGAAGATTCAGTCTGGAACTCAGTCAGCTTGGTTGAGATCTTTGAGCTTGAAGTTTCAAGATGCAGTCTGGGACTCAGTCAGCTTTGTTGAGATCTTTGAGCTTGAAGTTTTCAAGGTTCCGTCTGGAAAGTTCATTCTTTGTTGAGTTTCAGTTTCTCCATCCGGGTCGCAGGCACCAAATTGTTGAAAACTTTTTCTTCGTCGAAGCAAGAGACCAGGAGACGTTGGGGATCACGTTCAAACAAAGTTATTCTTTATTGAGGACTTCGCGTTGACGCGGCTGCAGTTCTTCCCAAATCAGTCTGACTAACATACTTTACATGGTTTCTTTATAGGCATTTCAGTGGGCTGTCCTTAATGGTGCTGACCATGCACACAGCCTTAGTTAGGGATGACAATAGAGGCAATTACCCCCAACTGAGCTTCCCAAATGGTATAAACACAAATGGTCACAAGAACTAAGACTAGTAACATTCACACACAGTTCAACTCTGAGTAGGAAGATTAAAGACTTCCCCAAAAGGTATAAACAACAAATGGTCACGAGAGCTAAGACTATGTAACCTTCACACACACAGTTCAACACTTAGTTGGAAGATCAAAGACTAACAAAACCCCTGACTATTACAATGTTTAGACAGCTGACTTAAAGCTGACTTCTGATCAGTAAATTGATGCCATCATGTTCACCTCGAATGCCCAATACAGTATAATTCACCTTAGTTTTTCATGTGATGTTATGTAAGGAAGTAAGATCAGCAGATCTTAAACGTATTCTTAAATTTGGATCCTTCAATTCGAACCTTGGTTTTAAAAGTCACATAAAAAAAACTTGGTAATAAATTAAAATTTAATTTGATGAACTATAAACATATTAGAAATTCATTAACTACGGAAGCCTCAGATACATACCTCAATACTATGATTGTTCCACATCTTCTGTATTGCATGTCTAGTTGGTCTCAGGCGTGTAAAACATCGTTAAAATTACTTGAATCATTATATAAAAGGGCCATAAAAATTCATGATAAAAAGCCTCGCCAGTACCATCACTGTAAGGTACAAAGTAAATATAGCATTTTGAGTTTTGAAAACCTCATTAAATATAATCAAATTTCAGCTCTATTTAAAATTATCCATAACATCACTGCTCCCCCTTTGAGAAAATTTGTCACACTAAATTCGGAGGGAATTTCTAGAGCCACCCGGCGACAGTCAGACAACAGTTAACACATATACACATTTCATATATATACATACATACACAAACACACACTCGTACATACATACAATCTAGTTTCGATTCATAACAAGACGAAACATAAATTTACAATTACCTTAATCAAAACATATAAGAACACATAACACCTTAGACTTCTTTTAAATGACAGCTTATTACAAAGCTGACGAACTTCATGGGAATGTTATTCCAGATGACAGTAGCTCTATACAGGACGGTTTTCTTCATAAAATTAGTTTTTGGATTGGGGGTCATTATATGACCATTATTTGCCTTTCTGGTGTTATGATTGTGCACAGAGTTACAATACACTATTTGATTAAACTGAGAAATAGGCATTTTCATTGTCAATGTATTATATATCATAGTGCTTAAAGTAACTGTTATTCTTTGGTTTAAAGTGAGCCTCATCTGGTCTCTACTTGTTTTAATTGAACAGCCCAGAACAAGTCTTGCTGCTTTATTTTGCACAACCTGAATTTTTGTCAAGATGCAGAGGACCACACCTCAGTGCAGTATGACAAGTGACATAATATTAATGACTCTGTTACTATTTTTAGAGTTTCCTGATTCACATAATTACAACATTTTTTAGTTAATGCAATGCCGCATCCCATTCTGTTAACAATAGTATTTATGTGTTCTGTCCAAGAAAGACTACTATCAATAACCAAACCCAACAGTTTAGCCTTTTCTACTCGTATTCTTTGCCTGGCTATATGTAACTTTAATTCCGATCCAAGCCTCAATTTTTGTTTTGATCCAATGATCATACTTTTAGTTTTGGATAAATTTAAGGCTAATTTGTTTCCACTAACCCACTTATACACCGAATCCAATTCTCTAGACAGAACATGATTAAGTTTGTCACATGAGTCTGAAGCATAGTAAACAGTTGAGTCATCTGCAAACATTGTCATTGATGCTTTTTTGACAGTTAAGGGCAAATCATTAATAAAAAACATTAAAGGAGTCATGACCTGCAATTTTCACTTTTCCACGAGAATCAATGTATGTTATGATTGCCTAACGATTATACACTGGCCGGGAAGCCGATATTTAAAAGTGAAGCGTTCGTTTACCTCAGGATAAATAAACCAGCGCGCGTGCACGCGCACTCAAATACGAGATTTTGATTTCAGCCCCGTCTTGACGTCATGACGGGGCAGGATATACCATATATGGACACCGCAAACCTATGCCGCGGGAAGCCCGCCCCTCTCCCCCTCATATTCAGTTCAGTCGAGAAAGATGGAGAAACGAGTACACACCTGAGTTGCTCTGTGGTTGACTGCCAGAATCAACATGTAAATGTGTTTTCTCTCCCAAGAACGGACCAAGCTGTCAGGGACCAGTGGATTAAATTCATTTTTAATGACGCGGTTCCTACAACCCTTCCCACTGGCTTAACGTTATGTGTCTGTGCTAACTAAACATTTTACGCCGGAATCCTTCACAAATTTGAGGCAATATCAGGCGAAGTTGGCATCGAAGCTCGGGAAAAAGGGGCCATTTTCAACAATCAGACACTTGCCTGCAATTGAAACAGTAAGAATGTGTTTTTATTGCTCTACTCTGTGTAACAAACAGCAGCTAACTGCTAATGCGGCTATTGTATGCTAGCGGGAGTATTAGCTTCGAGGTAAACATGGGGAATGGCTGCTAACGTTACTTTGCAAACAACAAATGAGTTTGATTTAAGCCCTAATCGGCGCCTCATACTTATACACTGGCCGGGAAGCCGGTCGCGGCCAGGTCGGGTTCATTCATAATTTGCGCCATGATGTCATTTTGTAATGATATGCTAAAGCGTCACCTGCGGTGTCAACCCCCTCCTTCCTGCCACCAATCAACGCGCCCCTCATTTGCATTATTAAAATGACTGTCCACGACAGCCAAAATATCGCATCAGATCTCGCGAGACAATAATGCCTTCAGAAATAAGGGTCTAAGGAGCTCTGTGTTTATTTTTTTTCCACTTTTCTTTTTTAGAAGGGCCTGAAAGACTATAATACAGCAGTAGGTATCCAAGGTAATACTAGGTCATGACTCCTTTAAAACAAAAGAGGACCCAAACAACTTCCTTGTGGTAAACCACAAACTAAACCTTTATAATTAGATAAAGAACCATTATAAAAAAAACGCTGAGTTCTATGTGAAAGATAACTTTTCATTAGTGCAACAGCAGAAGGAGAGAATCCGTAGCTCTTCAATTTCTCAATTAAAATATGATGGTCTATTACATCAAAAGCGGCACTTAAGTCCAACATAACCACACCAACTAATTCAGAATTATCCATACTTCTAACTAAGCCATCCATCGGACATCTGTGTGAGAGCTGTACAGGTAGAATGTGCCTTTCTATATGCATGCTGAAACATAGTCAACAAATTATTATTCTGAAAATAATTACAAATTTGTGTATGAATAATCTTTTCCATAACTTTACTGAGTGCAGGCAGAATACTTATAGGTCTACAGTTATGCCCATTATAAGATAATCGATTGTCTTTTATCAATGGAATAATTTTCCCTTCCTTCCACAGAGATGGATAAATCCCACTCGCTATACACTGATTAAATATATGACACAACGGAACAGCAATATATTCAGCTGTTTTATTCAATACTAGGCTGTCCAAGTTGTCTGTGCCTGGACTGCCATGTGTTGGAAGAGACTTTAACAGGGCCATCACTTCTGCAGTTTGCACACAATTAAAGTTACACATTTTATCAGCCATGATTTCATTTTTAATCAGTTCACAGTAATTAAAATCTTGTGTTCTAAAATCTTTTCTTAAATTACTAACTTTATTTATAAAATAATTATTAAAATAATCAGCAATTTCTTTAGATTCTGTTATAAAACCTCCATCACACTCTACAAAAGAAGGTGATGCATTTCTATTTCTACCCATAATTTCATTTAGGATACTGTATGCCAAAGCTTTTTGCCATCATGCTTAACACTGTCAATTCTATTTTTGTAGTACTCTTTCTTTTTCCTTTTATTTATTTTAGTAACTTGGTTCCTTAATTTACAATATTTTAATCTGTCCTCCAGTAATCTCATTTTCACAGCCACTTGTTTAGCTTCATCTCTTTGCTTCATCATATTTTTCAATGTTGAATCAATCCACCTTGCAGCATGTGATTTTATTACCATATTTTTCATTGGTGCATATTTATCAACAATGCTCAAAAGCATACTCATAAAAGCATCCAAAGAATCTCCTGGATTGTGGCCACTGTATACATCTTTCCAATCAACATTTTTTACTTCTCCCACAATTTATTCAATAGCGGATACTTTATAAAACCTTTTATAAGTACCAAAAAGAGCTTTAGCTTTAGGGACTTTAGTACGGTGGCCGAGAGAGCTCAACGCGCTGCAAATGAAGAAAACACATGCAAACAGAAAAAAACGCATGCAAACAGAAAAAAACACATGCAAATAGAAAAAAACACATGCAAATAGAAAAAAACACCAGCTAATAAGAAAACATCTTCATCAGTTTTACAACTCACGTGCGTCCCAATACTCACAACACAACCAAATACGGAAACGCGCTGCAATTACAGAAACGCGCTGCAAAAGTTCACAACACAACCAAACAGAAACGCGCTGCAAATAGAACAGAACACAACAGAAATGTTTCCGGGGAACCCAATAAGTGACGGACGGACGGCTAGGACGTGCTTACAGCTGTCTACTTTTATTATTATTATTTATTTTATATTTTTTTGCAAAACATACAAAGATGACACGTTTATGACATACAACTTTGTATACAATATACAAAATGTATTTGCGATATGTTCAATGTCATAAGAATACTAAAAAGAACAATGAGCTGAAGACTAAAATAAATAAATAAATAAAAAAGATAGAGAAAAAGAACGAGGAAAAGACATTAATCTATACATCAGTTACATTGAACACATTTTGTCATGTTATGTTAAAATAAGTTTCGTAAGAAATGTTAGAATGTAGCTACAGGTCCAAATATGAGACGGCAAGTTTTAAAGTTAAGACACTCACACAAAGATATAACACATATTTTATAAACTTTGTTGTATAAAATGTATATTTATTTGCAACAGTTATGTTAACAGCATTAATACTATATTTCTGGTAAGAACAGCTATTCAGCTGATGGACACGCGCTGCGTTGTCATGGGAACATCCCAGGTGAAAATAATGAGGAAATTACGTTGTCTTTCGTTGCTCCCTTCATCAACATAATGGCACACAAGTGCCCCGCTCCCTCCAAAGTGCCCAATTCAAGGGCTCTGCCGTCTGCCCTTTTAAGAGAGTAGGGCATAGGTAAAGCCAGAGCCCGCGTCTCTCTGGTAAAGCTCGCGAGCCGTCCGTCCGTCACTTATTGGGTTCCCCGGAAACATTTCCGTTGTGTTCCGTTCTATTTGCAGCGCGTTTCTGTTTGGTTGTGTTGTGAACTTTTGCAGCGCGTTTCTGTAATTGCAGCGCGTTTCTGTATTTGGTTGTGTTGTGAGTATTGGGACGCACGTGAGTTGTAAAACTGATGAAGATGTTTTCTTATTCGCTGGTGTTTTTTTTCTATTTGCATGTGTTTTTTTCTATTTGCATGTGTTTTTTTCTGTTTGCATGCGTTTTTTTCTGTTTGCATGTGTTTTCTTCATTTGCAGCGCGTTGAGCTCTCTCGGCCACCGTACTTTAGCTTTCTTATTAACAGCAATGAGATTATGGTCACTACACCCTACCGGTGTTGACACAACATCACAGACATCCCAAGTCTCCCGGAAGTTCCGGGAGTCTCCCGCATATTGATAGCGGCTCCCTGATGCCCGCAAATAAGTTAAAATCTCCCGCAATCAAGTTAAAATCTCCCGCAATCTGGAGCGAGCGAGCATGAGCGCGCATACGCAGCGCGCGCACGGCAGAGAGAGGGAGCGAGAGACCTTGCGTGTGTGTGCTAGTGTGCCTCGAAGCGCACACAAGGACCCAACCCATCAATTGTCAGTGCGGGTGGGGTTTTATCTCTACTCCCGAACTGAATTAGTCAGAACCAAACCGCGCACCAGACCGCCACCAGACTGTCGAGATGTGTCTCAGATAAGGCTAATATATTAATTGAATACTTGTGCACTAAATTAATAATGTCTTGTATTTTGTTCCTTATACTACAAATGTTTAAATGTGCCAAAACTAAACCTTTACTAGTTTTGGTTGTACACATAGTGTGATATAAGGAATATAATTACAAACACGTCAGAAACGTAATAGTTTTACCCTAAAATATATCTTAGTCCTGAATCCTTTCCTCTCTAGGCAAAATTACCAATTTATCATACCTTAGTATTGCCTATTCACCTTGGGCTCTAGCAGCTTTAAGCTTAGGCCACAGTTCCTTTCTTCTTTGAAGCACAGCCCCAGAGAAATCTTCATTTATGTAGATGTTAGTCCCCTTGAGCCTTTTAGCAGAGGAAGGAATGCGTTGTTTATCATTGAGACGCAGCAGATTCACCATAATTCTCCTGGGCCTTCCACCCTCCTGGTACTGACCCATCCTCTGGACACGCTCAATTTCAATCTTCCCATCCAGTCCAAGATTGTGTTGTACCTTCTGCTCCAAACCACTCCAACTCTCTTCCTTATCATCTGTTATACCATCAATTTTCCTTTTATGTTGATTTTCAATGTAGTCAAGCTTAGTGAACATTTCATCAATGTCACGTTTTAAATTCATTATGTAATTTTCAAAAGATTCTCCTCTCCTCATCTCCTCCATCATTTGTTGTGTGAATTCCAGACTTGTCTTCAACTCCTGTACATCGCGCATATAACACCATCCAGTCTCTTATTTGTTCCCTCCATAATCACTTGTATGAAACATTTAAAGTTATATTGTTGCTGAGTTAGCATGTCTTTATAAAACTCTCTCTGCTGCTCCAGCATTTGGGAGAGCACACTCATGATGACAACACACACTTGCGGCTTTAGTTTGCTTTGGAGGCATGATCTTACCAAGATGTACAAAAGGTGATTGTTGTAGTTGAATGTTGTCAAAAAAAGCTGATGTCCAGGCCCTCCTCCAGCAGAGGCCTACTAGGCCAAGAAGCCTCTCGACATAGTTTAACACCACATTCCTTGTGCAGAGATATTATACTCCACTAGACACAAAAAACTGAAGCATAAGTAGAACTTGCTTCGACAAATAAGTCACTGCTAAGATTTCCAACAGGATTCCCCAGATATTTGTTGGATTGGAACAGGAGCTGCATATTCATCTCTAATTTCAGAAAACATGCAGTAAATTCATCTTGTACTAGAAGCTTCATCACTGTAACCAGAACCTTGAGGCTTTAGTAAATCTGTGAACACTTTTAGATGAGAAACTACTCAGAAACATTAATTATTTATTATCTCTGCATCTACATTTTGTGAATGCACATCAGATAAAATGATTTGATCAAGATTTTTAAATGTTTTGAAGAAAATCGAATTAATTGGCATTATGAGTTTAAGAGTTACATTTTATCCGTCATTATATCAGGCCTAAAGCTTAAACTTTAAAATCGTAAAAGTTTTTAATCCTTTTTTAGTTTGTTTGCACTCCAAAAACACAGTATGATGAAATATTGAGATGAATAACATTAGCCACAAAAATAACATATTGATTCTCTAAATATCAGCAGAGAAACATTGATCAGATAAAACATGATGTTGTACACAATTCTTTAAATATAACCTTAAATCTTGTCAATAATTCACACATAAACATGTCAAAGATCTGATGGTGTTTTATTGTCATTAGTCTCTACAGAACTGAAGAGGATACAGCAGTATGCAGGTACAGTGTGCTGTCTGCACTACACTAGATTACATTCAGATACTCACAGCTTCATCACTGACCGACAGTATGATTAAACACTGATTACATATTACACACATCAGCACTAAATATCTGTATTGTGAATTTGTGATTCATATTCTCTGTTTTCTCAGTGGATGTGACTCTGGATCCTGATACAGCTCATCCTAATCTCATCCTGTCTGATGATGGAAAACAAGTGAGAGATGGAGACAGACAGAAACTCCCAGACAAACCAGAGAGATTTAATAACTGTTTAGGTGTCCTGGGAAAGGAGGGATTCTCCTCAGGGAGATTTTATTTTGAGGTGCAGGTGAAGGGAAAGACTGAATGGACTTTAGGAGTGGCCAGAGAATCCATTGACAGGAAGGGAAAGATCACACTGACTCCCAGTGATGGATACTGGACTGTGGCTCTGAGTATTGAGAATGAATATTGGGCCTGTGCTGATCCTGCTGTCTTTCTGTGTGTGAGAGTGAAGCCGCAGCGGGTCGGTGTGTTTGTGGATTATGAGGAGGGTCTGCTTTCCTTTTATGATGTGGAGTCCAGCTCTCATCTCTACTCTTTCACTGATCAGTCTTTCACTGGGAAACTCTATCCATTGTTTAGCCCGGGCCTTAATGATGGAGGTAAAAACTCAACTCCACTGATCATCACACCTGTCAATTACAATAAATGAATTTTCTGCCGTAATATGAAATACACAATGAAAATTATTTATATAATTAAAAATTTAAACATGTTTTGCTATTTTTTCATCATTTGTTTTTCATTGTTAAAATCTATCATTTCTAGCTATAATTGCAAATTAAAAATATAATGCTTGTTTAACAATTTTATTTTACATTTTTCATAATTATTCATGCCGTTGTTTTCTCCCATCTCAACCTGACAAAGTGAAAGTGTCTTTTTTTTTTTTTTACATCAAAATCAACCATATTATGATACATTAATAAATTATCAAAGCTGTGTCTAATTGCTGTGAAAAAGCTGTGATAATACTGTGGTAAATCAGATGGTAATACATCAATATATATCAGGGCCCGGTTTCCCGATAACGCTCACTCTTAGCGCGCTAAGAGAGCTCGAAAGATATATCTTACCAAAGGTGTTTATGTTCCTAAGTGTGTTCCCCGAACCATACCTTAGGAAGCTGCTTAAGATATACCTTCTTACGTGCGACGTTACCGGGCGCTGTCCGTGGCGATGGTGCTGAATTGTTTGATATCGATGGCTCGAGAATCAATTATTCTCTCGTGCAGGGGCTGTTTATGTGAGAAAGCGGTGATCTTTATAAATTAAGCACTTCAGAAATAGTTGAAATTGCAATTTATTATGATTATTGGATATTATAAAAAATAATCCAAACTATAATAGCCTATAATAGCCTAGCCTACATATTTTAAAATTGTAACATATATTGCTGCCACAATAACCTTTTCAAAAATTTACGTGCCTTCTTCTCTTTCCCATTTTTGTTCGCTGAGGTGGAGCTGCGATGAAATATTGTTCTTGTAAATACTTTCCAGCATTTCAGTAATAAAAGTTTACATCTTGCGTACGGTGCTCGGCAGTGATCAAAAAGGATTTAAACCGTGAATTTTGAATCTTTTGTAAACTCAGAGATGTGGATTCAGACGGCAATTAAATTACCACACAACCTGTTTGTCAAAAAACAGAAGGTACTAATTTGGCCAGGGATTTTTACGCGGGTTGGGTGAGAAAAACACTGATATTATGGATTCCGACGGCACTAAAATCACCGACTTACCCCTGTAAATGTTTAAAATACCGGACGAGCCCATGAGAAACAATATTAGCGTCCGAATAGGACTTAACTGACAGTAGCCTATGCTTTCACTGGCCTTTAAAAGAGCATTTTAATTAAATTAATAATATTGTATAATAATATAATTAAAAATCTAACAACAATCAGTGTAATGACAATTTTATTCTTTGCATGAAAACACTTGAATTAGCCTAATTTAATACTGTCTGGGTGTATTAAAACTTCAGAATTATATTCATATAGACCTGCAACAGTGATAAGGTAAAGCTAAGAGTGGTCCAGACCAACCTTACGAAAGTGTGACTTACAAAAGATATACTTAGCGTACGAACGTTTCGGGAACCGTCCCATAAGGTTAAGAGAGAGGTTAAGGAATAGGTTAAGAACTACTTAGAGATAAGAACGCTTTGGGAAACCGGGCCCAGAACTGTATGATTACCATATTCATACACTACACTATGGATCTTCAAAGTATACATAAAAAACACCATGATATTATGATCATGGTAATAACAAAACATTTAAAAAAGAGAAGAAGAAGAAGAAGAAGAAGAGGAAGAAAACACTGTAGGCCTATTACCAAGTTACCAAGTCAAATGTTTAACCATAACAATATAATAGAATAATAGACAAATTTCAACACACATCAGATTTAAATGCTCATTTTTTATTGATACAGTTATATACATCTTTAAATAAAATATAGGACTGTTAAATATCTGATGGTGCTGATATGAAGTAGAGATACAAATATGAAACTGTAGCGACTGCGAGGATGAACCAAACACAAACTAATCTTTAATTCAAACTTTCCACTTCCTGCCGAACAAAGGGGCAGATTTGGTCAGGACTTCGTATCCTCATCAATCTTGTCATGGGGTCCAGGCGCCAACCAGTCTGGCTATTTAAAAGAGCCCCCAGCACTAACTGGTCAATGCTAGATTTGTTGCCGAATACTGATTGGTTAAGAGAAATGAACAAAACAGATTTCAGCAGGAACTATCCATGACCTCAGATTGGAATGTCTTATCCCCCATAAAATTTGCACACCAAGAGACTTTACATATCAAAATCCATAAAACTCATCCCAGAACAATTCTTGACTGACCAATAATCAAACAAAATTGAAGCTTCTAGGAAGAACGTTGTCGACGTTTGATAGTTTTTAAAAGAATGATTGGTTCAGAGATGGCACAACTCAGTGCTCTGTCAAGATACCAGCAGATGTTGCTGGACCCCACAACATTCCTGACCCCTCCCCCGGTAGGACCTCTGAAGGACCAAACCAGAGTTCTCTTCTCTTTAAACCAGAGAACTGAGATTTTGCCTATAACTATACATAAAATCATTCAAGAACAATTTTCAATGGACTTGTAATCCAACATCATGCAACTACATCATTTTATGTTGTTTCTACAATATCTGTGTGTATCTAATATACTTATATGCCATATAATTCATGTAATTGTTATAACTATTAGGTGTGTGAATGAAAGTGTGTCATGCTTCCTGTCAGCGTGATCGTATGTTCTTAATTCAAAAGATGGCTGGAATTAAATCTGTGTAAAATGTTTCATATTCTGATAATTAGAAATCATGCCTAAACTGTTGCATCTGGTCTCTAATTAAAGCTAGAGAACCGACACCCCCAGGGAAGACATGATTTACGACTTTGAAAACAAAGCAGCAGTCAGAACTGCAGAAACCCTTTAAAAACCCAGCTCAGAGCATTAGTAGAAGTTGAGCAGAACGGGGGCAGAACAAAGATGAAGAAGAGCAGACGATGGTTATAGCCTAACCATGTAACAGACGACCAGACCAACCCAAATTAAGATCAGATGGGTTAGATTCATTTCCAGTCATCTAACTACTTTCTGTATCTCATTTTATTTCTTTCTTTGTGTTATTCTTCTTTTCCGATTGAAAGTCTCGGTTTTAAGTTAAGTTTTGCTGCAAAGTTTCGGTCCACGATTCACTGCAACGCACGCTTTCAACTTCAAAGACGCTTCAACCATCCGCCAGCCACCACGTGACTGGTTCTCCCTAAACTCTATCCAAGCACGAGGAGATCAACCAACGGACCCCGAAAAACACCCTTGTACCCAACAAAAGGGAACCCTCAAACGGAACGCAGAAACGCAAGTAACCTCCAGACTCTTAACTGAACTGGTGCATTATAACCTTTTATAACCTGCATAAGGAACGACCAGGGTTAAATTAATGATTGATGGTTCGTTCAGGTCATGTCTTGAGTGCATATAGAAATTCGGGATTTCTTCCTCTTACCCTTAAACTCATTCTTTCCAAACTCTTTCTTTCTTTCTTTCTTTCTTTCTTTCTTTCTTTCTTTCTTTCTTTCTTTCTTTCTGTAACTTGTATGAATGTGTGCGTATGCGTGTGCGTTTGTGTTAGATATTTTAGATATATTATTTTATGTGTTAGTAGCCTATATAATCAATAAAGTATTGTTTGCATTTGAAAAGAGAAGTATTACTTGTGTTATGTGCTTACGAATTTATTGTCTTGAACTGCGATCTAAGTTACCTATGCTTTTACCCTTGATTATTTCTTAATTTATTGTTAGCTGGGGATTATTCTTTCTTGGCCAGGAAGATATTATTTTTCCTAGAGTTAATAATTGTTTATGCTTTCTGTTCATTGGATGAACTGATAAAATGATCATACTATTGATTCTGCTACAGTAAATTCTGAAAATAATTAAAATATTCATTATTGATCATAATCCGTTATGAATAATAATTAATTATATTTATACGGGCGTATAAACGCTACAAAACCATATAAAAGATATTTCCTTCTTTCAGGACAGTAGAGATTATTATTATATTAAAGATGCCTATTTATATTGCTGTTTGTGTTTAATGTCTTTTGATCTGTATGAAAATTGAGCACAGCTTCTTTTTACAGTAGATAGTGATAAAATAAGGTCATCGCTTTGAGGAAAGGGAATATAGAAAGCAAGTCACATATTCTGGTCTTTTCACATTGTTCTGTGTCCTGATAGAAAGAGTAGAAAACTTTATCTCTTTAAAGTAAACCAGTCACAGTAAAGAAACTCATAAATGATGACAGAATTATTATTTTTGTGTGAACTATTACTTTAAGATTCTCTGAGGCCTCTGTGCTACAGCATTACTGTAGATAATGTTCACTAGGTGGTGCTATAGTTTTAATTTAATTTGTTTAGTTGTTTATTTAGTTTACTTGGTTAAAATTTGTTCTTTGTGAGTGCTATGTCTGGTAAGTAATTTTTGATTGTGCATCTTTAGTCCTAATTATGATTAATAATGATGCCTGCTCCACTCATTAATGGATGAATATATTGGATCCACATTTTAATGCACTGTTTGTGTATTGAGTGTGTGTTGCAGTATTTAACACATGATGGATTGAGTGATTGTTAAGTTCTGCTGGTTTTAACAGAGACGGCAGGACAAATGTTCTGTCCACTGAGGTTTAGGACACAAGATTAAACCAAAGACCCCAGAGAACGGCTTTAATGGGACCCGGAGTCTCTCCTGGGACAAAGACACAATTTTCATATTTCCATAAACAGAGTCAACTGCATCTAACGGAAGAGTCATGAGAATGTCTTAAATCAATGGCTGCAGATTATGTTTATAAAGGGGTTTGGAAAGATTATTTCTGCTTTGTGATGTTTTTAATCCTCATATTTTGTGTAAAGTAGGTCTATTTGTACTTGAAATGTATGGCTGTCATTAACAAAATGTCAAACCAATAAGCTGCATTATCATTAAATTCATTATCACAGACCTTAGCTTTTAAGGAAGCTCGTAGAAACGGGCCTGGCAGCTCGCGCCAGTTCTAGACACGGTGAAAGTTTCCTGATTGTGACGGATGGCCGAATTTACATTATAAATGAGCATAGTCTACGATAGATAAAGGGGATAAAAGGGGATAAAAACAGAGGTAAAGTGATGTAGTGAATGAACAGTTTATCTAATTGCATAGGAGTAAGATACTATAATTTCATGGCAGTTATTTTTTACCTTAAACTTAATGTTAGCAGTTGTTCTGAGTTCTCCAGAGGCCCCAGACTGTGATATCAGACAGATCACTTTTTTTATTAATGTTTTACTCTACAGTTGTGCAGTTTTGGGGGGGATACAGTACAGGCCAAAAGTTTGGAAGCATTACTATTTTTAATGTTTTTGAAAGAAGTTTCTTCTGCTCATCAAGCCTGCATTTATTTGATAAAAAATACAGAAAAAAATAATAATATTGTGATATATTATTACAATTTAAAATAATTGGTTTTCAATTTATTATACTTTAAATTATCATTTATTTCTATGGTGCAAAGCTGAATTTTCAGCATCATTACTCCAGTCTTCAGTGTCACATGATCCTTTAGAAATCATTCTAATATTCTGATTTATTATGAGTGTTGGAAACTCTGCTGCCTAATATATTTGATGAATAAAATGTTAAAAAGAACTGCATTTATTAAAAATAAAAAAAATATTTTCTAATTATATAAATCTTCTTTACAATCACTTTTTTATCAATTTAACACATCCTTGCTGAATAAAAGTATGGATTTATTTCAAAAAAAGAAAGAAAAAAAATTCTGACCCCAAATTACTGACCAGTAGTGTATATTGTTGTTACAAAAGATTTCGATTTTTAAAACATTTTCTTCTTTTTCTTTTTATTCATCAAAGTATCGTAAAAAGTATCACAGGTTATGAAAAAATATTAAGCAGCAGAACTGTTTCCACTTTGATAATGAATCATCATATTAGAATGATTTCTAAAGGATAGACTGGAGTAATGATCCTGAAAATTCAGCTTTGCATCACAGAAATAAATGATAATTTAAAGTATAATAATAATAAGTATAAGTAATAAGTATAATATAATTGAAAACCAATTATTTTAAATTGTAACATACAAAACATATCACAATATTATTTATTTTTTTTCTGTATTTTTGATCAAATAAATAAAGGCTTGATGAGCATAAGAAACTTCTTTCAAAAACTTTTAAAATAGTAATGTTTCCCGCACTTTTGGCCTGTACTGTATATGGCATTTTTAAAATTGATTTGTCAAAATTAGTAATGATATTTATTTACAGGTTTATTCAAAATAGCAAAGTTCACATTAAATCTGTATTGTAAAACGTGCTATAAAAGATAATGGGGACTTGACTTGAATGTTAGATGTAATGCTCTTGGTATTTCTGTTTAGGCTTTAATGTGTGTGTGTGTGTGTGTATATATATATATATATATATATATATATATATATATATATATATATATATATATATATATATATACATATATATATTAGGGCTGTCAATCGATTAAAATTTTTAATCGCGATTAATCGCATGATTGCATGAGTTAACTCGCGATTAATCGCATTTAATCACACTTTTTTTAATTTGTTCTAAATATACTTTAAATGAATACTTTTCAAGTTTGTAATACTCTAAATCAACATGGGCATGGATAAATATACTGTAGATGCTTTATGCAAATGTATGTTTATTATTGAAACCATAGACATAGTCAATATAGAGCATGAAGACGAGACATGTTTCAAAGGTCATAGATGTTTTTCAAAGAACTTGTTCATGTCTATTAGATGCATGTAGAAAGAACAAAGAAATGCCAGGTTTCCATTACTTCTCTTTCTTTGCACTGAGCAATTTACTAACACAAACATGTTTAGATTTTTGCATGCAGGGCAGCTCTTCTGAAAATGCTAAATGTACATTTAGGATTTATTATTAGGCTACATTGTAGTTTGTCTCTCTCTGCGCCCATTTTGATGAAGCTAAATTCTGAATAAAACTGTTTTCATTGGTATATTTTACTGTTTCTGTTGTCAAACAACGGAATGAATTTGAAATGGTAACTGAAACGCGACCCAATAAACATAAACAGCTCTCCCTTCCAAGATGTTAAGTTAATCTGCACAAAGATTCTGATAATCGAGCCGTCGTCTGGTGAAATCAAATACACATAAGATAAAGACAATATCCGTGCTCTGATTTCGGCTATACTTGTCAAATTAGTGAAGCAACATCTGTGTTTAACTGAATTAAAGCGCTGCTCCTCCACGCGAGACGCAGAGAGAGAGAGAGCGAGAGAGAAAGAGAGAGAGGGAGGAGCGCGCGCGTGCTGAGAGAGCAGTACCGGCGGACGCGGTACCGGTTCTCAGAAACTAAATAAGGTTTGCGCGCTTTGTTGAAGGGAAAAAATCGCTAAAGGGGTCTGCATTGTGGCTAAGTTGGCAACACTGTGTATCTCCGTTTCTCCAACTAGTGGTTGGGCCACGGGTCAAACAGAAAATACGCGCTGCGTTAATCGACCGTTAAAAAAATTAGTGCCGTTAATATGATTTTGCGTTAACGCGTTATTAACGCGCTAACTTTGACAGCCCTAATATATATATATATATATATATATATATATATATATATATATATATATATATATATATATATATGCTAAATAATCATGAACACAATGACGGGGTGAAATGGGCTGCGATGCATGGGGCACCAGGTAAAATCTTGCCTAGGGCAGCACATTGGTCAGGGCCGGCCCTGTCCATCAGTCCATCTTTTCCACTGGATGTGTGTGGAAAGTCTGATCACAGTGATTGTGTCGTTTTTCAAGTATTGGCCTGTTGGATTCAGCAAATCCACACTAAAGTACCTGAACTTCCTGATCTTTGTGCTTCAACATCCTGCAGTGAGAAACCTGGAGTAATTCTGCCATCAATCCTTACGAATTACATGTTCCATCGTCATCTTTTAGTTTTACATGCCTTTATTTAAGGTAAAAAAAAAAAAAAACTGTCCGAAATTTGGCATCTGGTAAAACGAGTAAATTTAAATTTGAAAAACTTCACATGAAGGGTTTATTCATGATTAGAGATGTTAGGGTTGAGTCTTATAGGCTATGCAGGATTTCCATAACCTTATATTCTTATATTAAACTGCATATTTTATCAGACATTTTGTCTCAGAAATGTATATGTACATGTATAGTTTAAAAAAATAAATAAATAGAAAACATAATTTTACTGAACCTCTTATATTCTTATATTAAACTGCATATTTTATCAGACATTTTGTCTCAGAAATGTATATGTACATGCATAGTTAAAAAAATAGAAAACATAATTTTACTGAACCTCTTATATTTGAAAGTTGTTGTTTATTATGTAACAAACATTTTATGAAAGCAAACACAACAGCATCATAAACAGGCGTAATGGGATAAAACGGGTCGCAATGGGACGAGTCGTGGGAGGCAAACAGGTCTACCAGTGCGTCCCCGAACTGATCCCAAATCAGCTGAACCGTCTGGGGATGGAGTCTCCATTCTCCAGGGAGAGGCTGAACCCATGAGAGCTCGTCGGCTGCACAGTTCAGGTCTCCTGGAATGTAAATGGCTTGAAGCGACCTCAGATGCTTCTGACTCCATATTAGGAGGTGGCGGGCGAGTTGCGACATAATGCGGGAGTATTGTACTGTCTCAGTATTGTCTAATCGGACTAGTTCATGCTGGTTATTGAGCAACGCACGGAAGTGGTGCAGAGCCAGACGTACTGCCAGCAATTCGAGCCAATTGACATGCCAAAGGCGCTGGGGTCCTGTCCAGGAGCCCGCGGCAGCATGTCCATTGCACATGGCGCCCCAGCCCGTGGTGGAGGCATCTGTCGATACAACAACATGCCTGGAAACTCGTTCTAAGGGCACTCTGGCGCATAGAAAGCTGAGGTTCGTCCACGGGGTGAAGGTCTGACGGCAGGCCGGAGTCACTGGTACACGGAGCGTGCCGTGTTGCCATGCCCACCTCGATCGCGAAACCAGTGCTAAAGCGGTCTCATATGAAGCAATCGGAGCAGTGTTGCTGCGGCTGCGGATGCCATATGCCCCAGGAGCCTCTGAAATAGTTTCAGTGGAACTGCACTCTTGGCCTCGAATTGACGGAGGCAAGTCAGCAGTGACTGCGCGCGCTCGCTGGAAAGCTGCGCACATGTGGCGACCGAGTCGATTTTTATACAGAGAAAAGAGATCCTCTGCACGGGGCAAAGTTTGCTCTTCTCCCAGTTGACCTGAAGGCCCAGATGAGCTAGGTGCCGGAGTACTAGATCACTGTGTTCGCAAACCTGGTCTGGAGAGTGAGCTAGGATCAGCCAGTTGTTGAGATAGTTCAGGATGCGAACCCCGTGTTCCTGTAGAGGAACAAGGGCTGCCTCAACAACCTTCGTGAAGACGCAAGGAGACAGGGCTAGCCCGAATGGGAGAACCGCGTACTGGTATGCCTGCCCCTCGAAAGCAAACCGTAGGAACGGTCTGTGTCGAGGAAGAATGGAGACATGGAAGTAGGCATCCTTCTGGTCGATCGCTGCAAACCAATCCTGTGGCCGCACACATAGAAAATGCGCTTGGCCATGGCATCCTGAACGGCAGCCTGTGAAGGGAGCGGTTCAGGACGCGGAGGTCCAGGATTGGCCATAACCCACCGGATTTCTTCGGGACAATGAAGTAGGGGCTGTAAAGCCTGGACCTCATTTCGGCTGGAGGGAGAGTCTCGATCGCACCCTTCGCCAGTAGGGTGACAACCTCCGCTCTCATGATAGGGGCATTGCCACCGACCATAGTGAAGCGGCCTCCCCTGAATGCGGGAGGAGACCGTGCAAACTGAATCGCATAGCCGAGCCTGATGGTTCGGGCGACCCAGCGGAACAGGTTGGGAGCTCTAGCCAGGCTCCCAAGAACTGTGCCAGCAAGGTCATGCGAACCACATGCTTCATGCGAAGGCTCGAGGGGAGGAGCCTCAGGGAGGTGGCCTCGACGGGAAGCAGACTAAGGAGACCGCACAGACGGATGACCGTTGGTGCAAAAGGCCTCAGTCCGCTTAAGGGGAGGGTCGAAGACTGTTGGGTGCAGTCCTCAACCACACCGCCGAGCAAGCCCAGCCTGGGACATGGGGGAGCTGAGAAAATGAATTCTCAGACCCCCTCACATCAACCTGGCTGAGCCCATTCCTGGACCACACTTGTGGACATCACCTGGCCCAGGGATCACGCAGGTACCGATGTCGCTCATAGAGCGAGGTCAGTAGTGTGTGTGGCGGATCGACCAGCCCGGACGTGGGAGGCATAGTGTCCCTGCGTGGGGGCATGGTCGAGTTTTCGCATTCTGTCATTGTTGGCCAGGGAAGGACCAGCGTTCCATGGTGGCCTGGTCTGACAGAACTCCCAGGTCAGCACTGCCACGAAGGCGACACACAGCACTGCATGCCTGTGCCACGATAGTGACAGAGAACATACAGTCCATGATCGCCACGCGATCGAATGCAGTGAAGGCGGAGGACGCCTGCAGGCCGCGATAAGTTACGGGGACTCTCGCGAGCCGGAGGCGTCCTGATGCACGTCCGGGAGAAAGGCACTGGGGGCGAGTGCTGTAGAGCAACACGTGCCCAGGAACCAATCATCAAGCCTACAGCGCTCGGGGGGAAAGCGGCGCCATTCCAACCGATGCTTTCAGCTGCCCGGGAAAGCATGGCCATCAGCTCTGGATCTAACTTGACTAACGCTGACACTCCCGAGGGAGGCAATGCAGACGAATCCTCATTTCCAGAGGAATCAAGCCCGCCTTGTGATGCTGTGGGTGACATGACACCATCTGCTGGAGCCCCGAATGAAAACACTGGGTCCCTGAGAGGAACCAGGCACACACGAAAGCTCCACGGTTTGCGATGTGGAGGGGGGCGTGGCCCAAGGAAAGCTCGTCGGTATTATGCCACACCATAACCCTCAGATCACCTTGGCCACCAGCCAAAGTATCCCCTCTCGAGAAAGAGATAGATTGGGGTGTGGCAGAGGGGACTCTCACACGGAGATCATTGAGTCTCGATCTATAAACATTGTGATGGTCATGTTCCCGCAATGAAAACATAACTCATCCACAAGCGCTGCCAAGCGTGATTAAGCCCAACACGCCAAACAGTGCTCGTGACCGTTAGGCAGATGAATCACGCGCCCACATCCAGTAAATACACGGGCGAGCCGTCTTGAAAAAGACGTGCCACGTGCAGCTCTTTTAGAGAGAGGAAAAAGCTCAGCAGAGTGCTGAAGCGCCCAGGGAGAAACACACACACTGTCGGCAGATCACTGCACAGATCAGCAGCAGGCAGTGCGATCTCGCTGGAACGCGCCGTCACACCAACACACTGATGAGCCACTCGTCTCGTAGAGAGAAGATGATTCAAAATGGCTTGTAGGAGTGAAGAGAACTCTTGGCTCCGATTTTCTTGCCATTGGCTCATTTTGTATACTCGAAGGTGAGAGGTTTTCTAAGCGAAACCCCATTCGTTGTCACTGACGTAACTCATAGTGACCACGAAAGGGAACACTTAAAACACGACTGATGCCACTGACGATCCTCAAACGACACGTACTTCCCTTCTCCAAAACCTGTCATTGAAAGGAGTTTCATTTTGAGCAGCCGTTTCTAAAATCTCTATAACAACATTATCATAATTTCATATGAACATCATTTAAATTGTTAATAAACATTGATAAGGATGCACTCTAAGAAAAGTCTGTAAAAAATATGGCACAATGTGTTAATGAAGGAATATTACGTATTGATGTTTCACTGGTGTTTTACCCGTGTTTTGAATTATGCTGTATCTCCCTCCAAAGCATACGCAGACACAAGTGGTTCTCTTGCTACTGGTTTAATTGAAGACTTTTCTCCAAATCCACCGTGAAAACTAAACAGTATAAACAACAACATTCAGAAATGACATCAGCTTAACACAATGCGATAGCCTGCGCAAAAGCGCGTGCAACAGATGCAATGGCATTTTACTGACACAAAATACAGACAAATAAAACAAAATAGCTCGTTGGCTGCATGCTGCGAGAAAGGGAAATAGTCTTTGATTCTTCTTACGAATGTTCAAGTCCTTTGTGACGAGAATAAATCTTTATCTGAGCATACATGTCTGTGCTTGCCGCTTGCTTGCATGAACTATGAATCTGACTTGAAGTTCGTATTTTCGCATAAACCTGAACCAATCCTTCAAAATAAAGGTCCTGCAACTTATAATAAATAAATAATCAATAAATGTATAAATAACAAACAACTTAAATTCTAAATTATCAAAGTGATTATAGAATAAATAAACAAATTATATATAAATTATATCAACAATATAATGGCAGCATTTACACTCCCACCAAATCACACAAACTTTAATGTGGGATTTCTCTAAACACAATGGGTGTTACTGGTATCCACTTCAACTTTTCAATAAGTTATTTTTGTCAACCAATTAGGCTATAACTTTATACTCCTTAATCTGTCTCAAGCAAAGTAACAACCTTCTGTACAGGCCTTTCAAGGAACACAGTTTTAGTTGTGGGTTTCCCTTTTTTATCAAATGTGGTGTCACTAACTAGCAATCTTAATTTTCTCACCCTACCATCTGACCCTGGGTAGACTTCTGTGATTCTGGCCAGCTTCCATTTATTCTGTGATGCCAGATCATCTTGTAAGAGGACAATGTCATTGATCTTTACGTTCCTTCTGTTCTTGTGCCACTTTTGTCTTGGCTGTAAGTTCAAAAGATATTCTTTCTTCCATCGAGTCCAGAATTCATTAGCCAAAAACTGTACTCTGCGCCACCTCTTTCGAAGATACAGATCTTCTCTTATAAATTGTCCAGGTGGGGGCAGAATGATTGTGGACTTCATTGTAAGGATATGGTTTGGAGTTAAAGGTTCAGGTCTGGATGGGTCATTCAAATGTTCAGTGGTGAGTGGTCTGCTGTTAACGATGGCCATAACCTCGTACAGGAATGTCCTTAAAGAGGTACTGTCAAGCCTTTGTGCTAACTTGTCAAGAATAGCGGTAAGAACACTTCGTATGGTTCTTATTTGTCTCTCCCAGACACCACCCATATGACTTGCTGCTGGAGGGTTCATAAGAAATTCACATCCTAGAGCCTTCACTCTTTCTTGATCCATTCCTTTCATAAGTTCTGCTAACTCTCTCCTTGCTCCAACAAAATTGGTTCCTTGGTCACATCTCAGTAGACGAACATTTCCTCTTATGGCAATGAATGCTCTTAAAGCGTTAATAAATGAGTCAGTTGTCATGTCATCAATCATCTCTATGTGTATTGCCCTTGAACATAGACAAGTGAGTAAAAGACCATATCTCTTGAGTTCCTTCCTTCCTTCTTTGACATATATTGGACCAAAGCAGTCAATACCGGCGTAAGTGAATGGTGGAGATGATTCCATTCTATCTTGTGGTAAGTCACCCATTTTTTGTTCTTCTGCAGGTCTTCTATACTTTCTGCATTTGACACATTTGAAGATGTGTGATGAGACTACACTGCTGTAACCCAGGATCCACCATCCATTAGCTCTCAGTTCGTTTATTGTCATTCCACGGCCCTGATGATGTACCTTTTCGTGAAAATGCTTAATAAGTAAAGCTGACATGTGGCTGTTCTTTGGGAGTATTGCGGGATGCTTAATGTGTGGGTGTAACGTGGCTTGACTTAGGCGTCCTCCGACCCTTAGGATACCTTCTTCATCTAAGAATGGATTTAACTTGTACAGCCTACTGTCTTTGGTCTTGGCAATTTCTTTCTTTAGCTTCAAACTCCTTATCTCATTTGAGAATGCTTCCTTTTGAACAAGCTTGATGATGACAAGTTCTGCTTCTTTCCTTTCTTCTAGGCTTGTACTTTCGTAGGTTCTTTGCTTCACGCCTTTGAATTCTTTGATTTTTCGTTTCAGTCTAGCAACTGCCCTGACTCCTCTTGACCAATCAGAGAATTTCTGTAGGCGATCCAGTAATGATCTGCTCTCTTTTGCCTTAGTGTTACACACAAAAGCCTTGTGAAGTTCAGGATCATCTGCCTCAATTTCTCCCACCTTGCATTCTCTGTCAGGTAGTTCCTTTTTCCAAAGAAACTTTGGTCCTGTGAACCAATTTGAGGTCTTAAGTTGCTCTGCTGTCAAACCTCGAGAGGCGTGATCTGCTGGATTGTCCTCAGAGGCAACATAAGCCCATTTAGTCGGGGATCCAAAGTCTCAAAAGCTCAATAAAATGGGTTGAACCCGACATGGTCTGCCATACTTTTTATTCGTTTTTTTTCTGTTAACTTTGACCCTAAGAACCAATAATTGGAGGGTCTGCTCTGCCGGAAATATCGCGAAATTCTTTTTTGGCCATTTTAGTGTAAGCACCCCTTATTTTTTATCAGAAAAATGTGAAAAATTATTTTTTTTCCTCAAATCCTCAGTGGGTTGGGTAGGCTGTCAATAAATGCATTCCAGATACACAGAACACATGTGCTGACAACATCCACTGAAAAAATAACTCTTAAAACACATTTCTACATGATTTTGCATCAATTTAATGCAAAATTTTTTTGGCGTTTTCTCACTTTTTTCCAGTATTTTCATCTTTACTTCATTGGCAATCAACTTTTCCCCCAAGTTATGACATCAGTCAATATGCCATTCTTTTCACCAAACAGTATACTCATTCCACAGAAAAAATCTAAAAAATCCAACCAAAATCAATGGATCTGTGATGATTTCACTACTAGTTGATCAACAGGCTCAGAACCTGAATTCTTTCAGAATTCTGAAAAACATGCTGGATATTTAACTGGATATATGGTTTTTAATGTCCACATTATTAAGCATCATGGCCTAGGCATCTTTTTAATTTCAACATAACCCTGTTATCCCAATGGAAATGTGTCACACAAGAAATATAATACAGCAAAATGACTTTCGTTATTTTTTTGCCTCAGATGACAACTATTAAAACTTTAATGGAACAAAATAATTTAACATAACTTAATTAACTAGGTGCAGGTCCCTGTGAGGTGGGATAATCAGGAGGGTGGCACACTGCAGATACTGCTCTGGGGACAGACCTTCACCCTCACCACCTGAGGAGACAGCAAACAAGACTGGCAGGGTGGGTTATACAGCAGCACGTTAAAAGATGCACCCCTCGGCGCATCTCGCCGAAGGTGTAATAGGAAGGCATCTTCAGTTGGTGGAAGGCAACACGTCTCCTTTGATGCTCACAAAGAGATGGGCTTGCTCCTGTCAAAGAGTGACACCATGTATCGCCGTGCTGCTGTTATAACCTCTTCCTGAACATCCAGGCTTTCCTCAGGGTCACCGTACCTGCACAGCGGCAGAAAGTCTGTCAGGTATTTAATAGCAGTTGTGTAGGCCCGCCTTTTTCCTCTTCTGTACAGATAGCTTACTGTGTCACATCCGGTAAGTATGTAGGTGCTGAGGAGAAGGGATGTAAGATCTGAAGCTGCAACATCATACTTCCCCGCCAGAGTTTCTGTGATGGCATGAACAGGTAGGAAGATATCCATCATCTTCACCCACAGCTCCTACAGCCCATCCATGTGTGTGATGTAGTACATGCAGATCATGATCACATCTGTGTCAGTTGCAACCACTACAGCCCGCTTGTGGTACAGAATTTGTACTGAGTATGCAATGTGAGCAAACATCCTGGTATCTGCCTCTTCATGTTTCTCACAGGAAAGTTCTGGAAGCTCAACCTGACAATCCGCTGACAAGAGGATAGTGCGACCAGGATCACAAAAGATTCCACCAAGAATAAGTGTGCATCCTGCAGGAAGTGACTTGTTCTAAGCTTCCCATACTTCCCCCATGTAGTTCAACAGATTAGCTTTATTCAGTGGATTGTGAATGAAGCCTTTCCATTCAGGCATAGGGAGAGTATCATGTGGCTTGTACTCCTTCATTTTGCTGGGGCAGGTCTTCATCCTGTTCTCTCGTTCCTCACCTTTCAGACTTTCAGCAGGGGAGACATCATATCGATCACCAACAAAGTGGATGCAGTCACACTAGTCTGGGAGGATTCCAAGGAGCTGCCTCAGGTACTTTCCTTGCAGTTCATGGAAGGTGCTGCTCCCAAGATGTTGGTAACGTTGAATGAACACCATGGCATCTACTACCAATACAACAGGCTTGTCAGACGGCGGTAGTTTGTCCACTTCCCCCCATGAGCTGCCAAGGGCTGTCTTGATTCCAGCCAGGTAGTCTGCCTTGTTTCCTTTATGCATTGCATAACTTTGGTCAAGGGACGGATCTGGCTCAAACAGGGAGGCTGGGCAACTTGTCCATTCATGGCCAAACACTTCCACCTTCCTGTCTTCCTGAACAGTCCTGAACAAAGTACAGGTTCCGCACAACTGCACTCTCCTCCTCATAGACTTTTTTGGCTTTGAATGCCATGGACATTGACTTCTTTGGCTTTGCTGCAAAGTTTGAAAGTTTAATTTGGGCTACTTTCTAACTGTCTGTTCTTCTTGCTGCAGCCAGTGCCTCCAGTCCTTTTTCACGAGCGCAGATCAAGTCAGCAGATGTGGCTTTGTGGCCTGTTGAAATGTTGATCAGCTCCTGTTCTTCACATGTGAAAGGATTGATCATCTGGTTGTTGATGATATCTGTTATTTTCCTTACACCTTCTGCCTCTTTTGCACCTTGGCTGTCCTTGTCCTCGTGGTGTTTGGTGTCATCCGCATCCAGGTGTGCCATAGCCTTTTGTCTGCTCTGACACAGCTGTCAGAACTGAAAGAGCTTTCAAGTATTTCTCCATGGCCGCTGGCTGCTGACTGATGCCAGTGACGAGTTTTGTCTTGGCATCACAGTTGTAGGTTATTTCAAGTGCCATGTCTGTCCAGACACCATTGAACCGTCCTTCTGTTTGACGTACAGTGAACTTCCCATCCTTGAATTCCCTATAGATGTTTGGTGCCAGTGTAGGCAAGCTTCTCATAGCTTCTAGGTAGTGGGGCAGGCAGGATACGTACTTGTAGTGGCCAGCAGCTACAAGGTATGGTAACATCTTTTCCACTTCAGCCAGGTGTTCCTCCCACAGACCTGCATGCTCAGCATGGATGAACTGTCTAAGAATCATCACCATATCCATGTACATTAGCCATAGCTCTGTGGTAGGTGAGGTACGTGCTTCATCAAACTCAGCCATCAAACATGTCAGCTTTTTCAGGTGGTCAGTTGCATCAGCACACGCAGAGATTGCCTTCTCTACATCCTCTTCTGACAGGGCATCTAGGAGTAGCTGGACTTTGTTGCTAAGCACACACATGTACTCCAGGTCTGGCAAATGCTTCCCAGTGTAGGGCAAACATGGCTGCATACACCATAGTGTGGGCATGCAGCATTGCATAGTAGTCTTTCCCACTGATGATTTTGTTTGCTGTTCCACGGAGACAGACATCAGCTTCGACCATGATGTCTTCGATTCCAGTGGACTGCATCAAATGCCCAATGGCTCCAAGGAAATTCTGAGCAATATGGAAGCCACACATGCGCAAGATAAGTTTGGCATACTTCTCTTTGTTCTTCTTTTGCAGACTCAGAACCACCTCATAGATTGCTTGGTCACATGTGATGATGGCATACTCTTGACCATGTTTTCTCGACACATCCATGCAGTACTGAACAGACTTTTCAACCACATCTGGGTTTGTTGGTGACTTTGGGAAGAAGGAACCATAGCTGATCAAAGTTGCAGGGATGTTATCTGGGATGAGAAATGCTTGGAATGAACTCCATGTTGGAGCAGCACAACTTGGTTTCAGGTCCTCCAATAGTACAGTAGGGCAGCTATGCACTAAATGCCAGAGGATGCTCAGGTGGTCAAGAGGTTCTGCTAGACACACAGGAAGCTTAGGCTCTGTTTCAACTCCAACCAGGGAGCGACTCTTTTGACAATCTTTTAGACTGAGGTGGCTTTCCTTGGTTTGAAAAGGCTGAGAATATTCCAGGGCTGGTTGGCGGGTTTTCAGTAAAGGGTAAACTAACCGTTGGTGTGGGGTCATCCTGGGCAAGGTTGAGAACTTGTTCTTGCTGCTTAGGACTGATTTTCACCCGGCCGCCCTCACCCAACTCTGGAGATGCATCTGTTATCATCCATGCCAGGTGGCTATACAGGTTAGAGCTCACTCTTCGGGATGCCTCCAGGTATGATATCTCTAGCTGCAGTGATGGGTCTTCAGTCATACTTCCAGGCATCTGGTGACTTCCACTGGCTTGAGCTGTTCTGGCTTCTCTTGCTTCCTTCAGGGCCTGCTTACGTTGCATCTGGAGCTCCTTCCGTATTCTCTTTGCAGTGTTGTAGGAAGAGACTATGGTGTCATCTGGTGTCAACTCATCATCACTTTCTTCTACATTGGTTGGTGGTTCAATCCCCGGTTCCACATGACCAAGTGTCGAGGTGTCCATGAGCAAGACACCTAAGCCCAGCTGCTCCCGACGAGCTGGATGGCGCCTTGCATGGCTGAATGTGAGGCTATATGTAAAGCGCTTTGGTGGCCATAGGTCTGTGAAAGCGCTATATAAATGCAGTCCATTTTTTTCATACTCTGCCTCATCAGTTTTCTCCTTAAGTTCCTTCAACTTTGAGAGCATGCAGCCAAAATTCATTTCTGCTGAGCAAATCAGGCTAGAACATCCTTTCTGTGGCACAACCATTATTTTACAATTGCCACCTAGGACTAACAAGGACTAACATCTATATGAGGTAACATTGTGAACTCCATGGCTTTCCAAGTATTTACGGAATTCATCCCTCAAAGCTGTAACAAAGAATATGGCATTCACTTTGAAAAGGGGCTCATCTATCCGAGATATGAGTTGGTTCAGTGCAGCATCATATGGAGTGGTGGCAGTACTAGTCTTTTCCTGTGAACGAAGACGCTTTGTCAGGTAGCTGGTCATGCATTCCTTGTGGTATCTGAAGTCCTCAACAATCATATCAGTACACCTGTTTCCATCAGGACCATGAATCTTGTATAGTATCTCTTCATCTTCAAGTTTGTTTGCTTTTTCCCATACTGCATTCTGTCATAAGTGGCGATCAAAATGGGGGTCCTATTCCCTCTGGTCGTGCATGCTCTTCCACAAATGAAACACATTCCTTGTGTTTGATGGGCTGTGGCATTGACATCCATGTTTTTTTAGTAGGCCTGCTGCTGTCTGGCTCCGGATTAAGTTCTGCTTCAAATTAAGTGCCTTCTGGCTTTTCAACTTTTTTCCTCTTCTGGTCAACAGTTTTACGATTTGTGTACTTTGCACGACATTGTGTGTGCCACAAAGGATTCCTCCCCAGAAAGTCACATTGAGCTTTCAGCTGATTGTCAAGTCTGTAAAACATCATCCTTTCTGTTGGTTACAGCATATTAATTTTGACAGCAAATTTTGATTTAGTTTTAGTCATAGTCTTTTGACTAAAATGCCATTTTAGTTTTAGTCATATTTTAGTCATCTGAATTGTTTTAGTTTTACTCTAGTTTTAGTCGACGAAATACAATAAGATTTTAGTTGACTAAATCTAAAATCGAATGGGTTTAGTTAAATTGTAATGCATTAATTTAGAATTTCTCTAAAATTTCCAAACCCATTATATACGCCCGGAGAAAACATCTATTAATTAACCTGTTAATATGAATAATTTTTAAAGTTTGAACATGCAATACAGACACAGATTTAACTGCAGTGACATAAAAAAAATTCACAGACGAAAACGAGACGATAACTAAATAAAAACCAGCTTTAAAGTCACCATGAAATCAAATTTTACAATTCGTATTTTTATATGTAATATTGTAGTGTTTATTATAAATGATTTATCTGTGCACTTCATTAATTTTTTAAAATTCATGTGCCCTTATATTCTTTAATCAAATATGTTATCCTTCCCTCCCCCCTCGAAACGACTTCTCTTCTCTTCCTGTCATGTGCTATGGCGCGAGGGCGTGGCAACTCCCCTCAAACCGTTAGTCTGCTATGAGCGAGAGATGAAGAGGAGGAGCGCTAAAGTAAAACCCTGCCCTCTATTCAATATTCAATATTTCACTTGGAAATACGTCACAACACTGGAGAAAAGTCGTTTGTAACTTCCGGTTCATGGCGACTTTAAATGACGACAACTATGAGGAAATATATTGACACTTTCATCAATGTCAATGACAAAAAAATGTCGTTGACGAAAATAATGACGAAAATTATAGTGTCAACAAAATTAACACTGTTCTGAGCATTTTTTTAAAAAAGTCTCTACCCCATTCCTGTGAGGAGTTATGGCCGTTTAAAGAAACCACAGAAATTAGCTAAAACGGCTAAAGCTAGCCAAGTAAACTAGAAGAGAATGAATGCTACTGCTACAGGGATACGTTTGGGATGTGGAATCATCAGAAATATACTTGTTTGAAAACTGGCATGGTCCTTTCAGTTAATTACCATTACAGTATCCATATTACCATTCTTTTCCCAAAACGCTGGGGCAGACCTACCGGTGTTCACTAAAGTCACTGTCACTTACCACAGACAATGATGAGCAGCTTCGAAGTCCGTTGGTAACTGTTGGTTACCGTTCGTTGGTTGTTCCAAACAAACTCATTCATATTACTAAGATCATGTGTGTGTGCATAAGTGTGCCATGATGTTAAATATCCAGCATGTTTTGAAGAATTTTGAGAGTAGCCTAAAATTCTATTGAGGTTCTGAGCCTGTTGATCAACTAGTAGTGAAATCATCACAGATCCATTGATTTTGGTTGGATTTTTTAGATTTTTTCTGTGGAATGAGTATACTGTTTGGTGAAAAGTATGACATATTGACTGATGTCATAACTTGGGAGAAAAGTTGATTGCCAATGAAGTAAAGATGAAAATATTGGAAAAAAGTGAGAAAACGCCTTTTTTTTTGCATTAAATTGATGCAAAATCATGTAGAAATGTGTTTTAATAGTTATTTTTTCAGTGGATGTTGTCAGCACATGTGTTCTGTGTATCTGGAATGCATTTATTGACAGCCTACCCAACCCACTGAGGATTTGAGGAAAACAATTTTTTTTCACATTTTTCTGATAAAAAATAAAGGGTGCTTACACTAAAATGGCCACAATTTTTTTTCGCGATATTTCCGGCAGAGCAGACCCTCCAATTATTGGTTCTTAAGGTCAAAGTTAACTGAAAAAACACAAATAAAAAGTATGGCAGACCATGCCAGTTTCGACCCATTTTTGAGACTTTGGCTCCCCGACTAATTGTTCAGGCTTTGTACTGGACTTGATTCTCTGTATACGATTGGCTACAAACACGTGAAACCGTCTGGCATCGTTGTTTATGTAGCTGAGAACAACTGTAGAATCTGTCCAAAAGAACTCCTTTAGATCTTGGATTTCTAGTTCATTTCGAAGCATGTTGCTGGTTTGAACTGCAACAACCGCTGCTGAGAGTTCCAGTCTCGGGATGGTTGTAACTTTAGTTGGGTAAACTCTTGACTTTCCCATTACTAAACCGCAATGAATGTTGTCGAACTCATTAATTGCTCGCAGGTAAGTACATTCACCATATCCAGAGACACTTGCGTCCGCAAAATGGTGGAGCTCATACATTTTGGCCTTGCTGAAACCTGAAGGTAAGAAACCTCTCTTGATTTCCATTTCAGCTAAATTTGGTAAGTCTCTAATCCAGGACTCCCACTGAGGTCTTAAGTTCTCTGGAACTTCATCATCCCAGCCGACCTTCTCTCTGCACATTTGCTGGAGAATTTGTTTCCCTAAAAGAACAAATGGTGCCATAAACCCCAGAGGGTCATACATAGAGGCTACGGCAGAAAGCACACCTCTTCTTGTTAGTGGATTGGGTTTTACTTGTAGTCTGAATTTGAATGAGTCAGATGTAATGCACCACTCCACTCCAAGAGCTCTCTCCATTTGAGGTAAACTGAAAGCCATATCCAGATTTTTGACTGTGCCACGTTCTTCTTCTGGGATGGTTGCCATCACACTCTCACTGTTAGAAACAAACTTGTGGAGTCTTAACCTGCCAGTGGAACAAAGTTCTCTTGATTCTTTGATAAGCTGGATAGCTTCTATCTCAGTTTGAACACTTGTCAGACCATCATCTACATAGAAATTTCTTTGAATGAAGCGTATGGTGTCCTCACTGTATTGACCATGCCCTTGTGTTGCTATATGTTTCAGGCCAAAATTGGAACAACCAGGAGACGAGGCAGCTCCAAACAAGTGGACCTTCATTCTGTAGATTGATGGTGTCATTTCCAGGTTGCCATTCTCCCACCACAGAAATCGCAGGTAATCTTGATCCTCCTTTTTAACATGGAACTGGTGGTTGTGATTTTTGTTGTGAAACAACAGAGAGACACTCACAGTTGTGATTTTGCATAGTTCATCATAAACGCGCTGGACATCTGCAGAAAGACCTAGAACATCGCCAATGAGATCATTAAGCAGGTCATCAGGCAAAGTCTCTGTTGATTGTGATAATGTCCTTTTAGAAGATTTAACATGTGTTCTCCATTTGTCATAAATGTAGTTAAACCTTTGTTGAAGTGATTTAATTTTTGCAACTTGCATTTCTCTACCCTTCTCTGTTAGCATTCTGGTTCTTTTACTTCACCTTGACTGCTGTGCAGGCCCGTCGCAACAAGGCAAGCAAACCAAGCAATTGCTTGGGGCCCCGAGCTGGCCAGGGGCCCCAAGACAACGACTGGTTAAGAAATAAAATGCAACGACAAACTGTATGAGCGCCCCTTTGATAGTCAATGCAGTAAAGTGCAATGACACTGTTATCGGGTTCCCCCTCAAGGGGGCCCCTCTCAGTAGTCGCTGACAGCAGCCAGCCAACCACGTGATCTCTGCTGCCGGCAAAATACAAAAATACGACTCGACTCGTCTCGCACGCGTGACGCATCACACCTGCTGTGCGTGCTGTACTATTCTGTAGCTTAAGTGCAACATGGAGCTTGAAGAAGCAAAGAAAAAAAATGAAAACAGGAGAATTAACTTTGAGCAAGTTTGGAGGAAAATCGGAGGTATGGAAACATTTTAAACTAGTCGTGGGTGACAACATATGAGTTGGCTTTGTCTCGTGCATTAAATGCGGCACGCTGCTCGCCTATGACAGCAAAAAAAAAAAAAACGGGGACTTCGACGATGAACAAACACATGAAGCAGCCATGACAGAAATGATGATAGTAGTCAGCCTCAGCCCTCAATGTCCTCTTTTGTTACTTTTCCGATCCATTCAATTATTTCTGAATAAACAAACAATGCAGTTTACATGCTTCTTCCTTGTCGCATTATTCATTAAGATAATTAATAAATGCACGCACAATTATGAACTTGATAAATGTTACAGATGTGTTTTACTATGCAAAAACAAATGCCTTTCAACTTACATGTGCAAAATCAGAATTAAATGAATGTGCTGCAGTTTGTATAAAAAGAGAGTCTGTAGCCTATATGTTTTAGCCATTAAATAAGCACATTTAGTTTCAAGTTTGTTAAGTTTTGTTTTGAAGAAAGCTTTTCTTTAAAGTGAATTTCGTTTAGTATAAATTGTATCTTAATTTTACTAATTTTTTCATCAACCATTTGCCTGGATTTAATACATAAAAAGCAATATAGCAGACAATATAATCATGACATGGAGGCTTGAAACTCGTAAACATTTTGTATTTATGCACAGTATGCAACAGCAGTATTTGCACTGTAAACATTTTTTATTTATATAAAGTGTGGGTGAACTTAAACTGTATGGCTATGCTGTGGGGGGTGTGGGTTAGGGGGGCCTCCATGTCCATTTTGCCTGGGGCCCCCAAATTCCTTCAAACGGCCCTGCTGCTGTGCATCTTCTTGATGTGCTTCAGCACCTCCCACTTGACCTTCTTCAGGTTGGTCTTGGGAATTTGCACTATCCCTATCACTGTCCCTTACCTGAATTGTGGGCTCACTTGGCTCTGACATTTTGAATCACTTTAAATTGACCCAATTTTGTAAGTAAAAAATATGCATAGGTAACAAAACATCTAAATCAACCTTCAAAACTTGCTCAAACGTAAATGTCAATTGAATGTAAATACTCTTAACTTAAAAACTTCAAGCAAATGTGATGATTTTCAGTAACAATATTGCACAGGAAATTAAAATGTGCAAAACAGCTTATATCAGCTTGAATGTTACCCTTCAAAACACTTAGAAGACTTTGATATCAAATGGTGAATAACCTTCTCTTCTAATTTACAAAAACACTTTAAATTCAAAATATAGAAAGTTCAATGAACCTTTAAACATGTCTTTAAATAGCAAGCTTCAATTAAACTACTTGAGAAAATAAGTCAAAACATTTACTATACACACTACAGCATATTGCTTTCATTCACAATGAAAATCTTTTAGCAAGCTTTGCAAATCTTCTTCTTGAGCCACTCTTGAGTGTTCAAGTTCTTTATGACTCACTCAGACCGTTGAACCTTGTAACTGTGTGCGTCTTCTTGCTTCTTTATGTGTGTGTGCGTGTTTCAGCTCATCTGTTAATCCTTCGCTGACGATCCATGCGATGCATGCAGATACTTCGTGATCGCCCCGCTGGTCCTATGAACTTGCTGCGTCACCTACTCGTGCCCTTGAACAGATCGAGTTTTCACTGTATCTCCCTCCAAAGCATACGCAGACACAAGTGGTTCTCTTGCTACTGGTTTAATTGAAGACTTTTCTCCAAATCCACCGTGAAAACTAAACAGTATAAACAACAACATTCAGAAATTACATCAGCTTCACACAATGCGATAGCCTGCACAAAAGCGCGTGCAACAGATGCAATGGCATTTTACTGACACAAAATACAGACAAATAAAACAAAATACCTTGTTGGCTGCATGCTGCAAGAAAGGGAAATAGTCTTTGATTCTTCTTACGAATGTTCAAGTCCTTTGTGACGAGAATAAATCTTTATCTGAGCATACATGTCTGTGCTTGCCGCTTGCTTGCATGAACTATGAATCTGACGTGAAGTTCGTATTTTCGCATAAACCTGAACCAATCCTTCAAAATAAAGGTCCTGCAACTTATAATGAATAAATAATATATAAATGTGTGTTGTGATGTATGGTTAACAGAAAAGTCTGTAAACTTAACTGCAAACAGAACTTTTCTGTTTTTTGTGGATTTTTTTTTTTTACAGCGTTGTTCTGCTAAAGATGATTTACTCAATGTTGTTCCAAACTTATATTTCTTACTTCTGTGCAACAAAATAATTTCTTATAGACATAATGAAAGTGAATGGGGACTGGGGCTGTTGAGCTGTTTTAAATGACAAAAAAACCCAACATGGTTTATGCAACTTGTATGTTATGTTTAAGTCATGTTTTGCTTGACTACTTTTGTAAAAAAAAAACAAATTATGTGTGGAGCTTGACAGCCCCAGTCTCCATTCACTTTCATTAAATGAAAAAGAGCAACATGGACATTCTGCGTAATATCTTCTTTTGTTTTCCATAGAAGTCGTCATTGGGGTTTGGACCGACATGAGGATGAGAAAATCAAAATAAATTGATGTATTATATATACATTTTTTAAATGGACAATTTTTATATTTAAAAAAACATATTTTTTTTTTGGATATGTGCTTTTTTTATGTCAAATTCGACAATTTTATGGCTAATAGTATGATTAGTGAGAATATGAAGCTCATATAGTTGGAGGAAAAAAAATGTAAATTTGTAATGTAAATCATTGAGATCTTTATAACAGTATAGCGGACTGCATGAAATGCATGTAAAAATCAGTTGTCACTCAATATCTCCCAATAATGTCTTAGTTAGATGATATTTAAATGCTTAGTTTTATGATCAAATCTCTGTAGTTTTTATTGTGGGAGGCAAAACGTATAATGCAAATACAATGATGACTGAGAGATGAACAAATAAATGTAACAAATAAAAGTTGCTTCAGTCCAGTTTATCTTGAAATATTAATAACAATATGAACGTTATTCTTACATTTACTTAAAAAAATCAAGATTTCACAACAAAAAGACACGTGAATCACGACCTGAAGGGGGACGTTATAGTTAAATTTACACTAAAAGGCCTTTTACTTGCTAAAATGTATAAACTATCACTCATACAATAGATGGCATGTAGTAGATTGTGTACAAGTTTTCAGCAAAGTTTTGATAATGTTTTAGAAATGTGCATATCAAATATGATACACTAAGGTTAAAACATATAAACAGTGAGATATCTGATATTGATATTTGAGTTAGATATTATATTCTCATAGATCATGACCCGGTGGATGAGAGACTCTTGAGTCCCCGATGAACAAGCAGAACTTTATTCAAACACACTCAACAGCCTCCAAACACACGACCCTGTTTATGTGACAACTGTCTCTTGTTTCTGACAGTGTTTCTGTTCTCAGCTGAAGGAACTGCTAATGAAGAGCACTCTTGTTATAAGGACACATTAACACACACTGACCTGTGATGGGTTTGTCGCAGGCGGCACATTTTTGGGCGTACAGGTTACTGAAGCACTTCACACAGAACGGATCTTCACCCTGCGTTGTGAAAGGCTGTCCGGCCAGCTGGACTTTACAACCCGAACACAAGAAACATTCTTTATGCCAGGGCTCGTCTCTGTACGTAACGCCACCCTGAACCAAGATCTGGAAGAGACGAGACCAAACACACTGTCATTCACTGCGTACAACTTAACGAGGTTGGCAGTGAAAAAAAAAGCAAAAAATACTCAGTTTTATATTCATCTTCAGATGTGTGTAGTTTACACTCTTAAAAGTAAAGTTTCTAAAGGGGGTTTTCACAGTGAAAAAAAGAACATTTGCCAAAAAACATTTCAGTGAACAATTCTGAAGGCAAGACACATAAATAGGGTAAAATGTTGATTGATTACATTAATAATTCCAAACATTTTTGTAAGTTTTTAAAAAAAAAATATTATGTTTAAATATGCAAATGAGGCATTTTCTAATTAACTATGCACTCATTTGCATAAACTCCAAAACAAAAATATGAATATTGGATGAAGTCAGGTTCAAAATTCTTGTTTCATTTTGTTGACATATTAGAATTAAAGGTTTTTAGAGAGGGGATTTAGGATTTCTCTTTTTATCACTCCATAAATCAGCCAATACTGTCAATAAATACATTTTCACCATGTTTTTAGGAATACATTGTTGTAACATATCAGGCAAATGATATATGAACAAACCTCTCTGTAAAAACCTTCAGAATATAGATATGAATAAAACTGTAAAGTTTGGTGTGTGTAAGTGCTACTGAAATGGAGGAGAAAAAAAAACTAATTTTAAAAAAGCAACCTTTAAAGATATGATAATATCTGTAATTTAAATCTAGAGATGCAAATATATATAGTGCCATAAAGTAAACACTTAAAAGTGTATTTTGGATAGGGCTGTAGTACTCGAGTCCGGTCTTGGACTCGAGTCCGGACTCGAGACCGCTTTTCTATGGTCTCGGACTTGTCTCGGACTCGCTGGTATTCGGACTCGGACTTGTCTCGGTCTCGGCCACTGGTCTTGCCAAATATTGCTTTTGGTCTCGACCGAGTCCAGGTTTCTTTATGATGTTCCCAGTAATCACACATACGTCGCCGCGATATTAAAACAATATATTATTGGAGGGAAAGTGAAACACTGGCCACCTAATAACTATGGGCATTTCGGCTCTTTTTCGTGAGCCGGCTCGTTTCACTCAGCTCACTGAAAGAGCCGGCTCTTTTGACTCACAAACGGCTCTTATAAAATAAATGTTTAAATAAACTCGCTGAAAGTCCACCGCTAGTGCAACGTGAATATTCATATTTTTAATTGTCCATAACACCCCGAAAACTAGCCTGCTTGCCTTGCACATCTAATTAATGGGCAAAGTTTTCCGACTTTTTTTCTTACCTTTCTTTCTTTGCCTCCACGAGTGGTAGGCGCAATGACTGGCTGTTTTAAAATATAGCTAATATCGAAACAAAATAACCCAGCTCATAACTTGCAGGTTTGCTTATTGGCTAACTTTTTTCATTTGATTGCTTCAGCCGCCACCCGCCCGAATTTAATTCAAATATTATTTTTCGTCACGTCATCCGCCCGATCCGCGGTTTATCCGCATCTCTTGTGTGTGTGTGTGTGTGTGTGTGTGTGTGTGTGTGTGTCTGTGAGTTGTCTCGGTCCTCCCTCATGCAGTTTAATTGGTTGACATCGCGTGTATGATTGACAGGAACAGAATGTAAGGCTGATCAGACAGTCGAAACGAATGTGTAGTGCTCCTTTAGGCCTGTATAATTATAATTTTTTTGTTGTTCTTTGAATTAGTCAATTATTTTAAGTAAAATTAAAATTATTCATTATTACATAATGATTTAATTTCTATAGGCTAGCCTATATTTTTTAGCAGACTTTTTTTCCCTGTCCTGGACTCGGTCTTGACTCGGACTCGAACCTTTTTGGACTCGGTCTTGACTCGGACTCGAACCTCTTTGGACTCGGTCTTGACTTGGACTCGACTAGCCCTGGTCTTGGACTTGTCTTGGACTCGACAAAGGTGGTCTTGACTACAGCCCTAATTTTGGATTTTTTGTTTCCACTAGTCTGAAACAATATGATATGAAAAGCCAGTCTATTGTAAATTGACCAGTGCATGAAAAAAACACTTTTTTTGCCTGTAGTGTCTTGCTTTAAAACAACACTTTTTTTCTCAGTGTAAATAATATTTTAATAGTCTTTTTCCATATCTATAAAGAACCTGACAGCAGAGAGAAGTATCAGCAACCGGAGGAACAACACACTGTAACCTTCGCTCACTCTCTCCCTCCGTCTGTCCTCTCTGGTCTCAGACACACTTACTCCCACTAATCATCTCATCATCATCAGATACTAACAGAGCAACTGATACTCTTTCTCCACTCTAAAATCTTGCTTAGACTTCTGCCCCCTTTCCTCCAGGCCAGCCCGCGTCACCTCCTCTGCCCCTGGTCATGTGATGTTCTCCGCGAGCATCGGTCTAAACTCAGGGCTGCAGATCCCAGTCAACACGTGAGATCATGAGTCCATTCTCATACAGTGACACTCACAGTGTGAATATTATATGAGCTCATTGTGAATTCAAAATGTTGAGCCGGTTGAGAGGAGGAAGTTCAAATGTCGGTCACTGGGGAACATTATAGTTCCTGTTTCTCAACTCTGGAAAAACGTGGACACTGCAGGATTTGTTAGCAAACCGTTTGTGCTGTACAGTTGTGTTCTGGACTCAGCGTGGAATTGTTACACTGGAGAAATGGTGAGTGGTCACTTTAATTGCATTTCACATACGCTCATATGATATTATAATGCTAATATGCACTGTGGCCTGGCCCTGTGTTAGCAGAGTACTGTCACATGACCAGGTACATGTGAACCATCCATCTTACCAGCTCATGTGTAGAGTCACCTGGCTTCAGAAATCACACCAGTAATCAAACATATTGCTCTCTGTGTTTCAGGATGTCAAGTCTTTTCAAGGGGAAAAAGAAATAGAGGTTAAGAAGTGAAAAAGAGTCACCAAAACCACACCAGAATCTGAATGCATCCGTCAAATAGAAATATTTGTGTCAAAAGTCAACACCTGAAAAGAATACAAAATAAACAAGAAAACTGAATTTTTTAAATACTTTGTTGATGGAAATCAAATATGAACTTCTACATGATGTGTGTGATATAACTGACCAATATTGGAGGAAGTTTAGATCACAGTAAGCTCACTAAACTAACAGAATGAGAGTTTAACACAATGACTTTACAGTGGTCTCTCATGCTGAGCTCACAGTTTGAGCGCACAGTGAGTGAGCTTTGAGGTTACACTTTTAGCTCACTGTGACCTCACATCGACCACAGTGAGTATCCTGGGATGGAGAGATCACATCGACCACAGTGAGAATCCTGGGATGGTGACCTCACATCGACCACAGTGAGTATCCTGGAATGGAGAGATCACATCGACCACAGTGAGTATCCTGGGATGGAGAGATCACATCGACCACAGTGAGTATCCTGGGATGGTGACCTCACATCGACCACAGTGAGTATCCTGGAATGGAGAGATCACATCGACCACAGTGAGTATCCTGGGATGGAGAGATCACATCGACCACAGTGAGTATCCTGGGATGGTGACCTCACATCGACCACAGTGAGTATCCTGGAATGGAGAGATCACATCGACCACAGTGAGTATCCTGGGATGGTGACCTCACATCGACCACAGTGAGTATCCTGGGATGGAGAGATCACATCGACCACAGTGAGTATCCTGGGATGGTGACCTCACATCGACCACAGTGAGTATCCTGGAATGGAGAGATCACATCGACCACAGTGAGTATCCTGGGATGGAGAGATCACATCGACCACAGTGAGTATCCTGGTATGGTGACCTCACATCGACCACAGTGAGTATCCTGGGATGGTGAGATCACATCGACCACAGTGAGTATCCTGGGATGGTGAGATCACATCGACCACAGTGAGTATCCTGGGATGGAGAGATCACATCGACCACAGTGAGTATCCTGGGATGGTGAGATCACATTGACCACAGTGAGTATCCTGGGATGGTGAGATCACATTGACCACAGTGAGTATCCTGGGATGGTGACCTCACATCGACCACAGTGAGTATCCTGGGATGGTGAGATCACATTGACCACAGTGAGTATCCTGGGATGGTGAGATCACATCGACCACAGTGAGTATCCTGGGATGGTGACCTCACATCGACCACAGTGAGTATCCTGGGATGGTGACCTCACATCGACCACAGTGAGTATCCTTGGATGGAGAGATCACATCGACCACAGTGAGTATCCTGGGATGGAGAGATCACATTGACCACAGTGAGTATCCTGGGATGGTGAGATCATATCGACCACAGTGAGTATCCTGGGATGGTGAGATCACATCGACCACAGTGAGTATCCTGGGATGGTGACCTCACATCGACCACAGTGAGTATCCTGGGATGGAGAGATCACATCGACCACAGTGAGTATCCTGGGATGGAGAGATCACATTGACCACAGTGAGTATCCTGGGATGGAGAGATCACATTGACCACAGTGAGTATCCTGGGATGGAGAGATCACATTGACCACAGTGAGTATCCTGGGATGGAGAGATCACATCGACCACAGTGAGTATCCTGGGATGGAGAGATCACATTGACCACAGTGAGTATCCTGGGATGGAGAGATCACATTGACCACAGTGAGTATCCTGGGATGGTGAGATCACATCGACCACAGTGAGTATCCTGGGATGGTGAGATCATATCGACCACTGTGAGTATCCTGGGATGGTGACCTCACATCGACCACAGTGAGTATCCTGGGATGGTGAGATCACATTGTTGACTGGAAGAAGAAGTGGCGCAAATCGAAAGATCCCGCTGACCTTGGTTTGTATAAATCCCTCCTCTCGAGCTTCTCTGCTAATGTCTCTCTACTGCTAAAATAACTTACTACCACAACAAAATGAACAATTCTTCTGACTTTTTAAAACCCTCCTCGTCCCTCGTAACAGGGCACACAGTAAAAGTCGCTCTTATCTGGGATGAACGACTGTCCGCCGATGGGCTTCTCACAGCCGCAACAAACACAACATTCCTCGTGCCACGAGCAGCCTCCGTACTCCAGCCGCTTAGAGCCTGAGAGATCCACATCTGTTCAAACTAACTGTACAACACTTCATCTACAGTGAGAGAGAGCAAAGCAACATGACAACACCATTTTTAACTTCATGTAAGTGTGCAGGTGCTGCTTTTTAGACACTTTTCCGTGTTGTTTATTTTTTTTCTTTTCTTTTCCCACTAGCCGGTGGGCTGTAGTTAGTGAACTACAAGAAGATTTGTGTTAGTGAACTGATTGTGGCCACCGGCTAGCGGTTTCTTCTTTTTGTTTGTCTCACCCCCTTCCCTAGTAATAGCCTCGGTGTGGATTGGGCCCATAGGATAGACTAGCCCACCGGGATTTACTCAGCTTTCCTCAGAGTGTTTCACCCATTTGGAGCCGATGTGTGCAGTGTAATGCTGTGAAGTGTGTGTCTTCTGAAATAGCTTAAAGAGCATGGTTGCCGTGTTGTGTAAGCTAAGTTTGTAGTGTTCGTTCTACTCTAAAGTGGTGTGCCTTAGCTCACGTGTGTATTGAAACGTAGGCCTGGTCAAGCTTGTATTCCGGTGGCCGCCCTGTGGCTTATCCCTATGTTAATTGATGGATTTGTGTGTTATTTATTGACAACCAAAAGCGACTCATTTTTAACTAAGATCAAATAAAGATTGTATCTTTTTACTTTGCTAAGCCAAGCCTGTGTGTGCTTCTTTGTAAAATAGAGTCCCCTTGCTCTCACCAGTCTTGTCCAGCGGGTGGCGTAGTCAGCACTGCCATAGACTTACAGGCTGCGACATAAGAAAGACAATGCAATGGGAGCAGGAACTCTTCCATATCTTTCTCTCGTCCAACCAGAAGGTGCTTTCTCATTTCACACTGTCAAAAATCATAATTTCAACAAGTATTGTAACATTTTTTGTTTTTGTTTAAATATCTAAAAAAATATTGTGAAAAAAACAAGATGAGCAAGATAAAACAATTTAAAACCAATTTAAAAATAGTGCTTCTCAATTCAATCTGATCTTGTTTTAAATATGTTTACACATTTTGATTGAGAAATAGGCCAAGTAAAAGAAATGCTATTTGTCTACAAATTTATTATATTATGGAGACATGTAGGTCTATTAAATGTTTTAAATGAGTAATGAAATTCAGGCCAAATTACAGGCATTTTGTGTTAGCCTATAAGCTAGCAATTTTTGTATTTTACTTTTTGCATTTGTATTTATACTAAATCTGACTAAACACAATAAAGCCATTCATCAGAAACCTTATGTGTGCCATGTGTGTTTTACCTGTGGTTCTCATGATCTAAATGTATGATAGCTAGACCAATGGTTAATTTTAATAAGATTATATTAAGAGTTCTAACTTCTATCTCAGTAAGAATAGCCTATTTAAATTTTGCCCTTTAAAAATGAGACTGTTATTTATTTTTTATTTTTTTACAGATGTTCACTACTGTCTGTGTTATTGAAAGTAAATTTACATCTGTATCCCAACTGCTATTGTCAACTCAAGCTACTGTCAAATGTGCATTTCCAAGAGACAAAACATGTAATATTATTAATACATGCTGTATCGTGTGTTGGTGCCACTGGTCTCAAATATTCTAGAGCCCTGTCGAATCTGCCGCCGTTAAAATAAAAAGTCTGGACAACCCTGCTTTAAAATTTAATTGTCTCCCCTTTTCACTTCTAATCCCAGTGTTTACTGGAATCTTTCTAAAGCAGGTAAATAAAATATTGTCTATCAAAATGACTGCAATAACTTTGAAATATTATCACTCAATGCTAAAGATAATGAACATTTCTATATATATATATATTGTTGAAAGTAATTTTTAAAGCTTTTACATTTTTATGTTTCCTTTTGATGTTCGATTGATGAAAGGTGAGTAGAATAATTATTTGTAGCCAGTTTAAAAAATATATTATTGCGTTTACAGAGTGAGCCTTTCACTGATTTTTCCTGAGTTCTTTCCAAAACATTTGGGTCTTGGCTCTAATGATTTCCTCTTCCTTTGACTTGTTAGACTTTGCAACTTCTTTGCCTTTATCAATTGCACTAAATCTAATCTGAAACTTTATAAACTGCCAATTTTTACAGCATACATTTGTTCTCTTATCTTGATTCCAATATGTTTGTATTATCTTCTTAATTTCATGTTGAAAACTATCAATTTCCAATAATTTATTTTTAGTTTCCAATAAGTCTTAGACATTTTATATGAAGTTTTGTTATTCCTTTTAATGAGAAGATAAATCATTTTGTGATCAGACAATATCGATGGTTCAATTGATATTCTGTTTGTGTTTTGTTCTAATGAATTAGAAATTAACCAAAGATCGATTCTTGACTGTTTAGATTTATCCCTATTACTCCATGTGTACTCTTTCAAATGTGGGTGTTTATATCTCCATATATCAATTACCCCTAAATTATCACAGAATATAGATAGCTCTGAATCGCCTGTAGATGATCTTATAGGAATTCTATCCATGTTAACATCTGGGACAATATTAAAGTCCCCACCTAGAATCATTTCAAGATCATGAAATCTTTTTCTTACTTTGTTAATCTCATTTTAAATATCAGAGAACAAATCAACATTATATGTTTTAATATGTGAGGCATATACAATACCTAACAAAAACATTTCAGTGGATACCGTTAGACAACACATGAAATACATGTAGGAGGAGCTCTGACATCACTCTCTGACATCACTCTCTGCCATCACTGTAGTTCAGAGAGATTCAGAGAAAGTGAAACAACAATATGGACTCCTGAAACGATCAACCTCTTTAAACTACAGAATATTTATTGATCCGTTCAAAGAGTCTTGTGGACACATCTGATCCTCACAGGTAAGAGATAGAAATATAAGAGAGATTGTGCTGAACAGGTTTCTAATGGAAGTGAACTGGTTTAGTAGGTTTATGTCGAACTGGAAAAAGTTGAACAGAACCAGGTTTGCATAAACCGCTAGTCCCGTTAATCAAAGTTAATACATTTTTTTCTTTAAGACTGTTCATAACTTTTTAAAGTCAGTACATAAAAACGTAGATTGGTGTAAAACCGAAAAGTAAGAGCGATGACTGCTATTTAATTCTTTAGACAGTCTTAACATAATAGTTTTATATGCAACTTCCCCGAGGGTTTAATCATGTCAAAAACTCACTCAACTATTTTAGTTGTTCACTGCACTGCAATGGAAGCTATCAGAATTGTATTTAAATATGTCATTTGATTGCTTGTCAAGCAAAGTTTGGGCTTTCTTTAATTTTAGTCACACGACATAAAGCCTTAAGAAATAGGATATGACAGACACTAACAAACCTTTGGAGAAGGACCTGGCTGCAGTCTGCAGATCGCGGCGGGGCTACACGTGTGATTTATTTCTCATTTTGATTATTTCATATCACCATATGAGAAAGGAAATGTAAAGGGCAGGGACGGACTGACAATCTGTGCGTTCTGGAAAAGTCGAGAAGAAAAAGTCTAATAAAGCAATATGAACAGTGAACAGCCAACAGCAGGGGCACAGTACGCAATGGCGCCACCAGGGGCAGTATAAATTTGGCCAGTATAAATGGCCAGTATAAATTTTAGTAGCTAGCATCAGTTATGCATTTCATCCCTAATGCGCAGCCAGGCAGGCAAGCCGCTCTAGACCTTCGATCGCACACAGTAGCCAGTACTCCCCCGCCCCTCCGTCCATGCCGCTGTTGCGCGCCGGTCAACAATTTCAAAAGAAGTTAAGAAAGAAGATAAAGAAGACTACCGGTAAGTAAATAAGTCAAAAAATATTCTTTAGTAAAAGAAGACGGGGAATTATGTGTCGTGACTCGTGACATGTGCTTTTTACACATTATATTACAGTATACTGTTACAGCAGCTTTTTGATGTGTCTTTGACACGTTTTGACAAGCAGGGATGCAAACAGCGCGCTTTTCGGCGCCTCCCGCTTTTTTCACGTCAGTTCGGGTGACAAAGTCATCTGAAATCATTCCATAGCTTAATATGAGGGACATAAGTCTATTTACATCATTAAAGTATACGGAAACTCGTTTTCCCTCCTCTGCGGCTGTCAATCATTCTCCATTCAGTATTGAAGCAGCGCGCGCGCCTCTTCCGGTTGGATGCACGGTAAAACTCTCTCCAATATGATATATTCACATTATAATGCATGATCTGTAGATAAAAGGCTGTGGATTTGCATAAAATGACTTTATTTTGTTGGAGTTTGTTGCTGTTTTTAAACGACTCACTACCGTGTGCTTGTTAGATCACACACATCACAAGGACTATGAATCGGCATCAAACGCACAATAACTGGAATTTAAAACTGTGAAACAATTGATCAATACACTGTTAGACAGATATAAACTAGGATTTGTGCGCTCGACATTTCTTCGCTTTGTACCGTGAACTTTTAAATGCGCACTTGTGCAGCGCAGCGCTGCACACTGTGACTCCATGTTGCTTTGAGCACATCATTCTGCACCCGCGATGCGCATACGCGCTTTGTGCGCTCTGTTTTGAAGCGTTTCATATTATCATGGTTTTGCGCACTGAAAGATTATTAAAAGCCTATATTTTTTTATACATAGTCTGCTCAATACATTTAAAATAAGCATAATTTAATTGTATATTATTTCTTTGTAGTGTAGGCTATATAAATATATACACTTCTGAATTCTTGACATTAATATATAAATATAATATATTTGTATCTGCCAGTATCTGCTTTTCCCCAGTAACTGTTTTGTTTGCAATAAATGTACACCTTATGCCAAATATAATTGCAAAATAAAACAGAATGGTTGTGCAACTCAAAATGTACTGTAACTGTACTGTTATTAGTCTATGCACATTATATCATTAGTAACATTAAATATAACACAATAAACCAAAGTATATCAGTAGGAGTTTCCTTGAGTCTTTCTGATAGTTTTCTACAGGCCGGTTTACTACAACAGTAGAATAAAATTCTGAAATTATGGTTTATAGTTTTGGTGTGCCACCCCAAGATTTTGAGTGGCCCCATCTGGCCACCCCTATGAAAAATTTCTGGAGGCGCCACTGCAGATACGATCACCATAGGCCTACGTGTAAACAAGTAATAAAAACTCGGTGAGTGTTTTAGCGCAATTTTCTCACCTCATGGGATCACAAAACTAAGAGATAGTAAATCTTTTCCTGGATTTTTTTTGTGCGTTCCCGAGATTAGACCTTCCTTAACATAATGCCGTAAACCCGAAGTCTCTAGGTGGTCTGGTTGAGGAGTAAAAGATATAGAAGTGCAAGATTGGTGCGCACAGACGCACAGAACAGAAATCATGAGTTAACAAGCGCAATTTTGTCCGGTGGAAAATTGCGCTAAAAAAACAACTGAGGAAGAAGAGTCGGCCTACCCACTGACAGAACGTTAGTTTTATAAGGCTTACCTAGCTATTGCACTTTTAAATTTGCTTACATTATATTTGAATAGTTATAAGTTATAGTAGGCTAGCAGTGGTCTCCAACGTGGTGGCCGTGGGCACGTGGTGTCCCGCGTGGAGCCTGTGAGTTGCCCGCTAAACACATTCTATAAATAGCCTCAACTTGCCAGTAGCGATCCGCTGTAAATCGGGGCTCCAGACGTGCCGGTACAACTAAACATTTGCACTGTTGCCACTGAATTACCCAACTCTCTTTGATTATACGCTGTCATTTGCGTTGCGTTTGAGAAACATCAAATGGGAAACGCTCAACCCACTGCGCAATGTGACGTCGTAGTGACGTCATTTTCATGTAATTTTTGGACGTCCAAATTTGGTCCATTGAAGGGGTTGTTTTGTAACGCCAGGCGACGTCTTTTTTCGACGTCTTCCGCACGTCTAATGTTGACGTCCGTCCACAAAAGTTTGTTTGTGGGAAGAAGGAAGGAGACGGGGTCGGCTTGCTGTGGATTGTGTGTTTTATTAGATACGTCTTTTTCAAACAATAATCGCGCTCAGTGCGCTCAAAAACAGTGGCTTATCTCACACACACACACACACACACACACACACACACACACACACACACACACACACACACACACACACACACACACACACATTCTTGCTTTACCTGGGAATCGAACTCGTGACCTTATGTTCCAAGCGCCAACGCTCTACTGTTTGAGCTACAGCATCAGACGTTTGTATGCGTCTCCAGTTATCTAAACATGTTGAACAATGATTATTAAATCAAACAACAAAATTGTTGATAAATGTGTTCACACCAAACACGAAGAGCGTCTGATGTAAGAGAGTGAGATCATTTCTGATTATCGCGTTTAGGCTAAAAATAGGTTCGGCGCTTATCGCGGTTTGGAAAGAAACTGCATCTTGCAGTAGGCTACATTTTAAATATAGCGATTTGGAAACGTGGATGGAGCAGTGAATAGGTTCAGTACACAGCAAAATGACATGACAAACTCACGTTTTGGAAAAGAGCTCTTCATTTGTAAATTAAAAAAATATTAATAATCATGTAAATTTCCTGCACCTGTCATAGACGTCCAAATGACGTCCAAAAAAATTACCCAGTTCAGGTCCAATGTTGAACGTAAATATGACGTCCAAGTTGGGTCATGGTTGGACGTCCAAATAGTGGACCTAGTTTGGACGTCGAAAAAAATTACCCAGTTCAAAGGTCCAATGTTGAACGTCAATATGACGTCCCAGTTGGGTCATGGTTGGACGTCCAAATAGTGGACCTAGTTTGGACGTCGAATAGATGTCCAGAATTGGTCATGGACCGACGGACCCAATATAGACATGATCTGCACGTCTATCCGACGTCCAATGTTTAGTGGGAAAAAGCGAAACGAAACTTGTTTGATCTGTGCACGGCCAAAGCAAGCAGGGCTGATCTCGATCACGCGAACATTATTACTGTACATAGAGAGATGCGCGATCCACTGAGAACCATTTCAATCCAGCGCAGAATTCTCTATCTCTATTATAAATCCACAGATGACTATGTGATTTAAGTTAGTTAAAAGACAGATGAAACAGCGCAAAAAAACAGGCGAAACATTGTTCCAAGAACAAACCAGTTAGAAAACATTTCACTCCACAACTTTACTGTAGTAAAACTGTAGTAAAACAAACTTTTTTTGGCAGAAATGTGCCTGTATAATATTAAAAATGCTTTTATATAGTCATGAAGCTATTAAATGTAATGCAGTAATGTTTTTGTTTAGAAGTTATGGCAGTTTATTTATTTTGCATTTATATTAATAATATTTGTGCTACTGTTTTGATAACACATAAGTTTATAGAGAATAAAAAAATCAATATGTTCATAATTTTTCAGGAATTGTTGATTTTTTTTAAACGCTTGTCTGAACCAGAATATCAAGATATTTTATTATTTTGCATATAATGGTGAAAAGTTAAAAATAAAGGTAAAGTAAAAAGCACCACCATGTTTTATGTATAATACATATTTTTGAGTATAACAAATAAGTTGCCCTTCCAGATTATTTTATCCCTTGAGGTAGCCCTCGCACAAAAAGTTTGGAGACCCCTGGTAGGTACCCCCTATATATGTTTTATAATTACAAGTTTGTGTAATTTGGGGTTTCTGTGGCCAGTGACATTTCATTATTTGTATTATATTTTCAATGCAGATGTAATGGCATTGTACACATTTTTTGTTTTTATTTGAAGGCTGAGTCTTTAGCCCCAGTCCATCCCTGGTAAAGGGCGTATCAGTATCGTTATCAGTAACAATGACAAGACATAGCCTATAGCCTACTTATAGTTACAGAAGCTGTTATTGGTCATGCAGTTGTATAATAACTAAATAACACTGCAATAGGCTAAAGTGTCTGTGTAGGCCTATGAAGCTTTCAATTTCTTCACTACATTGCAAAGCATGATATCAGACTTTTGCTACTCTCTTTCAGAAAAACAATCTGTTCCTCGTTATCTTAAAGTGACGAAATTTTAAACTTTTTATCTGTAGGCTACCTGCCATGATGTGGCTATTTCAGCAAACAGTTTCATAAATTCAGCATTAAGTGACATTTTTATTTATCATTCAACTGAACTGTGCTCACGCATTTTAGACACTTACATTAAGTTTTTGCTAAGTCTATGCAATAAATGCACGTCCTAGAATAAGCAATGTTTTACTTCTGTTTCTGTTTCAGGTACGGTCAAAATTAGATTTGAAAACATCACATTTCAACTGAATTTTAGCTCATGTTGTATCCAATAAAATTCAGCCCACGTCAAATATTGTGATTCACGTTATTGGGGGTCGGGGCTACAGTAGATAGCCTACGTGTTAATTTGTTTTCTCAAGAAACAAAAATATGTCACCTAATGCTGTAAACAGGTTACAGAGAGAGAGCCCTGTCAGCTGGTATTATTATTAAAGGTTAAAAATAACAACTCAAATTAAATATTATGTGATTTTTATTATAATAACAACGTTATAATAGGCTATTTTAATGATTTAAGTACAAATTGTCACGGTTCATGAATCCACTGTCTCCCTCTTGTGCGTTTGTGTGTGTGTGTGTTTGTGTGTGTGGGGGCGTGGTTATCCAATCTCAGGCTGATTATTAGCGCCAGCTGTAATCAATTCCCTTTCCCTTTATATGTTCAGTGATCACTGTCTCATGTTGTCAGATCGTTGTGGCTTCCCTGGTGTTGTGTCCTGTTCCAGTGTGCTTCTCTCACCTTCCTCGTGTGGATTGTCTTCGTTGTGCTTCATCTTCGTTTGGATTGTTGTTCCCTGGATTCCTGTGCACGCCGATCACCGCACGCCATCACCGGGTTGCCCGTCGAAGTCCCTGCATCATTTGTCACCTGAGTGTTTTGTCCTCTGACCTGTTGTTATCTTCTACGAAGCTCCAATAAACAGTTTTACTTACAATTGCATCCGTCTCTGTATCATCACAGAATGATCTGACCACATCATGGATGCAGCGAGTTCAACTAGTTTGTGCGAATTCATTTCATACAGTATCACAAGAATGGATCAGCAAGAGGAGAGCATCTCTAACACAGGTCGGGCGGTAAAAGCACTTGTGGCGCACGAGCTCACCCAACAACTTCAACATCTAAGGGCTCCCGCTGCGCCACCCACACCACCCGTTCAACCCACCCCGCCAGAGCCGGATTCCCAGCCAGAGCCACGACTACCGACACCAGAGGGTTATTCAGGAGAACCTGACTAATGCAGAGCCTTTCTCACTAGATTCTCCATGCATTTTTCGTTGCAGCCACGGACTTTCAACAGTGAACAGTCGAAGATAGCATTTGTACTCACATTGCTGTTGGGTAAAGCGGCTCTTTGGGGAACGGCTGTGTGGGAAAACCAGGATCCATGCTGCGCCTCGTTCCAGGCACTCTCCGAGGAGATGAGAAGGGTCTTCGATCGTGCGATGGCGGGTAGGGAGGCGGCCAGACTACTCGCAGACCTTTGCCAAGGAAATGGCTCGGTGTCGGAATATTCCATCCAGTTCCGCACCCTTCCGCACGTCTTCCCAAGAACTTCCCAATATTTCTCACACCACAGAACCCATCACACGCATCACATCTGGAAATCACACTGAGACAATATCATTTCTGCTCATGGACTCACCACTTGCACCCGTGGTTCTTGGTCACCCCTGGCTCCAGAGTCGACTGGGGTCATAATTCCATATCCACATGGAGTAACAAGTGTCATGAGTCCTGTTTAGTGTCTGCTTGTTCGTCTGTGTCTGGTTCTGTTTCAGGAGGAGGCAGTGGATTTGTCTAACGTGCCCGCAGAGTACCTCGACCTGAAGGAAGTGTTCAGTAAGTCCTGTGCTGCTTATCTTCCTCCGCATCATCCCTATGACTGTGCTATAGAGTTACTGCCAGGTGAGTCTCTGCCTAATGCTGGGTACACACCAAAAGATTTTTTACATCTTATAAGATTTTCAAAATGTGATAGACCACAAACCTGAGGACAAAAAATCCTAGATTTAAGCGTTTTGCTCCTATAGTGTGTGGTGTGCCATGATGTGACAAAGACAGCACACCACACACGAACAGATTTTCAACCAGTCTCAACTGTGAACACAGGAAATCTCGCAAAATCTCGCGAGACTTCAGAAAAAGCATGGCGGATGATATGCAGGAAGAAATTGCGATGATAGTGTTTGGAATGATTTTCACAGAAAATTCACGTGAAAAAAGCCATTGTACCCACCATTATATATAACCTTTTATACAGAAATATATTCATTCTATATTGTCTTTATTTATTCTTTATTGGATGTATTGTCTCTTTAGAAAAAGTAATTTAATCCCTCTATAGAACCTCACTGAACCCTTAACACCCTTAACACATGTGTGTGCGCGAGAATGACCGTGTCTTCCATCATCTCGCTTTCTGATTGGATATTATTTCATTTCACGTGATAATCTCCAGAACGTACGCGCGTTTGTCCTCGGAGTTCCCCCCACACATCAGGATTTCTGATCGTAATTATTAAACATGTTGAATATTTACGATTCGCGATCGGGGCGGCTCTGACGTTCTTCCGATCAGGTTCGGTCACTCTTAACATACCTCACACCAAGGGAAAATCTGATAAGAAAATCTGTTGAACCATCAAGATAATCGGGACATAGCTAGGATTGTCGGAAGGGGGAAAATCGGCCCAAAATCAGCCCGATTATCTTTTGGTGTGTACCCAGCATAAGGGCAAGTTATATTCGCTTTCTGTCCCAGAAAGGGAGGCTATGGAGAAATATATTTCTGATTCTCTGGCATCCGGGTTCATTCGTCCTTCCTCTTCTCCAGCGGGGGTGGGGTTCTTTTTTGTGGGGAAGAAGGATGGTTCTCTGCGACCTTGCATTGATTACCGAAGGTTGAACAACATCATGGTAAAGAATACTTATCCTTTGCCGTTGATGTCTTCAGCTTTCGAGAGGTTACAGTGAGCATCCGTGTTCAAAAAATTGGATTTACGTAATGCCTATCATTTGGTTCGCATAAGGAAGGGGGATGAATGGAAAACCACGTTTAACACCCCCAGGGGGCATTCTGAATATTTGATCATGCCTTTTGGGCTGTCCAACTCCCCAGCGGTTTTCCAGGCACTCGTCAATGACGTGCTGAGAGATATGGTTGATCAGTTCATTTATGTCTACCTGGATGACATATTGATTTTTTTCATCTTCTCTCCAGGAACACGTTCAGCACGTCAGACGAGTGCTTCAGAGGTTGCTAGAGAATGGACTTTTTGTCAAGGCGGAGAAATTAGTTTTTTAATGCACAGCCTGTTCCGTTCCTAGGTTACATCGTCTCATCTGAGGGAGTTCGTATGGATCCTGACAAGGTTAAGGCTGTGATAGATTGGCCAAGTCCAGATTCCCGTAAGGCCCTACAGAGGTTTCTGGGATTCGCCAATTTCTACAGGCGTTTCATTCGCAACTTCAGCCAACTAGCCGCGCCTCTGACCGCCTTGACCTCCCCCAGAACGATGTTCAGATGGTCCGATACAGCCGAGGCTGTATTCGCCAAACTCAAGAACCGCTTTATTTCGGCTCCCATCCTCATAGCCCCGATCCTTCACGTCAGTTCGTGGTGGAGGTTGATGCGTCAGAGGTGGGGGTAGGTGCAGTGCTTTCCCAACGTTCCCACAGATGACAAGATGCATCCTTGCGCATTTTTGTCTCATCGTTTATCACCTGCCGAACGTAATTATGACACTGATAACAGAGAGTTGTTGGCAGTCATGCAAGTTAGCATGGGAAGAATGGCGTCATTGGTTAAAAGGTTCGGGGGTACCTTTTATAGTTTGGACTGATCACAAGAATCTAGAATATATCAGAACCTCCAAAAGACTCAACTCCAGGCAGGCTTGGTGGGCACTTTTTTTCGGACGTTTTAACTTTTCTCTATCGTACCACCCAGGTTCCAAGCACATTAAACCTGATTCTTTATCTCGTATTTTTGACCTGTCCGAACGCCCGTCCACTCCCGCATTTTATCCGAGACCCTATTTGTCTCCACACACACATGGGAGGTCAAATCGAAGGTCAAAACGGCCTTAGAAGGGGTAACGCTTCCGCCCGGTTGCCCACCGAACCGATTATTTGTGCCGGAGGGATATCGGTCCGACGTCATTCAGTGGGGGCATTGTTCCATTGTTCTTGGCTTGCTCGGTTTGTGCCACTGGTAAGACTTTCAATCGACCCCCAGATGGGTTACTCCAACTGCTGTCTGTCCCTTCGAGACCCTGATCCCACATTGCGCTAGATTTTATTACAGCCCTCCCGCCCTCCCAGGGCAAGACGGTCGTTTTGACCGTTGTGGACCGGTTATCGAAGGCGGCTCATTTCATTCCCTTACCTAAATTACCCTCCGCCAAGGAGACAGCGGTTACTGTCGTAGATCACGTCTTTCGCTTACATGGCCTCCTGATGGACATGGTTTCTGACATGAGTCCCCAATTTGTATCCAAATTTTGGCAAGAATTTTGTGAGTTACTGGGAGCGAGTGTCAGTCTGTCTTCGGGGTTTCATCCCCAAAGCAATGGCCAAACCGAGAGAGCCAACCAAGATTTGGAAAGAGTGTTGCGATGTTTGGTTTCTGGAATCCTTCCTCCTGGAGTCAGCAAATCTCAATGGTTGAGTACACCCATAATTCGTTACCAGTGTCATCTACTGGCCTCTCTCCGTTTGAATGTAGTTTAGGTTTCCAGCCACCTATTTTTCCTGCACGGTCACGGTTCATGAATCTACTGTCTCCCTCTTGTGTGTGTGTGTGTGTGGGCGTGGTTATCCAATCTCAGGCTGATTATTAGCACCAGCTGTAATCAATTCCCTTTCCCTTTATATGTTCAGTGATCACTGTCTCATGTTGTCAGATTGTTGTGGCTTCCCCGATGTTGTGTCCTGTTCCAGTGTGCTTCTCTCACCTTCCTCGTGTGGATTATCTTCGTTGTGCTTCATCTTCGTTTGGATTGTTGTTCCCTGGATTCCTGTGCATGCCGATCACCGGACGCCATCACCGGGTTTCCCGTCGAAGTCCCTGCGTCATTTGTCACCTGAGTGTTTTGTCCTCTGACCTGTTGTTATCTTCTACGAAGCTCCATTAAACCGTTTTACTTGCATTTGCATCCGTCTCTGTATCATCACAAAAATATAATAAATATGTAATATAGTGCACATATAAAAACTACTCCCATGTAGCTCATTTTGAGGTAGGCTAAATTAACATCATTGTTCTCGAGCTGTTTTATTTACCTCTTTCCGCGGTTGAAAAACACTGAGGTTATCTGGGGGGTTATCTGTACTTGTCCTTTAATGTAAACAACATTTCCTATTTAAGATTATTCTGTTGTTGTTATTTTCTTTTGTTTTGAAAAGGCATGAAGAGGTGAAGAACAATGGCAGAATCTTTCCCACCATCAACAAAAATACGAGAAAGGAGAGGGAGTATGGATATTCCTCCAGGTGAGTCAATAACCCCCTCAAATCTATCATATATTTTATCTTGAAAATAGCCTTGCATTGTTTAGAATTAAACTAATTATTATTAACACATTAGCACATTATTAACATTCTCTCAATAAGATTTTGACTTTAAAGTTTAAACTAATGCAGGTGATTAATCTTCTTCTTTTCTCTCTCTAGGGATGTCTTCCTCCAGCGGTCCACTGACTGAGGAGCTTCAGTGCTCTATATGTCTGGACGTGTTCACTGATCCAGTCATCACTCCATGTGGACACAACTTCTGCAAGACCTGTCTGAATAAGTGCTGGGACAACAGCCAGACCTGCAACTGTCCATATTGTAAAGAAACATTCAAGCACAGACCTGATCTCAAGATTAACACCACACTTCGAGAGCTCGTAGATCACTGTAAAAAGAAAAGTCCGGAGAAAAAACCTGAAGTTCTGAAAAAAGCTGAAGTTCTGTGTGACGTCTGTGAGGAAAGAAAGCTGAAAGCCCTGAAGTCGTGTCTGGTGTGTCAGAGCTCTTACTGTGAAACTCACCTGGAGCCTCATTTGAGAATGGCAGGTTTAAAGAAACACAAACTGATCAATACTGTGAGTAATCTGGAGGACTATATATGTCAGAAACATGAGAGACCTCTGGAGCTGTTCTGTAGAGATGATCAGACATGTGTGTGTCCGATGTGTGCTTTGAAAGACCACCAGAACCACGACACTGTTTCTTTAGAAGAGGAGAGTGAAGAGAAGAAGGTAAAAGTTACTGACAATCTGATTTTAAATGGCTCTTATCATGAGGAATCACATGTTCTTTAATATAAATGAATCAGTTATGAAAACATATTGTGTGTTGTTCTCTGTCTATAGACTCAACTGATGAAGACACAGAAAGACACACAGCAGATGATCCAGGACAGAATCAAGAAGATTCAAGACGTCAAACACTCAGCAGAAGTCAGAAAGGTAGCCTAAGTTAAATTATGTAATTCAGTTTTCTTAAATATGTATTTCATCAGTTAGTTTTGGGGGATTTTTCACTGTTTGCATCACTCTTCTTGTCTGTGTTTGTTCGACAGTCTGTAAGTCGAGCCCAATTTAAACTTCTGTGTCGAACTCACGCCGTAGCTATACATCTGCTGTGTGTAGCGCACGTACCCTTCTGCGTACCCTGATGCGCACCTCTCCAAAAATGTAACAACGCGTCAACTCTACACGGACCCCAAGCGCTGTGATTGGTCTACTAGGACCCCTCCCTCGGGTTTCACATATTCCCTCTGCATGTGTAATTGCGCGTCAACGCGAACAACGATGCTGAAGTATAAATGAAAACCAACGAGTAGTCTACAGTGTAGAGGCTCTGGCGTAGGTCCGACGCAGAAGTATAAACCAGCCTTCAGTCTGTATATTAGTGCTGTGGACTGTACAGTCACTCTTTCTGCAGGTTACATTGATACACCATTATGGCAACAAGTGACTGTTTATGAGAGAGACATCGATTTTAATTCATTTGGTCTACCAACTTGTTTAAAAGAAAGAAAGAACCGCATAAACACCTGTTTGTGTTGCTCAGATATGATCAGCAATTGTTTCTTCTGTGGTTTTGTTTGGAAATGTTTTTGTTGAAGCAAAAATAGATGAAGTATGCATAACTGTCAATATTGTGTCTATAACGTAAGTTAATGAATATTAAATTTGTGTTTAGTGAATTGTTGTATAAAAGCGCTAATTGTAATTGTGATTACCTGCTGCCATTTCATTAGTTGTTATTCTGATCACTTAAAGTGACAACATAACTCTGCTCTACAAGGCACATGATTTGAGGAATTATTCAGTCCAAACGGTGCAAATTAAACTGAAAGAAAATAACTCCCTAACACCCTGAAATATGATCAATAGCAATACTGAATCTTGCTTTAGATAATTTATACTGATCTGCTGGAGATGATGGAGGAGCAGCAGAAAGCAGCAGAGAAACAGGAGGAAGAGCTCATTGAAGAGCTGGAGCAGGAGATCACTGAGCTAAAGATGAGAAACACTGAGCTGGAGCAGCTCTCACACACTGAAGATCACCTCCACCTCCTACAGGTCAGTCAACATCTCTCTGATCAATGATAATGCAGTATATGACACCATAACACTCCCCATGCTGAAGGATTTCTCCTCTCTCCTGCTGTAGATTTACTCATCCCTGTGCAGCTCTAGAAACACCAGGAACTGGTCTGAGATCAGTGTGAAGACTGATGAGAGTCTGGAGACTCTGAGGAGAGCTCTGATTAAACTGCAGGACTCTCTACAGGAGAAACTCACGCTAACTGGTACAGCAATATCAAATACACTGTACAGATACATATATTTATCATCTTTTAATATCAGTAATGAAGAATGAGTCTGTTAAAGCTGAAATAAGAGAAGTGTGTGATCATGTGTTTGAGTCTCATTATCATCACAGTTCTTCTTGAAGAGAGCAGGTCATATTCATCTCTAATTTCAGAAAACATGCAGTAAATTCATCTTGTACTAGAAGCTTCATCACTGTAACCAGAACCTTGAGGCTTTAGTAAATCTGTGAACACTTTTAGATGAGAAACAACAGAATGAAACATTCATTTTCTGCCATTTTCTGTTGGTCTTTTCAGCTGTTTCATATAAATGTTGTGATTATGTGTCAGATAAAATCAGTTTAGCAGAAGAAAATCAAATCGATAGACATCATGAATGTATTCATGCAGATTTTTTTTTTTTTTTAGAGGAATATTTCTGACCTGTATCAAACAGCTTCGCAGTGCTGGGCTTTCATTTTCACTTTCTCTAAGGTTATTCTTTATAGTGTTGTCTTTGCTGAATAACCACAACACTAATACACTCCAAAACTGAGATGAATAACATTAGGCATAAAAATATCTAAAATAAAAATTTCATAAAATGTTCACAAAACATTCCCTATGTTCTAAAAAGGATTTTGAGCTCAAACACAATAGGAGTTCAGGGATTCTCTAAATATCAGCAGAGAAACATTGATCAGATAAAACATGATGTTGTTCACAATTCTTTAAATATAACCTTAAATCTTGTCTATAATTCCACACATAAACATGTCAAAGATCTGATGATGTTTTATTGTCATTAGTCTCTACAGAACTGAAGAGGAGACAGCAGTATGCAGGTACAGTGTGCTGTCTGCACTACACTAGATTACATTCAGATACTCACAGCTTCATCACTGACCGACAGTATGATTAAACACTGATTACATATTACAGACATCATCACTAAATTTCTGTATTGTGAATTTGTGATTTATATTCTCTGTTTTCTCAGTGGATGTGACTCTGGATCCTGATACAGCTCATCCTGCTCTCATCCTGTCTGATGATGGAAAACAAGTGAGATATGGAGACATTAGACAGAAACTCCCAGACAAACCAGAGAGATTTGATAGATATATAATTGTCCTGGGAAAGGAGGGATTCTCCTCAGGGAGATTTTATTTTGAGGTGCAGGTGAAGGGAAAGACTCAGTGGGATTTAGGAGTGGTCAGAGAATCCATTAACAGGAAGGGAGAGATCAGACTGAGTCCCAGTAATGGATACTGGACTGTGTATCTGAGGAATGGGAATGAATATAAAGCCGGTGCTGGTCCTCTTGTCTCTCTGTGTGTGAGAGTGAAGCTGCAGCGGGTCGGTGTGTTTGTGGATTATGAGGAGGGTCTGGTCTCCTTTTATGATGTGGAGTCCAGCTCTCATCTCTACTCTTTCACTGATCAGTCTTTCACTGGGAAACTCTATCCATATTTTAACCCAGGCCTTAATGATGGAGGTAAAAACTCAACTCCACTGATCATCACACCTGTCAATTACAATAAATGAATTTACAGCCATAATATGAAATACACAATGAAAATGATTTATATAATAAAAAATCTAAACATGTTTTGCTATTTTTTCATCATTTGTTTTTCATTGTTAAAATCTATAATTTCTAGCTATAATTGCAAATTAAAAATATAATGTTTGTTTAACAATTTTATTTTCAATTTTTCATAATTATTCATGCCGTTGTTTTCTCCCATCTCAACCTGACAAAGTGAAAATGTCTGTGTTTTTTTTTTACATCAAAATCAACCATATTATGATACATTTATAAATTATCAAAGCTGTGTCTAATTGCTGTGATAAAAGCTGTGATAATACTGTGGTAAATCAGATGGTAATACCTCAATATATATCAGAACTGTATGATTACCATATTCATACACTACACCAGGGTTTCTCAACCTTTTGCTTACTGCGACCCACTTTTTTTTTTTGTATGCCAGTCATACGACCCACTAAGGCTGGAAATAATTCAATAACTGAAATGCCTCTCTGATCTATAGGCTACTACTCCGTAGGCCTATATGTTTATTATAATTAATTTCACAAAAACACAGAAACATTTTCAATAGACAGACTATGAGGCAAAAAAAATTTTTTTTTTACTCACGTTAATGTGACACTTGAGACACTATAGTGACGAGACCGAGACGGATCACAAAACTTATCACGGATCCGTGCGGTTTGATTAAAGTCAATTTTATTTTAAAATGCGCTTCTTTGGCTGGCTCTGATATAGCTGGAATACAGCATATTCAGGATATTAGCCTACTGAAGCGGGAATAAACATATGATTATCTGCTTCTATGATGACAAACGTCCCAGTAACACCACTGAGAAGTTACACACATACGGAGTTTCACTTAATTGAGGCTAAAGCAAATGTTATTTGATTACTCACTCACTCTTGAGCGTCTGGCGCGAGTGATTTCAATTCAATGTAAAGACGCGTTTACGCGCGTCTAGAGGTCCTGCGGCGTTTGGGCGTGAATAACTGTGCGTTCACACCGCCGGCGGCGAGAGCGTCAAAGTGGCCGGAAGCCATTCATTCGGCGAGGGCGGCGCGGCGCGTCTTGGACGGCGAGAGGAGTTGAAATCAAGTCAACTTTATGGTAATAAGCTATGACGCGGTTCGGCGGCAACTAGCGGCAATCAATCGGAATGTAGAAGTCCTCCGCCTGAGAGGAAAAAAATCACGCATTCTAATCTGCGTCAGAGCGTCCCCGAATCTTTTTACGGCGTCGGTGGCAGGGCGGCGAGAGCGAATTTTGCCGCTCTCGCCGGCGGCGGTGTGAACGTACAGTGACGCCGGTTTCACACCGCAAGCGTCAGCGGCGCGTGAGCAGCGCGTATTTTTTTCGGCGTCCATGTTATTCAATGAGTGCATTCACACCGCACGCAGAAGCGGCGCGGCGCGGCAGCGCGTAGCAGGAGCAGAGCAGGAACAGCAGTGCCGCGATAGTTTCGGCGCCCAGTCTATTTTTAACGCGCCGCTTACGCTGAATTAAAGTGACAAGCATTGATCAAGGCCAAAATACACCGCAGTTTTACCCCAAAAGCGCATTGATGATATCTATTGTGTTTTAAACAGTCACTCAAATGACCAACAGCAATTTAAAAAGAAAACAAATGTCCAAAAACAAACTTGTTGCCCGAACAATAAAAACAAAGACGAACCAAAAGTTATATAAATGAAATGATTAATAACATAAGCTTCTTGACAAGTCTTTTCTCTTAAATGTATTTATAAACGAAATAAAGCAATGCCAACTTACCCTGATTATAGAGTACTCTGTATACACACGCTGCGGTTCAGCCTCGCGTGACAAACGCTGCTAGTGTGAAAGCAAAACGCTCGTGTCCTGCTCCTGCTCACTATGCACTGCTCCTGCGCTGCTTACGCTCTGCTAATGCGTGCAGTGTGAAACCGGCGTGAGGCGTTTAGCGCGGCGCGGGCGCGTCCAGTTCGCGCGAATGAGGCGAAACACGAGATAATGCATCTGTCTTTTCTATCATTTCACTGTAGCTCAGCATCGCGATGTAAAGTTAACGTTATTACTTTAACAGCAGCAGTAAAACCATTTACCATTCATAAATACAGTGGTGGTCAAAATTGATGGCACCCCTGATAAATATGATAAAAATGGCTGTAAAAATAAATCTGCATTGTTTATCCTTTTGATCTTTCATTCAAAAAATTCACAAAAATCTAACCTTTCATTGAAGTAAAAGAATTGAAAGTGGGGGTAAATCACATTATAAAATAAATGTTTTTCTCCAAAACACGCTGGCCATAATTGTTGGCACCCTGTTATTAAATACTTTTTGCAATCTCCTTATGCCAAGATAACAGCTCTGAGTCTTCTTCTATAATGCCTGATGAGTTTGGAGAACACCTGACAAGAGATCAGAGATCATTCCTCCATACAGAATCTCTCCAGATTCTTCAGATTCACAAGTTCATGTTGGTGCTTCTTCTCTTCAGTTCACTCCACTCATCAGGTCAGGGGACTGGGACGGTCATGGCAGAAGCTTCATTTTGTGCTCAGTTACCCATTTTTGTGTTGATTTTGATGTTTGTTTTGGACCGTTGTCCTGATGGAAGATCCAACCACAGCCCATTATAAGATTTCTAGCAGAGGCCGTCAGGTTTTGATTTTTTATCTGTTTGTATTTGCTAGAATCCATAATACCATGTATCTGAACAAGATGTCCAGGACCTCCAGCAAATAAATAGGCCCACAACATATAAGATCCAGCAGTGTATTTAACCATAGGCATGGGGTACTCTTCATCCCTGTTTGCACCAAACACATCACCTGAGTTTGCTGCCAAAAAGCCCTTTTTTTAGTTTCATCTGACCACAGAATCCGGTTCCTTTTAAAGATCCAGTCGTGTCTGACAACTGAACATGCTGGAGTTTATTTTTGGATGAGCGAGGAGGATTTTTCTTGAAACCCTCCTAAACAACATATGGGGATGTAGGGGTTGTTTGATAAATTTTTTTTAGGCTTTCTGACCCCCAAGACTCAACTAATCTCTGCAAGTCTCCATCTGTGATTATTGAAGAGTCTTTGGCCACTCAAACTTTCCTCCTCACCGTCCATTAAGACAATATAGACACACGTCCTCTTCCTGGCAGATTCGTAACATCTTTAGTTGATTATAACTTCTTAATTATTGCCCTGATGGTCAAAATGGGGATTTTCAATTCTTTAGCTATTTTCTTACAGCCACTTTCTATTTTGTGAAGCTCAACAATCTTTTGCTGCACATCAGAACTATATTCTGTGGTTTTACTCATTGTGATGGATGAGCAAGGGAATTTGGCTTTTGTGTTTCCTCATATTTAAACTCCTGTGAAACAAGAAGTCATAGCTGGACAATTTCATGTTCCTAGTCACCCTGGTGTGCTTAAAAAGGTAAATATTAATGGGAATATACTTCAGAGATATTTTTCTCATAAAAAATTCTAGGGGTGCCAACAATTATGGCCAGCGTGTTTTGGAGAAAAACATTTATCTTATAATGTGATTTACCCCCCAATTTCAATTATTTTACTTCAATGAAAGGTTAGATTTTTGCGAAATTTTTGAATGAAAGATCAAAAGGATAAACAATGCAGATTTATTTTTTACAGCCATTTTTTATCATAATTATCAGGGGTGCCATCAATTTTGACCACCACTGTAAGTGTCTTGTCTAGCCGAGTGGCACTATCCATGGTACTGGGAGGGAGATTTAATTCTTGCATGTTTTTTAAAGTAAAAGTAAAAATATTGCGTTAGGCTACTTCATGAGTTAATAAGAAAAAATATTTCACAATTCCTGCAAATGCAGTGATGAAGTTCATGTTCTCATGATTTATTTTTATGAATAAAAATTAAAAATGTTTCAAAACATCCATACATTCAAAACATATTTTTTTCTCACAAATGGGGGGTACAATGGTGTTTCATGTATTCAGAGTTGTTTACAGTGTTAAAGAGATGGATTCTCATGCTAAACATGGCCAAAGTTTAAAAAAATATAGGCTATTTTGAACGAATAACGGAGAATTTCTGTGCCGAAAATCTTATGCTGCGTTCCAGGCAGGTTTTTGAGCACGTAAATCACGACTTCAAACCACGACTCACGACTTTGTAGCGTTCCAGGCAACCTGTAACCCGTGTTTTTCCAACCTTATACCCGTGAAAGTGCACTGGAACGGCAGTCAAACCCGTGACTTCCCACCCGTGAACTCGTACTAAATCGATGGACTCCCAGTTACGAGTTGGAAAAACACGGGTTACAGGTTGCCTGGAACGCGGCAATACTTCCGGGTTGGTACAAGTTTCGGCTGTTTTTTTCGATCGTGGATCTAATGACGTAGACGAGAGTGGAACTCCTTATATGAGCATTTCTCTCGGGAAAAGCGCGTCTGCGCACACGTCGACCAGAGGAGAGCGAGACCGCTCACATCAACGCGCTTCAACAGGAAATCATCGGCAGCGCTGCATAGGATTTGTTCAAGAATGTCTCCAAAAAAGTGTGTTTGTGAGGGAAAGCTTACCGTGTTCAGCTTTCCAAAGAATGGAAAGTGTTACAGGAACAGTGGATGCAGTTTGTTTTTCCGGGGCAGCAACGGAGTGTAGCAAGTGCGGTTGTGTGTTCTGGGGCCTCATTTATAAACGCTGCGTACGCACAAAAGAAGGCGTACGCCACTCTCTACGCAATAATTGGTATTTATAAAAAGCAAACTTGACGGGAAAATGTGCGGTCCTTCACGCAAGCTCTGACCCAGGCGTACGCACAAAAACGGGTGAAATGAGAAATGGCGACACCGTCGGCAGATGGAAGAAACACGTGAAAGTGTGTGAAACTGTAGACCGTTGTGTAAAATAAATGGCAATACTGCCTCTCATAAATAACATGAAGACTTCACAAAGCAAGTCTTACAATTAACAACCTACACGAACACCCGTTTGATCGATCTGCAGTGTAAAACAAACAAAATCAAACGAAGATTACAACAGAAATGCAAATTAACACATTTGCAAAAAAAAAAAAAAAAAAGAAAAGTGAAATAGCCTATGTTCTGCAATAATATTGGCATGTTATGCAATTCATCCTCATAACACATCTGTAGCTTGTCAGATGTGCACTGCCGTTCAAAAATGTGTTGGTTAGTCAGAAATTTTTTTTCAGTAAGGATGCATTAAAGTGATCAAAAATGACCTTAAAACATGTGTAATGTTACAAAAGATTTCTGTTTCAAATAAATGCTGTTCTTTTGACATTTTTATTCATCAAAGAATCATGAAAAAATTGATCAGTTTCCAAAATATTAAGCAGCAAACATATTTCTGTAGGATCATGTGACACTGAAGTAATGATTTTGAAAATTCAGCTTTGACATCACAGGAATACATTTTGAAATACATTCAAATAAGAATTTAAATTTTAATACTATTTCACAATGTTACAAGTTTTACTGTATTTTTGATCAAACAAATTCAGCTTTGGTGAGCATGAGCTCTTTATAAAAAAAATGTGTTCCTTTGTGCACTGGCTAAGGAGCATGAGTCGCACTGAAAAAATAAAACCAAAGTTTTTCTGAGGTAATGTGTTATGTAATCTTGTTAAAATGGATTTCATAAAATTGGTATCGAAAAAAGTATCGTTCAGGAACCGGTATCGAAATCAAGTTATCGGTATCGGTATTGGTATCGAAATTTTTTGAACGATACCCAGCCCTACAGTTTGATTGACAGCTGATAACGAGCATAGGCTGCACCAAGGAGAATGACAACATAAGAAGCGCCATTTTTTTACACAGTTGAAATATAATACTACTGTTTCTGTATCATGAAATGTAGTTTTAAGAGTTTTTCAGGCGAGAATGTAGTTGTTTAAAGCTCAAATCTGTGGTTTATTTAAAGATTTATGAAAATGTTATCCAGTTGTGAGATCCTTATACTTTTATAATGGCTAATAATGATAAAACTGAAATGTAACAAAAATAGACTGGGTTGAGTTTTGTCATTTTAAATGTTAATACAACAAAGATGATCTGTAATGTTGTTTACTGCAAAATCTGTTGTTTAGTACAAATGCACATATTGCCTGGACCATATTAAAATGTTTAATGTTTTTATATTATATTTAAAACGAAAAGAGGCAGGTTTGTGTTTTATATTTTGTTTTGTTATAAATAGGCAAACGTTATATGCAGTGAATATAATCAATACGCGTTGCCTGAACCACATTTGTGTGGCTATAATGTTTAAAGGACCAGTTCGGTATTTAACACTTAAAGCCCTGTTTACAGATCGTTTCTGATGAAATAGAACGCATCTTTTGCAGCGATTTTTGTGTGAGGCAGAGCATATCAGTGAACACCCCTGACCACTCGGTGAGTTTTACGTCTTTGTAAACGAAAGTTTAATGCGTTTTGTGAAGGATTGTTCCAGTGCACCTATACACCCATTCTAGAGGTTTTGGGGAAAGCGAAATAAACCTAAAATTCTCGGGACAGCAGCATGTGTCCAAATTTTAATCTTAACCGTTCTATTTCATCAGAAACGATCTGTAAACAGGGCTTTAAGTGTAAAATACCGAACTTACCCTTTAAGAGTTCTTTAAATGAAAACGAAAAGAGTTAGTATGGTGTTTTATAACATATTTCGTTGCCTAAAATATACACAGAGATAACCGGAGTAGCAGAGCGTGCTGAGAGACGCGCGCTGCGTCCTTTACCCATATATGGATTGGCCAGAAGGTGGGCGGGGTTAGGATTTCCCAAGATTTCCCAAGATGGCGCCGCCCATACCCCCCATAAACGGCTTCAAAACCGTTCTTGAGAAAGTCTATGGGTGACGTCACAGACGCTTTGTCCATATTTTTTACAGTCTATGATTCACACCTGCCCAAAAGGTCCGCACCAAGGGGGCAAAACGAACTAGAGTTCGATTCAGTCGAACCAAACAAGGCAGGTGTGAATACACCCTAAGATTCTCTGAGGTCTCTGTGCAGCATTACTGTAGATAATGTTCACTAGGTGGCGCTATTGTTTCAATTTATTGTTTCAATTTGTTTCAAGTTATTGTGGTATTGGAATCCACTGCTGCTTCAATGTATATGTAATGAGTGATTATAATCAAGGTATTAATCAATATTTTTCCTTCTAAATATCAAATGAGTTGAATGACTTCTCTGGAGATTTTACTTTGTTATAGAAGTTACCAGTGTGATTTCCGAAATGTTCTTTTCATGTATTCTCTAATGTCTGTATTTGAAATCTGAATGCAGTAACAGTGCTTGCTCATTTAGCCCGGCTTCCAGAAATGAAATAGGGACTTGTTTTGTGTTTGAGAAAGGTCTTCAACGTGTTTAAACATATAGGGGTCATTGAAGCCAATAGTTTAAGGGACCATTTCTTTGTTAAAGCCTTACTTTCCAGTTACACTAAAGTGTAGTTCTGCTTAAGAGAAAGAACACATTATCTTGATGTTTTGAGAGGACTCTCCTGTTTATAGATAGAGCCTGGCCAAATCCAACCTTGGAAAAGCTGTGTGTCGGTGTGTGTGTTAGTCTTCTGTTAGACTTTTCAAGGGTTTTTTACAGTAACTTACTGGCAACACTGTTGCCAGTAAATAACTGTAATTAAGATTTACAGTACATTACTGTTTTCAGTTTTACAGTATGGTACTGTAATTGTGTAATACAGTGCATTACTGTAAAAACGAAGCTAATCAGTACACTACTGTAATTATTTTTATTTGTACTAAATTAGATTTTATAATTTTGATATACAATTAATTTTATTTTTATCCTACATAAATACTAACATACTGTCATGATTCTGGCTTTTCCTATCCTTTTCCGCCCTCTTCTGGTTACTTGCGTTTTCACACTCACCTGTTTTACGCACGCACTCAATCACTCACGCTCCTCGTTCCAGCTGTTTCATATCTTCTCCTGTTCTACTCTAAGTACATCGCACCTGTCCCCTTTTCTCTCTGATTACGTTTGCTACTTCTTCTCTCGTTTTCTCCTGCCTCTTTGTCAGATTGTTCGTTGACTTCTGATGAAAGAAGAATTGTGTTTCACACTCGCTCTTCCTATGTCCTGTCCTGTCCTGTCCTGTCCTGTCCTGTCCTGTCCTGTCCTGTCCTGTCCTGTCCTGTCCTGTCGGGGAATTCATCTAGCTGCAAGTATTATACTGCTGATGCTCTAACCAGCTCTCTGTGTCCAGTGCAACGCTTGACTGTGCTGCTGCAGTTCCCCGCTGTGTGTCTACTGTGCATCCTTCTCTGTGACCTGAGGCTAGCCGCCTGCTGTGCCCTTGCATCAACGCTGACCGCTGTCTAGATTCTATTGCAAGAGAATTTCTTCGTTGATCATTACTGGCCGAATGTTTTGGCTGTTTCTGTTGTTATTATTCTACTAAGAAGATTTCTGTTAATTTTTATCTACTGGAGGCTACCTCATTTACTTACTATTAAAAGACTGATTGACTGTCATTCGCTACTGGGTCTTTTCCCACCTTACAACAGTACAATCTGACCACGATGGACCCAGCGAGTGAGACTCCTTTTCAAGTTGCTGTTGTAAGGCCCGTGAAATTGGTCCAATCTGCCTGTCCTCCAATACACGGGGAAGGTTATCACGTGTTCTTGTCCTCACTCATGCGAAGTATTGGTTGGTTAAATGCAATATATTAATCATATATTTACTCGTTTATTTCATCTGACTCCATAAATGAAAAGGTTTTAATGATATCTGTGGATCATTAATCATGAGTGAATGTTTGACTATTCCGTTTAACTCTTCAATGAAAATATCAAAGTCAGTTAGAATAATCAAATGTAACAATTTATTATGTCAGGTAAATGTATCATGCCAATTTCATAATCAATTCAAAGATAATCGATACAAAACATCAAATGCTCTGGAATAGAGAGAAGATGCAAACCCAACTTTAAGAAATACGTGAGGCTAAGAGATCTCTCTCTCAGCCTCACGGGCCGATCTGAAGTGCAGAAAAAGGCCCCGAACTCTCTGCTGCATCTCATTAAATAGTCAGACCTCTTTCACATGGAAACATGTGCTAACAAAAGAAATTTGCATGCAGTGGTCACACCTTCATGGGGGTGGGTGACCATTTGCTTGAGAGACCACCTTCCTTTGTAAGTCAGTTATCCATAAACTCTTAAAACCTTATTACCTTTTATTTTATCTATCTGGATATGAGATATCTGTACCACTCACTTTGAGACATTTCAAATGACACCAAAAATATAACAGTCAATGATAAACATTCACATTAAACCATATTCTTGTGTGAGTTCTTAGTAGTTTGCGGAAGTGAGGTCGTATGGGGGAGATCAAATGGTAATTAGCCCTTTGTCTCAGACCAAGGACTCAACCAGTATTTTCAGTCTTACAGATTCCCTCCTTGATCCCGTGGGTCACATTCTGATGAACACTTACGGGGTCACAGTAAGACGTTTGTTATAATCCTTGAAGATGTAGCACAAAAATTGTCTTTGCAATGTTGTCATCTATAGAAGCTCAGTGGGCGGTGTTCACCTGCAGAACACCTGTTCTCACCAGGTGTGTATAGCTTGAGTCCAGCAGGTGGATGGATGCGTTCAGGTTCTCTTCCTGTAATCCTGTGACGTGAGCAAAGTTCATAGAGTCAATCTGGACCTCTTGTGACTTCATCAGTTGACGTGTCATTCCTTCATGGAGAAACTTTCGCTTCCCTGGCACCTTCTCCACGATGATGATCTGACCCTCCTTGACCCACCCCGTCACCTCCAGCGGTACGGTGGTCTGGGCAGACCTCAGTGGATGAAGGGGTTCTCCTTTGACACCTGAAAAGCATCTTAAATGTCCGCTTCACGATTGAGCACATAAATGAACTTACAGAAATGCATAGGAACGCATAATGCAATAAACAAAATCATGTCATGTTCAATGTAAAATACCATGTTCATGTCAGCAAATGTGAGTGGTACATTTGGTCTCATTAATTACCTGATTTTTAATTACCATGCCAATAGTACCCCTATAGAGGGTCAAGGAAGGACAAAGGAAGATCTTACAAGCTCTTACCCTGTTCTTAGAAACATTTAAATAAATGACATTCTAACAAAACAACCAGTGCTGGGTTAAAACAACATTTCATGAAGAGTGTCAGCAAAATTTTGGTGTAACCAAACATAGAGATTCAATTGAATTGGTGTCCAAAAACATTGTTGCGAGTAAAATGGACAATATACAAATATGCAGAAATCAAACTAAGTTTCAGAAAATTAAAATCAAAATAAGTTTCAGAAATTAAAATCAAAATAAGTTTCAGAAATGTTTTTCTGAATTACTCAAAGGAAAAATATGCAGAAATCAAAATAGGTTTCAGAATTAAAATCAAAATAAGTTTCGGAAGTGCAGCAAGAGGTCGGTGTAAACCAAATAATCAAATAAATGGAATGATCAATGGTTTTGTGTGTTTGTGTGAGAGTGTGTGTTTGTATTGGTGAGAGAGAGAGAGTGTGTGTGTGTGTGTGTGTGTGTGTGTGTGTGTGTGTGTGTGTGTGTGTGTGTGTGTGTGTGTGTGTGTGTGTGTGTGTGTGTGTGTGTGTGTGAGAGAGAGAGCTGGCTAAGTCACAGTCGATGACAGGGTTAAATTGTAAATTTTGTAATTGATTGAAGTGCTCACACTTTCAGATCTATCCGTTTTTATGATATTTCTGTTATTAGTGGTAAGTTGAGAAATCAGGGGCCCTCTGATTTTCCAACCACCTTAATAACAATCAGAAAGTTTGAACATTTTGAAATTTTATAGCAGGTCTGTCTCTGCTTTATAATTCGCATCAATGACTTGTGACTGTAGTCATTCATATGTATATTTCAGTGTTTTCCCATGAGTTGGCAGTGTGTTGTGAATAGTATGCTATGTGTGTCTCTTTTAGACTGTCGTGACCATCCTATGTGTGTGAAGCTATCTGGATCTGTTTGTGTGAAGATGACACATCTTCGTATGATGTGTAGTGTTCAGTTGTGAGAGTATAGTGATGGAGGTGTGTGTTCAGTGTTCATGTCTAGGAGATGGGTGGAATCTAATCTATAACAATTGTGTTGCAAATTTCGATCCAGTTCTAAACTGGGAGGCCATATTTACGTAGTGATGTACTATTGTGAGATGTGAATGGCCTCTTGAAGTGTTTTTTCACCCATCTCCCGAGTCTCAGGTTATGTTCTAACAATTCCGCTGTCCTGGATTTGCTCCAGGTGGGCTCCTGCCCCTCCTGGCATCCATTTTCCAAGAAATTTGCAGAAGTAAGCCTAAGACAGAAAACAGAGGAGAGCGAACCACAGACAGTTCCAATATTTCACACACATTCTAGTTAGTGCAGGTATTTTTTGACCTGTGAAAAACTGTGGTCCTTCTGTCTGCTGTTTAGCATTTCACACCCTCCTTGTAAATTCACTTCTCTGATTAGATTACATTTTAGTTGTTGCACAATTTGGTTTGCTATTACCTGTGCCACAATTCTAGCCGTGTTTTCTATAACGGTGGAAAATAAAGGCATACCCCTCCCCTTTTTTGGCACTGGGTAGCACACAAATGAAATTCTGTTTTAGAAATTCAGTTTTAATGACGAAAGTCACACTTCTCCAATTATTGTCCTGCTCGGCGAGTGTAATATAATGTTTATTATAATTCAAGTTATAATATAATTATATTCTCTAACAATACAAGTCAATTATATTGTTTTCGGTCTCTTTAGAGTCTCCGGAACAACTTAACGCATGGTCAAATCTCAGCTTGTTCTCATGTCAATACATTTGAATATTAAAAGGCTTTTTGGCTCAGGGCAGATAAGATGTACATTTGCTGTTTTTCTTTTTCCCTTTGCTAGGTTTCAAATACCTTTTCTTCTCATTTAGTCTTTTTAAATGGCCATTATAACGTTTGATTCTTCTATTTACTCTTACTTTATATTTTTCCGTTTATAGATAAGGAAAACTATATCGCTTTGCAGTCCTTCCCAAGGATGCACGACACAAGTGGTCAGCCCCGAAGATCAGAAGCTGAGGCAGCTGGCTAAATATCTAGGGATTTTGCCGTACACGCACAACAATCGAAGATATATACAATAGCCCCCTTGGATGCCCTTCAGGAACTTAATTCAACCGTTTTCCAAAACTATTAAATTAGAACAGAAGTCATCGGAAGCGTCCAAGCTAGGTTAATCAACCAGCGTAAAGTTGATCCTAGTCGGACTAACCCATCCTCTCATCCAAGTCGCCAGCACACTTCCTGATATCAGTTATTAGCCGTTGCCAATCTCTGACGCAATCTTGTGGAAATGTACGAATACGTTAATCTATTTTGGAAAAAACAAATCTCAGAGTAATTCAGAATACATTCAAACATAACAATATTTAGTTCTCTGAAGCCTTAAATATAAAAAGGTTTTTGTTTCAGGATTAATGAGATGCATTCGTTTCTGATTTTCAGATTTCTTTGTCTTGTGATTTACATTGTAGCCACATGGCAATCCTATGCTCCTGTTAGGAGACAAACAAATTCAACAAACACACTTGATATTTAATCCAGTTTACACAAGACACATGGCCTAGCATGCATGGCATCTACAACCTTTTACCTAAGTGTTTTATACAACACTTACAGTAAAGCAATCTTGTGTTTTTAAAGAATAAACTCAACTAGCCTATGTGCACATTTTCGTAGCACAACCAACTATAAAGTGTGTTCTAGCACAATGTGTTAAGCACAACTACAAATTTGAAAATCCAAACAGAATATGCATCACATCATCCTGTTTTTCTCAACCTTGCTTTTCATAAACAAATGCATCGACTTGTCTTTTTGTTTATCCCATTGTGTTAAAGTTTTAGCATTTAGCATTAGCCTTGAATGCAGCATGACTTTAGCATTTAGCGTAGCCTTGAGCGTTTTGAAAGCAACATGGACAATAGCATTTAGCATTAGCCTTGAGCGCAGCATGGCTTTAGCATTTAGCGTAGCCTTGAGCGTTTTGAAAACAACATGGACAATAGCATTTAGCATTAGCCTTGAGCGCAGCATGCCTTTAGCATTTAGCGTAGCCTTGAGCGTTTTGAAAACAACATGGACAATAGCATTTAGCATTAGCCTTGAGCGCATTCTTGTCTTTCTCTGTTTCTTGTTAGTTTGCTCATTCTCTTCACGTGTTGCTGGTTTGTTAACAAGCCCAGATACAACAATGGCCGGAAAACATGCTGCTGATTTTTTATAACTTTTAGGCTTTACTTTTTCAGCTCTTCATCGAGTTACTAATTATTTGGAAGATGTTATTCTCACTTTAGGTTTCGTTTCTTGTTGCTTAGGCAAAACAAGGGGATCTTTCAAATCGGATCATTCTTCATCAAATCAAATCAAATCAAGTATATTTGTATAGCGCTTTTCACAATACAGATTGTATCAAAGCAGCTTCACAGTATAATAAAATAATACAACAAAGTTTGTTTCTAGTGGAATTTATTGATTGATAGAATAAAATTAAATATCCCCAAAATATCCCCAACTGAGCAAGCCAAAGGCAACAGTGGCAAGGAACCGAAAAACTCCATCAAGTGACCTAATGGTGTCCTAAAACTCCATCAGGTGACCTAATGGAGAAAAAAAAACCTTGGGAGAACCCAGGCTCAGTCGGGGGCCAGTTCTCCTCTGGCATTTATGAACTAGAGGCCGGATTGTAGTTTGAAACTGTGAGATTAACAATATTATATGAATGCCTGGCTGAAAAGATGCGTCTTTAATCTAGTTTTAAACTGGGAGAGTGAATCCGAGCAACGAACAGTATCAGGAAGACTATTCCAGAGTTTTGGAGCCAAATGTGAAAATGCTCTCCCTCCTTTGGTTGATCTGGATATCCTAGGTATGACCAAAAGCCTCAAATTTATTGATCTTAAAGAGCGCGATGGATTATAGGGTGATAGAAGATCCGTTAAATAGACTGGAGCTAAGCCGTTTAGGGCTTTATAAGTCAGTAGCAATACCTTATAATTAATACGGAACTTTATAGGTAGCCAATGTAGTGATGATAAAATCGGTGTTATATGATCATATTTTCTTGATCTAGTAAGAACTCTAGCGGCTGCATTTTGGACTAACTGTAGCTTGTTTATTGAGGATGCAGGACAACCGGCTAATAAGGCATTACAGTAATCTAGTCTCGAGGTCATGAATGCATGAACTAACTTTTCTGCATCAGAAACTGATAGCATATTACGTAGCTTAGCAATGTTTCTAAGGTGGAAAAAGGCTGTTTTTGTAACATACGGAATATGATTTTCAAAAGACAGGTTACCGTCGAGTATAACACCCAGGTCTTTTACTGTAGAGGATAAAGTAACAGGACATCCTACGATGTCAAAGTTGTATTGTGAGAGGTTCTGTGGGCGGTTTTTTGAACCGATAAGTATTACCTCTGTCTTGTCTGGATTTAATAAAAGAAAATTACGCGTCATCCAATCTTTTATATCTTTAACACACTCTGTCAATTTGGATAAATTAGCGTTTTCATCCGGCCGTGATGAAATATATATTTGAGTGTCATCAGCATAACAATGGAAACTAATTCCATGTTTCCTTATAATATTTCCAAGTGGCAGCATATATATTGAGAATAACAGAGGGCCCAACACAGATCCCTGTGGCACTCCATAGTTTACTGGAATTATGATCGATTTTTCTCCATTTAAATAGACAAAATGGTAGCGGTCTGATAAGTATGATCTAAACCAGCTTAATGCTTGTCCTTGAACACCAGTATAATTTTGTAGTCGATCTAAGAGTATTGTATGATCTATAGTATCGAACGCAGCACTTAGATCAAGCAAAACTAGTATTGAGATACAGCCTTGGTCAGAAGCTAAAAGTAAATCATTTGTGATTTTAACGAGCGCAGTTTCAGTGCTATGATGCGGCCTGAATCCTGACTGAAACTTTTCATAGATATCATTTTCTTGCAAGAAAGAGCCCAGTTGAGTGGACACAACTTTTTCTAGTATTTTAGGCATAAAAGGTAGATTTGAAATGGGTCTATAATTTGCTAGATTATGCGGGTCTAATTGTGGTTTCTTAATGAGAGGTTTTATCATTGCCAGTTTAAATGTTCTTGGAACATGACCTAAAGATAAAGACGAGTTAATAATATTGAGGAGAGGCTCTTCCACTACAGGTAACACTTCTTTCAGTAGTTTAGTTGGTATAGGATCTAATAAACATGTTGTTGTTTTAGATGAAGTGATAAGTTTATTTAACTCTTTTTGTTCTATAGTTGTAAAGCACTGTAATTGTTCTAGCGGGGGGATAATTGAGGCTGAATTATAAGGTGCGATTGAGGATTGAACGTTTACAATTGTGGTTCTGATGTTTTCTATTTTCTCAGTGAAGAAGTTCATGAAATCATTACTACTAAACTGTAACGGGATATTTTGTTCGGGTGACGTCTGTTTATTTGTTAGTCTAGCCACGGTGTTAAATAAAAACCTAGGATTGTTTTGGTTGTTTTCTATTAGTTTGCGGAGATGCTCAGCCCTGGCCGCTTTTAGGGCCTTTTTATAACGTGACATACTGTCTTTCCACGCGATTCTAAAGACCTCTAAATTAGTTTGTTTCCATTTACGCTCCAAATTACGGGTTTCTCTCTTTAGAACATGCGTAGTATTATTGTACCATGGTGCTTTAATTTTCTCTGTAACCTTTTTTAATCTAACGGGTGCAACAACATCCAATGTTCTAGAGAGAATGGTGCTCATAGTGCTAGTTAGTTCTTCTAGTTCATCTGTTTGTTTGGGTTCAGGCAGCAGCTGAGACAGATCAGACAAGCAACTCGAGAAATTATCTATGGTGGATGGAAGGATTGTTCTGCCTGGTCGAAAACGCGGCGCCGCATGACATATTACAGCAGTACGTAATATGCAAGTTACCAAGTAATGGTCAGTGACATCATCACTTTGTGGAATGATATCTATATCGGTTGGATCGGTTCCATATGATATAATTAAATCGAGTGTGTGATTAAGACGATGAGTTGGTCCTGTGACGTTTTGTTTGACCCCAAAGGAATTTAATAAATCTATAAACGCAGCCCCTAAAGCACCATTTGGATTATCTACGTGTATGTTAAAATCTCCAACAATTAATGCTTTATCTACATTGACCAATAGATCTGAGAGAAAATCTGCAAACTCTTTTAGGAAATCAGCGTAAGGCCCAGGCGGTCTATATACGGTAGCCAAGGCTAGAGATAATATGGATTTTTTTCTAACATCTAAGAGCGTAACATTTAGTACAAGTATTTCAAACGAAATAAACTTATAACCCGTTTTCTGAGTAACATTGAGAATATCTCTATAGACCGCTGCAACACCACCGCCACGACCAATCAGACGGGGTTCGTGCTTATAGGAGTATCCTAATGGAGTAGACTCATTTAGACCGAAATAATCATTAGGTTTAAGCCAAGTTTCAGTAAGGCAAAGTACATCGAAGCTATTATCCGTGACTATTTCATTTACAATAACTGCCTTAGGTGTGAGTGATCTAATGTTTAGAAGACCTAGCTTTAGAAATTGTTTTTGGTTACTAATAGCAACATTTTCTGGTTTAATAACAATTAGATTTTTTCTAGATCCTGCAGTAGATTTATTATTTGATCTCACTAAACGAGGAATAGACACAGTTTCTATGCAATGTTCTACACTATTTATATCAGTTAATTTGGTGCAGCAGAGACTATGATTTGAACTTTTGGTTACTAGTCAAAAGGTTGTTGATGAAAAATTCATTGTTCTTGTGTTCATTCATTTAAACTTGTTGATTTCATTGGAGTGTGTGTAAAAGCATCTGACCATATACTTCTGTGAGGTTTTTCTAACAGCTGAAGAAGGGACAGGAAGACAGGGTGATAAAACTTACACCTGAGCACGAGAAAGGATCCAGCCAGGAGAATACAGGGGTCGTTTAACAATAAACAAGGGGTCCCATGCCCTCCCCTTAGGGGAAGCAGGAGGTCATTTAGATTGTAAATGAAGGCCTTTTGGCTTCTCAGGGACAAAGAACAGCATGACCTGCCCGGGGGGGGTAGAACCAGTCCATACTAGCTTGAGATATAAGATGTCTTTAAGGAAATTTACAGAAACTGGGAAAGGAGGAGTCAAGAATGTCAGAAACCTGTATAAAATGTCTCAGTTTTATTATGTCAGGAGGCTTTCTGTTTCACATCTGGGTGGCTGCGGTTGCGAAAAGATTCCTCAAAGAATAAAGCCTTTTCTTCTTTATTACAATTTTGCCTTTTGAGTGTTGTCTTACACCTGTGATGCTGTTTTTCCAAGTGAGATAAAAATTGCTATTACAGCTGGTGTCAGAAGTTAGGATCCTGTGCGGACGCTTCTTCTCCTGGTCCTGAGAACGGATTTGACGGGAAAGTGCACGACCCCGGCAGCACCAGGCGACCGTCTCATACCTCGACGGTTTGAGATAGAAACTCAACAGATTACGAGAGAAAGAGCCAACACCGCGTTCAGGACCAGAAGGGGAAGCTCCCACCAGGACAATAAAGAATCCGCGGATTGCGGGAGAAACAAAAGAAAGCATCTGGGTAAGACACGGCAAATTGTTTTATTGAAGTTTAAGTGTGATTTGATAATTGTGAGTGAACATGAACTATTCTGGCTGAGTGTCTGCCTTTGGTACGAGCGAGAGGTGATTCAGGGGAATCACAATATTTTTGGGGTAAGGGAAAGAATTGATCTGAGGAATTCGGATCAGTTTCTACCTCACTTAGCTCGTTGGTGGACGGAAAGCCCACAGGTGATTCAGGGGAATCACAGATTCAGGGGAATCACAGTTATTGATTAATTAGTTTTACTCAAAAGCGCTAGTAACCCAAAAAAATAAAAATAAAAAATAAATAAAAATTAATCGATTTAGGTGGACGGAAGAGCCACGTCAAATCAGAATTAATCGAGCGCTGGAAAGTGCTTATAGGAAGTTTTTGAGTGAAACGTAATTACAAACCACCCGACCGATCTTGGGGTAAGGGAAAGATCGGGTCTGTCGAAGACGTTTGACAGACACTAAGACACGTGTCGAATAGTAAAATCCAGGAGGGGGGGACTCAGCCAAAATGGGATCATCAAACAGTAAAACAGATAATTTTTATACACCAATTTTCTGTCAAATGAGAAATAATTATGGTGGTAAATGTATGACTGACATACAGAAACTGATCAAATATCACAATTTTCCCGAGGCGGGAACTCTGAGTAAGATAAGACTTAATGTCGTGAAAGAATGGGAAAGAATAAAAGGGAACAGAGTCGATGCAGAAGGAACTGGCAGGTAGGGGAAGATAGAATGTTTTTCCTGATGGAAACAGTGAATTGTTGGATTGAACAGATACAGAAGGAAGTGGCATGTAGGGAAAGAGTGTTAGATAAAATAAGGCATTGAGTATGATTAACAGGGATTAACATGATATAAAGATTAGGAATCATGTACGCAAATGTAAGCAAAACGGGAAAAATCTATATTTTAGAGATAAAATAATGGTTGAAATTAAGATGTGAATGCTTTATTGTTTTAATGATATGAAAACAAGAGTATTGAAGAATAGATTGCCATATTTTTGAGTTGAGGATATATATACGTGTAATTTAGAGACTGAGAAGATTTAGGGAATCTTGTGTTTTCTGTGAAACAGTAGAGATAAGTGGGACTGAGAATCCTGAAACAAACAGTAAGACAGAAGAGAGTGAATGCTGTAAGCAGCAGTGCTCTGAAGCTTTGACTTCAAAGTAATGTGAAGTTAAAAAAGAAAATGTTTAGTGAAAACCCTTTAGAATATGTTGAGTGATTTTCTTTGCAACTTATGGAAATTAATGTGCTGTCAATAATAATGATGAAGAATATGATTTGGCTATTGTGATTGAATCCACACTGGTGGACTGTAAAATAATACAGAGAACTGCTTATCAGTGGCTCTGTTTACATTCCTGATTGGGACGCACTGCTTCAAGGTGTGCAGTAAGTTGGAGCTGTTTGCAAACTCAATGATCAAACTATAGGTAAAGAGAGTGTTTTAATTGTGGTCAGTGGGGCCATTTAGCCCATAATTGTAAATGGACACTCAGAAAAGAAAGTGATAACATGAAAGTGACGTGTATTAATGTGGGTTTTTGAAAGTAGAACAGTATTTAAATGACGATATTAAAGTTTTCGTCTGAGAAAGAACTAAGAATGTGAACGCAGTGCTAAAGAAAGTGAAAAGAACGTGCAAGGGAGAAAAGAAAGTTAAAGGAAAGTTAATAGATGGAAGTATGAAGATTGAAGATTAAAAGAAGGTTGAAAGATTTAAGTCTTAAGGGAATCCTTTTAAAATGAAAGAGCTAGTGAATTGATGAATACAGGTTGATGTAAAATTACAGATAATAATGACTCCAACAAATGAGTTGCAAAATATTTTAAAAGTACCGGTAACTAAAAGGCATCTGATTAAATAAACAGATTGTTAGTGTTTTGAATGTGGAGAAATGGTGTTGACCAAGAAAGAACTAGGAGCTGATGTTTTGTTTTCAGAAGATAAGCTTATGATTGGCTGAAACAGTTTGCTTATGTGAATCTGGTGTGTGCTGTGGCTGAAACAGCCAGAGACGATCTGAGTGGAATTTGTAATGTCTAAATTCCCTGATGTGGGCAAAAGACAAATATAAAATATGGTTGTTTGAAAAATACATGTAAATTCTGTCAAAGATGCCTTACGCTGGGCTAGAGTTAAAAGATGGTAGATAAAGTTTGATTTTAGAAGTTTATGAGAGTGCAGTGTACCAGTCCTGAATGTCTCAGAGTCTCTCTCTCATTCAATGTCAGCTAGGAGCTGTTATCTGAGCCTGTGTCTTAAGTGGTAATAAGCTATTTATAGTAAAGCACAGTGTTTCAGTTGAAAACCATAGACATGGAGATGTTAAAAGAAATCATGCTACAAGGCAGTTCAGAATTTATACATTTAGAGGGTATACGTTTTTTAAAAGTAAAACTGTGACTTTAAAGAAGTCTTTAGGAAGAATAATGACCTTAATTGATAGAAGGTTATGTTTTGACTAGTTTATTTTAGGGCCAGTCACTTCTCGGTCTGATTTTAGCCTCCACCATGAAACAGGGCTGATGGCTCCGGCTACAGATGTAACAATACACTGAATAGACGGTTGTGATGACTAAATTCACTGAGTATAATCTCAGTATTGCGATTTTGCTAATTTGAAGATGGTTAAAAGATTTAGGTGATTAAATACTGTTGTTATTAACCTGTCTCCCTGTGTTAACACTATTAGGCAGTCCTGAGTGCTCTGGTGACTCTTGAGTGTGCCTTTCCTAAGCTCCAGAACTGATTATGTTGAAGAAAATGGTCAAAGATTCTGTTATGGGGAAGAGCGGTTACCAGTGTGCACGAAGTGATATCACTCAAAGACGGGTAAGATTCTCTAGGGCCAGAGGTCAACCTAAGACAGAGGGTCACGCCGACACTGGGTATCTGCAGAATGGCGGTGTTTTATGTGAGTTGGGTATGAGAGTGGCGCTGATTGAATGAGTGGCCACCAGCATCAGCAGATCATTGAGAGGCCAGATGGGCTGTGAGGAGTTACGGCATGTCTGACCCAGAAAATGTGAGTTCCTCTATATACCACTTGCAAGAAACCGCATTCATTGTATGGCTTGTTTTTCATTATGACAAGTGTTTGCAACCATGCCAGGGGACAACACCCTGATGAAGATTATAGATAAAGAGCTGATGGGAATGGGCTTTCAAGAGCCAGCTGAGACCGTGAGGTGATTGTCATTATTTGTTGTGGAGACAGTAACAAAACTTAATTTTTATCAGGAACATGATGTTGGTTGCCTTATGGGCAAGGGAAAATATTATAGAAGTTGATATTGAAATAATATGTCTTTAAGATATGTAAGAGATGTTTTGTAAGTTTTAAATCCTGAAGGTCATTAGACGTGGTGGTGGCTAAAGGTGAAGACAGCTTTTGTAGATTCAAGAAAAGTCTGGATAAAGGTTAATGGTCAAAGGTTATTGAAATGAATTTATTATTAGATTTTGTCTGAATTACAGTCTTAGGAGGCTGTTGAAAAGATTATTTGTTTATAGTGAGAGAGACTGCTTGAGTGAAGGAACGGATGGTATTCTGTCAGTCTTTCTGTTATCGGCATGCTAAAGCAAGCTGAAGCAAAATAATGATAATGCACCAAACCAATCCAGCTGACTTTTCTAAAATCAGATGGATAATGAACAGACATGCTTTGAAACTGGTTAAGAGGCCATAAAAACATTAGATAAAAGATACAGGAAAATGTAAGGTTAAAATGTCATTTAAAATTTAAATCTTTTTAGAGAAAAGATATGAATAAGAAATATGAGCAGTTCATAGTCAGGGATGAGTGTGAGTGTTAATTCATGTTTTGTACAGTATGTGTTAGTTTAGGACAAATATTCTGTCTGAATAGTGTGTATAAATTTGTCATTAACCTCTGGAAAGAGTGTTTTAGCATTATAGATGGGTTAAGGCAAATGACAAATTTGAAAGTAAGCTGAGGATTGTGAGTCAATCTGATGAGAAAGCAACACAGAACATAGGACGAGCTTTAAGTTGATTGATCATCGAGCTCTGTCTGTTAATTATTATTTTGGTCATTTATGATGTGCAGTAGATTTGAATTACTTTCTGGACGGGTTTAAGTATTGATGTGTAAATTAGAATTGTGAAGTCGTAGATAGCAGTCATGTGTTGAGAAAAAGTTATAGATTTGACAGCAACAAACACGTAGGCTAAATAAATATCAGATTATCCAGAGAGCCCTTAACAGTTATGAATTGTAAAAAAGGGGAGATTGTTATTTGACTGACATTGACGAAGTGTGCACACCACGACCTGACCTGACCAATTGATGACCTGGAGAATGTTCGTAGATGACAGTTGCTTAAGAGACCAAACAATAGGCCTGAAAAGCAAGAAACGCTGTGAAACTAGGGGCCGTTGCCTTAAAATAATTATTAGATAAGAAGATGAGATTGTGGCTTATGTAATGTTTTGTTTCAGAGGCAGAGAAAGATGTCTGGGGGAAATTTGGCTGAAGGACAACATTTGGGTTAGTGTTGAAAACTTTGTTTACCCAAACACCACTGTGTATCATGCATCAAAAGGGGGATGGTAACAATTACCATACCAAGGGGTTCAAATTAGCTGAAAGCCATCGTACAGGTGGGACAATAAATGTTGGGAGAACACTGCGTTTAACTGGGTAAAAGCCCTGTAAGAAGTCATTTTTCTCCCTAACAAAATTACTGTCTGTAAGTGTGCAGATTCGGCAGCGAAGGACGCGGCAGCACAGAAGACAAAAGAAACTATGTGTACTTTACTATCTGACAATAACCTCGACGTTTTGTTCTTCTCTACAGAGGATGCAGACTTTTGATACAGGGCAGACTGTGCCCAGTAAACTGGGTTATTATTGTGGCAGAGAGGTGCCACACCTTGCGCAGCGCATAACTTAAAACTTTCCCTTTGCAGAATGTCAGGATGGATTGTGTCGAACAGAACTGATTCTGTTCCAAATGTATAAATATTGTTTTGATTAACATGAGCAAAATTATCTGGTGACAATATATTTCAGGCTGTTGATTCAACCGGTCACACCAAAAGGGACGACCGGCTAGACGAGCGGTCAACAACAAAATAGCTAGGGTCTGCATCCACAGGTGACAGCGGGCAGGAAATGGTTCATTCCAGTGGAGATGCAATCGTGATCTAAGGGAAAATCTTGTAAGGTCTAGGGAAAATGGTTGGAGAGGGTGACATCTGGGTCCGTCCAAGCCTCTCACCTTAGACTACACCAACCAACCTCAGCAACCCCAAACGCCAACGCTGCAGAAAGTGAGGGATAAAGGGCTTGTGCTAGTAACGGCCTCCTTCGCCGACGTTGGAAAAGACCAATGCAACGTTTCGCAAAGAATCACCCTGGTGAAGACGGAATGTTCATGGGGCAACGAGATGGTCAACACACCTGGAGGAGGATGTGGACCAACTAATGGTTTAAGTTTAGCAGAATAATTTGTTTTGTGATGATGTTGATGATTTTATTTGATTAAATCAAACTAGGACTTAGTATTGATATAGATCTAATGATTTGATTGGTGCAAATGTTTTATAAAATCTATTCAATGATGTGAAGTACGGTCATAAACAAAACAAAAAAAAAGACAGTCGGTCTGCAATGGAAAAGTAAGAGTTAATTTTTAACAACCAAAGTGGATTAATGGAAAGGGCTGAATGTAGGCTATAGGAGTTATGATTGTATGTGTTATTCTGACAATTTTGTTATTCATGGGTGAATACGAGTACTGGAATGTCTGTTTAGTTTATCCCAAGGATGGACAAAATTAGGCAGACGGTGGAAGTAGCGGGAGCTACAGTAACGTGGTAAACAGGGGGGTGTTTTTTTTCACTTTCGGATTTTCTTACTTTCTAAATTCTTTCTTTCTAAGGACAATGATAATGTATAAAGAGGGTTAAAAACAGTAGCCATCCGTGTTACGAGGTGGCATACAAGGACAGGGTTTGAATTGAGGGATATTTTTGTATCTACTTTTTCCTTTTTATTTGTGTAATAGGTTGCTGAAATTGATATGTGTTGAACTGATGTGTTGTTTTCCTACTAAATATAACTACACTATTTCTTGTTTATATTGAGGTGACCGAGAGTCCGAACTATAGTTTTGGGGGTGCAATAACAGTGCTTGTTCACCTAGCCCGGCCTTATATAAACCTTTACTTGATTGCTACAAAATAATTGAGGACCTATCCTTACAAAAAACAGCCTAAACTTTTCCATCTTAATTTTTCTACAAGACTCAAGTAAAATGATCAGGTATATGAAAGTCAGCAATGAGGAGTATAACTGTGATGTAAAGACTTGAAGTGATTGTATTCTTGGGGATTCAATAGTAAAATGGGTTTGATTGATTTTAGAAAATAGAAATGAATTTTTATTATTTTATTGGTTATCAGAGAATGATAAACAGGGGGGAGATGTTGATGAAAAATTCATTGTTCTTGTGTTCATTCATTTAAACTTGTTGATTTCATTGGAGTGTGTGTAAAAGCATCTGACCATATACTTCTGTGAGGTTTTTCTAACAGCTGAAGAAGGGACAGGAAGACAGGGTGATAAAACTTACACCTGAGCACGAGAAAGGATCCAGCCAGGAGAATACAGGGGTCGTTTAACAATAAACAAGGGGTCCCATGCCCTCCCCTTAGGGGAAGCAGGAGGTCATTTAGATTGTAAATGAAGGCCTTTTGGCTTCTCAGGGACAAAGAACAGCATGACCTGCCCGGGGGGGGTAGAACCAGTCCATACTAGCTTGAGATATAAGATGTCTTTAAGGAAATTTACAGAAACTGGGAAAGGAGGAGTCAAGAATGTCAGAAACCTGTATAAAATGTCTCAGTTTTATTATGTCAGGAGGCTTTCTGTTTCACATCTGGGTGGCTGCGGTTGCAAAAAGATTCCTCAAAGAATAAAGCCTTTTCTTCTTTATTACAATTTTGCCTTTTGAGTGTTGTCTTACACCTGTGATGCTGTTTTTCCAAGTGAGATAAAAATTGCTATTACAAGGTATTTAACATTTTGGAGATGTTATCTGACAGAAGATCCGATCCGAATCTGCTTGGGTGTAAGCCATCAGCACGGTAAAGCCTAGGACGCTCCCAAAACAGATTCCAATTATTTACAAAGAGCAGTTTCTGCTCATTGCACCATGATATTAACCATTCATTTAGCGCGAATAATCTACTAAACTTTTCATGACCTAGTCGGTACGTGGGAAGCGGTCCTGACACAATGATCGTTATATCAGGCGATGTGCTGCGTACCGTATCGATCAGATTCCTGAAGTCTTTCTTCAGAACCTCTGTCTGTCGCAGCCTGATGTCGGCCCCTCCCGCGTGCAGGACCACAGTTCCGACGCGCTCGTTCAGAATCTCGGGAACGTGAGCAGCGATTTCAGAAACACGAGCACCAGGAAAGCAGTGACTATGCACCTTACTTTTATTTAACGTAGCTTGTACGTGTCGAACGATGGAATCACCGATGATCACAGCATCGCGTTCTGTTTCGCGAAGAGGGGAGAAGCGGTTTTGTGTGGATATCTCGAAAACCGGGAGGGTCGGAGAGAGTTTTCTTGGTCTAGACCTGACTCGCGTCTTCCGCTGCGGAAATATCCAGGCTTCGTGGTGGCATGTTGGAGCCGGCGTAAACGAAACCATAGCTGATCGCGGCCTCGACGCTCGTGACCGATGCTGAGTAACGCACGGAGTAGACGAGGTCGGAGTCAGCGGGTTAGTAACGTTGATCACTGATTTATGTGCAATTGCATCGGCGCGTGATGTTTCAAGAGCTAACCGCCGGTCTATCAGCTCGGCTTTTCTCACTAAAAGGTCGTGGATCTGTTTCTCAACAGCTTCCAGCTCAGACTGCAACGCGTGTAGCTCAAATGTGTCCTCACCTGCACCTAAAGGTAGACTACTTACATCTGATATATTCGCCATTTTAACAGATGGACAGTAAGTTAAGTTAGCAACGACGCTACCAGTGATGCTATCAATATTAATACTAATTTATGACTGAAGTCTTGGATATAATCCGTCTTTTTAGTGGTACAGGTGTAGAGTAGACGCACGATAGGCGAAAAAAATGTTTGTTTGTACCGTAAGTGAGTGTGGAGAAGACGCGTTCAGCCGTGATCCACAGGAGTAACCTATAAGAGTATCCGACGTTGGATCACTAATAGGCTTGAGACGCGTCTGCTCAACAGTCCGCGTTGTAACTATGAGGTGAGGAAAAATAGAAAATGTTCGTTGTAAGTGAGTTTAAAGAGAAATCAAGAATTATAAATCAATCGGGAGCTCCAAAGACAACAACGCGTTCAGACGCGACGCATGCGCATTCGAAAAGGTATGGGCCCACTGGAGGTATGGGCCCACTGAAGGACCGCGCGCCGAGCAGAGACCGGAACGAAAAGTAAATGTTTAGGGCAGCCTCGAGGCGGGATGGAGCGAGCGAGGGCACGTTTAACAAGTCTCTCAATTCCCCAAATCGTCACCCCAACCACCCGAGCTGGAGAAATAATCTCCTCTTGGGTTGGGGTGATCACAGAGGAATCGAAGAGACGAGAGAGCGCGTCGGGTTTAACATTCTTAGATCCAGGACGATAAGAAATGATAAACTCGAAACGGGCGAAGAAAAGAGCAAGGAGCGTTTACGAGCCTGAAAGGAAGAACCCGGTATTCAAAGTGCCCGAGGGGAGTATTGAACGCGGTCTTCCAATCGTCACCCTCCTTTATGCGTATCAAATGGTAGGCATTGCGCAGGTCTAACTTTGTGAAAAACTTAGCTCCCTGCAAGATCTCAAAGGTGGATGACATAAGCGGCAAAGGATATCTATTCTTTACCGTTATGTCATTGAGCCCCCGATAATCTATACAGGGACGCAAGGACCCATCCTTCTTCACAAAGAAGAAACCTGCGCTGGCAGGGGAGGAGGAAGGAACTATCGTACCCGCACTAAGAGCCTCAGAGAGGTAATTCTCGAGAGCCTTACGCTCAGGAATACAATCGACAAGGAATACAGTCTACCGCGGGGTGGCATGGTACCGGGAAGAAGATTGATGCAACAATCGTAAGGACGATGAGGAGGGAGAGAAGTGGCCCGGGAATGGCTGAAAACCGCTCGCAGATCGTGATACGTCTCCGGCACTCCAGACAAATCACCTGGCTCTTCCTGAAACACAGAAACAGAAGAAACAGGAGGTATGGCAGAGACAAGACATTTAACATGACACGACAGGTTCCATGACAGGATGGTTCCCTTAGACCAGTCAATATGGGGATTATGCTGAATTAACCAGGGATGTCCCAGCACTATGGGAGAAAAAGGGGAACGGAAAATTAAAAAGGAAGTGGTCTCGCGATGATTTCCAGAGACCGTGAGAGACACAGAAACAGTCTCACGGCAGATCTTGGGAAGGGAACTACCATCTAGGGCAAAAAGGGGAGTGGCCTCTTTCAGATCAATGAGAGGAATACCTTGCTCACGGGCCCAAGTCTCGTCAATGAAATTCCCCTCGACCCCAGAGTCAATCATGGCGTTGGTAGAGACTGAGTACCCCTGCCAGTGCAGATGAACTGGGATGGTAGTGATGGCTTGATGAGAAGGGATCTGAGAAGTAGCGCTCGCCAGTATCCCTCCTATTACCGGCGAGCGTTGGCTTTTACTTGACACGTTGACACAAAGTGCTTGTCGGAGCCACAGTAGAGACAGAGCCGGTTCATAATTCTTCGCTCTCGTTCCTTCGATGAGATTCGTAAGCCCCCCAGCTGCATGGGCTCGGAAGAAAGCTCCGCGACAGTAGAAGAAAGAGAAAAGGATGGGGGTGGAGAGAGAGAGACGGTCTCGGTACCTCTAGCTCGTCGTCGCAAGTCGAAACGCCTCTCCACTCTGATGGCGAGATCGATGAGTGGATCAAGATTACTGGGAACCTCCCTGGCGAGGATCTCATCCTTGACCTCGGCGTTGAGACCTTCCAGGAACCGGGCCACCAGCGCCGGCTCGTTCCAGCCGCAAGTCGTGGCAAGAGTGCGAAACTCAATAGAGAAGTCAGCGACTGAACGCCTCCCCTGACGAAGAAAAGAGAGCAAGCGGGAGGCCTCAGCTCCATGTGCCGAGCGATCGAAGACACGAATCATCTCCTCCTTGAACAGGGAAAAGCGGTCCAGGAAATCCGCCTCTGCATCCCAGCTGGCCGCTCCCCACTGACGAGCCCGTCCGGTGAGGAGGGAAATCACGAAGGCGACCTTGGCGTGGTCCCTGGAGTAAGTCGATGGTTGAAGAGAAAAAATTACTTCACACTGTGTCAAAAATGAACGACACTGGGTTGGCTCACCCGAGTAACACGGTGGATTATTTATTCTAGGTTCTGGAGACGAGGATAGCAGGGAAGATGCAGAGGATTCCTGACGGAGGTGATGTAGTTGCGTGGTCAGATCAGACACCTGCGCAACCAAGGATTCCACCACGCATCTCGTGGCGATCAGCTCCTCTTCATTCCTGCCCAGTAAGGCACCTTGACGCTCGACAGTGTAAGACTGAAAATACTGGTTGAGGCCTTGGTCTGAGACAAAGGGCTAATTACCATTTGACCTCCCCCATACGACCTCACTTCCGCAAACTACTAAGAACTCACACAAGAATATGGTTTAATGTGAATGTTTATCATTGACTGTTATATTTTTGGTGTCATTTGAAATGTCTCAAAGTGAGTGGTACAGATATCTCATATCCAGATAGATAAAATAAAAGGTTATAAGGTTTTAAGAGTTTATGGATAACTGACTTACAAAGGAAGGTGGTCTCTCAAGCAAATGGTCACCCACCCCCATGAAGGTGCGACCACTGCATGCAAATTTCTTTTGTTAGCACATGTTTCCATGTGAAAGAGGTCTGACTATTTAATGAGATGCAGCAGAGAGTTCGGGGCCTTTTTCTGCACTTCAGATCGGCCCGTGAGGCTGAGAGAGAGATCTCTTAGCCTCACGTATTTCTTAAAGTTGGGTTTGCATCTTCTCTCTATTCCAGAGCATTTGATGTTTTGTATCGATTATCTTTGAATTGATTATGAAATTGGCATGATACATTTACCTGACATAATAAATTGTTACATTTGATTATTCTAACTGACTTTGATATTTTCATTGAAGAGTTAAACGGAATAGTCAAACATTCACTCATGATTAATGATCCACAGATATCATTAAAACCTTTTCATTTATGGAGTCAGATGAAATAAACGAGTAAATATATGATTAATATATTGCATTTAACCAACCAATACTTTGCATGAGTGAGGACAAGAACACGTGATAACCTTCCCCGTGTATTGGAGGACAGGCAGATTGGACCAATTTCACGGTCCTTACAAAAATGGTGACCCAGATGTGATCTCAAAACAGATCAAAACAGCTTCACGAGAAATGTCCTTTCCAGCAAGTATTGGGATTTTAAAATCAACAAGAGGTTTGAACAACTTCTCTTTCTTCCGTGGTTGTGGTAAGTCAATTTTCTTTGCATTTTTAGAAGTGTTGAAGAAATATTTGATGCGGCAGCCAGATGAAATTGGCAAATTGGCAGCCCATCCCGGCGTTAGGGGAACCCTAGCCTTAGTAAAACAGCGTTTTTGGTGGCCATCCCGTGAAAGAGATATTCGTCGTTTCGTTGCTGCATGCGCTGTTTGCGCTCAAACCAAGTCCAGTCATTCTCCTCCGGCGGGTCTTTTGAGACCGTTGCCTATTCCGTCTCGTCCGTGGTCACACATAGCTCTTGATTTTATTACTGGTCTTCCCTCGTCAGTTGGACATACCGTTATCCTTACTGTCGTTGATCGCTTCTCTAAAGCCGCGCACTTCATCCCCCTTCCAAAGCTTCCCTCCGCCAAAGAAACGGCGCAGATAATGGTCGACCACGTTTTTAAGCTCCATGGTCTCCCCTCTGATATTGTTTCTGACAGGGGCCCCCAATTCGCTTCTCAGTTTTGGAAAGAATTTTGCCGTCAGATCGGGGCTTCCGCTAGTCTCTCGTCCGGGTTCCACCCCCAGACCAATGGTCAGGTCGAACGCGCAAACCAAATTGTCGGCCGCATCCTGCGTAGTCTCGCTTTTAAGAATCCCGCGTCTTGGTCCGAGCAGCTCCCCTGGGCTGAATACGCCCATAATTCTCTTCCATCCTCCGCTACCGGACTCTCGCCCTTCCAGAGTTGCCTTGGGTATCAACCACTTTTATTCTCTTCACAAGATTCTGATTCAAGCGTTTCATCTGTTCAAGCTTACATAAAGCGTTGCAAATGAACCTGGAAGAGGGTTAGGTAAGCTCTTTGTCGTTCTAGAACTAGGATGTGCATAGCAGCAAATAGGCGTCGCGTCAAGAGCCCTCGCTATCTTTGCGGTCAAAAGGTGTGGCTATCCACCCATAACCTGCCTCTTCAATCCATTTCACGGAAGCTGGCTCCTCGGTTTATCGGTCCTTTTCGGATTTCTAAGATTGTCAGTCCTGTCTCAGTCAAGTTGAAGCTACCTCCTTATCTCCGACGCGTCCACCCGGTCTTCCATGTCTCTTGCGTTAAGCCCGCTATTCGCGCCCCGTCTCGTCCTTCGCACCCTCCCGTCTTAGTCGAGGGCGCTCCTTTTTATAAAGTGGTCCGTAAGCTTCTGGACGTTCGCCGTCGTGGTCGCGGTTACCAATATTTAGTGGACTGGGAGGGGTACGGTCCGGAGGAGAGAAGTTGGATTCCATCTCGGGACGTCCTGAACCGTTTGCTTATCGATGATTTCATCCGCTCTCACCAGTCTTCTCCCTTGGGAGCGCCAGGGGGCGCTCGTTGAGAGGGGGGTACTGTCATGATTCTGGCTTTTCCTATCCTTTTCCGCCCTCTTCTGGTTACTTGCGTTTTCACACTCACCTGTTTTACGCACGCACTCAATCACTCACTCTCCTCGTTCCAGCTGTTTCCTATCTTTTCCTGTTCTACTCTAAGTACATCGCACCTGTCCCCTTTTCTCTCTGATTACGTTTGCTACTTCTTCTCTCCTTTTCTCCTGCCTCTTTGTCAGATTGTTCGTTGACTTCTGATGAAAGAAGAATTGTGTTTCACACTCGCTCTTCCTATATCCTGTCCTGTCGTGTCCTGTCCTGTCGGGGAATTCATCTAGCTGCAAGTATTATACTGCTGATGCTCTAACCAGCTCTCTGTGTCCAGTGCAACGCTTGACTGTGCTGCTGCAGTTCCCCGCTGTGTGTCTACTGTGCATCCTTCTCTGTGACCTGAGGCTAGCCGCCTGCTGTGCCCTTGCATCAACGCTGACCGCTGTCTAGATTCTATTGCAAGAGGATTTCTTCGTTGATCATTACTGGCCGAATGTTTTGGCTGTTTCTGTTGTTATTATTCTACTAAGAAGATTTCTGTTAATTTTGCTCTACTGGAGGCTACCTCATTTACTTACTATTAAAAGACTGATTGACTGTCATTCGCTACTGGGTCTTTTCTCACCTTACAACACATACAAACCAATTAGACAAAGTTATTACAAAATACCATTTTTTTTATTTAAAACATTTCATATATATCACAAAATATACAGTCTGCCAGTGCTGGAAATGATGTGTGAAATTTTTACACATTAATTGGTGAGTTTAGGGACAACGTTTTTTGTGTTAATTTGAACTCATTCATTGTGTTAATGATTTTAACTAAGTAAATATGTCAGAAAGGTTAGCACAAATATGTGTAAACGTGTTAAATTAACACATTATGTGATGTCCTTCACTGCACACATTGTTAAAATCATACATAAAATCATAAACAAAACGTTAGCATTTGACAAAATGAATGTAGAGTCACTGGTTGTTTAGCTTATACAAGTATTATAATGAAATATCAACCATTACATTCATAAAACTGCAGAATATAAATACATTTTTAAGCAGTCAAAAAGGAAATGTCCAACACAGGACAAAACACAGTTCTTTTCACAATACATGACACAAATCCCCACCTTCAAAATAATTTCACTTATTTACAAAAATGTGTTGGATTAGTATACACTGGTGGCCAAAAGAAGTATTTAAGTGTCTTAATGTTTTTGAAGTCTATTTGATTCTCAAGAAACATTTATTATTATTATCAATGTCTGACTGTCTACCCCTCAGTCTACTTCTACTTCTACGAGTAAAAATCATCATCAAAATAATCTTTAAAAAGTCAACACAATGTTTTTGTCCACCTTTGCGAATAAATGAACTTCTCCAAAGATTGGTTCCTGTTCAGAACTTGACTGACAACATCAGAATGTTCCCTTGTCTGTATGCGTGTCCACAAACACAAATGTACTCAGTCCTTCAGAGGAGAGCCCGGTTCCAACACTATATACTGTGAGAGAGAGAGAGAGAGAGAGAGAGAGAGAGAGAGAGAAAGAGATATTGGTGTCAAAATATTTTTAACCTCCTTTTTTTACATTTTTATTATTATGTTTACAATAACTTAAGAATATATATTTGTAAACAGCTTTGGCAATAGCATATTCAAACATTTCAACTGAACTAAATTAAATTATTCCAGATTAAATTTTAATACTTGGGTCATTCCTGGGATTCGGTAATATTTCAGTCCCCTAGATTTTTGAAAGTGGTGGTTCACCAAAAAGAAATGTTACAAGCTTTTCACAATACTTTGGTATGTCCTTTATAATGAATACAAATAATTATTGCATTTAAATAATTTTTATCATTAAAAAATATCTTATTTCTGTCTTACAGCAACATTTTGTCATGTCCCTGAGGTTCTTCGCTGAATTTGTACTTGGAAAATAATTAATAAAATGTGCACAGTGTCTATAATTTTCGGCAATAATGCAAGTATTTATTTGTGTTCTTTGCTTTTGAAAAGAAAAAAAAGAAAAAAATGCAAGATATTTGATAAAAAAAACAACTTATAAATTTACGTCCCTCAGTCTGAACTCAACCCCGTCACGCCAACCATTCTCCGCCCATAATAATTTAGACTCCACCCATATGTGACATCATTCACAGGAAGTTGCATCATTTAGCTCTCTTCAACAGCATGGTGCAGAAGAAGGTGAGTGATATCACACTTTTTATTCATTTTTTGAGGTGTATTATAGTCAGGGAGGGTACTGTCAAGCTTAACAACTCAACCCCATCACATACAATTAAGATGGAAAATGATGACTTTTCAAAATTTTATTTTAATCCATAAAAATCTAAAATATACTTATTTCATTGGCTGCCATGTGGCCCACTCTTCTACACCACATTAAGAGCAGTGGCCATTTTGAGCAAAAAAACTCAACCCCATCACACTCAACCCCGTTACATATGTCATTGTTTCGGGGTTGTAAACTTTGTGACAGGGTTGAGTTATTCACTTAATTTAATCAATGATTTCAATTTAAAAATGTAATTTCAGTAAATATATTATTACCAAAATCATAACTCATATTCCCCTCCTTGAACTGCCACCTTAACGTGGTGGAGAGGTTTGAGTACCTGAATGACCCTAGGAGCTATGTTGTCTGGGGCTATATGCCCCTGGTAGGGTCTCCCAAGACAAACAGGTTCTAGGTGACGGGTCAGACTAAGAGCGGTTCAAAAACCCTTTTATGATGGCATTAAATCGAAGGACCGTGACCCAGAGTTTCCGCTAGAAAAAAATGGTGCCGGTGTTACAATATATTCAGTTCCTGAAATATTTGGTTCCAATGGGTGGAGCTATCATGAATATTCACGAGACCATTAGCGTGGGCGGGGCGACAAATACAAGCGAGTGGAACAGAAATTATTAGCGTGAGCGCCTCAGATCGCGTCCTAAACTATAACTATTCGTTTCTGAGATTAAGCTTTTTAAATGTCTATTATTGTATGTTTAAATAAATATTTACAGATATATTCTTGTGTTTTGATTCTGTCTCCCAAAGTTGTCTGTAGGTTATTATTGAAATAGCTTTTATATGATATATGATAACTCAAGACAACATACGAACTTGGAGTTGCATGTTGTTGGAAGCTTTGGATGTTGCTTTACGCTTAACTGAAAATCTTTTTGATACACAATTGTCAAAGGTTATCATAAATGTTAGGCTTCAGTTGCTTTAACAGTTGTTTTCTCTAGCAATGCTTTAGAACGTTGGTCAAATTAAGTGATAATTATTTCAATTGTATTGATGTATACATAGCAAGGTCCAACTAAAGTAATGTTATACTCAGTTTGTCGTTTTGAATGTACCATTCCAAAGGTAAGTGCACCTAATTGTAATAAAACAGAGACAAAACTCTAGCAAATTGATTCATTTAATTTTGTTTTTTATTTGACACTGCCAAATTTCATATTTTCTTTCACTGATATCATGCATGGGAGTGCAAAATTAAGGGTGTTTACATCTAGGGCAAATAAAAACCTCACTGTATAATATAGTATAAGACCTCATCTAAAAGTAGTATGTTTTGATCATAAAGAGACAGAGAAATCACTAAGTGTTACTTAACTCACCTCTCATTGTATAGGTCTGTGCCCTTCTAAGGACATATTTTTCATTTTTTTTAGAAACACCATGAGGAACCTTTCCAGATTCTTTAAATTCATACAAGGTTTTAAACATTTCCTTATCTATATTGACAGCCAAAATGACAAATTCAACAAAGATGGGTAGGTTTATTTACATAAATTGTGGTTAAGACTTGTTATTCTAAAACATCACCATAGCTAATTGGATGATGAATGCTTTGCAAACTATATGTAATGAACCAATTATTTATTGGCCAAAGCTGTACAATAGTAAATTGCACCGAAATAGAGATCAGAAAAGAAGTTTCTCAGGTGTGGTGGGATATGGACATATAATTAAAAATTATTCTCATTTAAAGAATATAATACATATAATTTTTATAATATAAAACATTATGCATAAAGTTATCTACCCTAAATAAGTTATCCTAAATACATATACATATATACATGTTTAGTGTTTCAGATGTGCTTTCCCCCATCATGTTTGTGGATGATACAACCCTTGTTCTTTCACATTCACATTTTAGTACGTTAATGAGCAATGCAAATGTTGGCTTAGTTGCTTACACTGCTTGGTTCACGTTAAATAAATTATCTTTAAATATTAAGAAATGTAATTTTGTTATTTTCAGTGGCAAAAAAACATACAACAAAGAACTAGCGCAAATTAGAATTGGGCCTGTTGAGATGCTTCAGTTAACAACAACAACAAATTTTTAGGAGTTATTATTGATGAAGGTTTGAGTTGGAGAGGACACATAGACTATGTTTGTGGCAAAATTAACAAGTCAATTGGCATAATAAGGAGGATTAGTCATCTTGTTACTCCAAAATGTCTCCGTACCCTATATTACAGTTTAATCTATCCGTATTTGTCTTATTCTAACATGGTGTGGGGGAGCACATTTCCTACAAAGCTACATAAAATTTTAATTCTCCAGAAACGGTTTGTCAGGATAGCGACTCGTTCAGGTTCCCACACATCTTCAGCTATGTTATTTAAGAAACTGCAGATTTTTTCAATTTTTGACATTAACACCTTCCAAATATGTGTTTTCATGCACAAATTATTTTCATCGGAAGGAAAGATTCCTGGTCAGTTCATGTTATACTTTAAAGCTAACTCAGCTGTTCATGCCCATAATACCAGGCAGGTAATGGATCTCCATCCTCCAAACTTTACCACATGTAGAGGCCAATTTTCAATAAGATTTAAAGGTACACAGATATGGAATAGATTTTCTCATGTGGCGAGACAATGCACCTCAGTAGAGAGTTTTAAAAGAGTTTTAAGAGGTCTGCTGATGAACTAGTTTGTGCACTTGGTTGTTTCTATATTTTTTTGTATTTTTATTTTACTGCGACGTGCTTGCTGTTTTATCACCAGTATTATCATGACATATTTTGTTTGTTTTTTTCTTTTTTTCTTTTATTAATGTTTGTATGAGTTGTATTATATTGTGTTTGCATTCTTTGGTTATTTTTTATCTTTCTTTGGTGGAGGCTTTAGATAAGCCATACTGGCTTTTTGCCTTCTCCGGCACTGCATCAGTTTGTCCTTGGTGTTGTACTTCCTTTAATTTGTGCAAATAAATTAATAAAAAAAAATATACATACATAAAATTGATAAACAAAATTTTCCTCAACATATTTCTGTGTAAAAATGATTAAGTTTTTTTTAAAGCAGTCACTCATTAACTTGAAATTACTTTTATAGTAAGATACAGTGTCTTAAAATGACATATTTTATTTATATTCATCTGTAAAAACGTGAATGTTAGACAAGAGAAAAACATGGGATCAAGGACAAAATTAATACAGCAGGACTAAAAAAATATTTACTATATTATTCAAATATGTATTTATGAATATACCTTTTCTTAATATTTCGGTAGCCTATACCCATGCCTTCTACACCAGTGTGTTGTTGTGTTCACTTGTTTACAAAAAGATTTCATAAGATAAGAATGATAACATTACTAAACTGATAAGATGTAGGCCTAATTTTTATGATTAGCCTAATGGTTAGTCATTATTATCAATTAATTTGACCAACGTTCTAAAGCATTGCTAGAGAAAACACCTGTTAATGCATCTGAAGCTTAACATTTATGATAACCTTTGATAAAGTAAAGGTTGTGTATCAAAAAGATTTCCAGTTGAGTAAAGCAACATCCAAAGCATGCAACATGCAACTCCAAGTTTGTATGTTGTCTTGAGCTATATTAGCCTATAATTTAAAGGCTTTTTTAATAATATGCAGACAACTTTGGGAGACAGAATAAAGACACAAGAATATATTTGTAAATATTTATTTGAACAGCAATCACACAAATCCTAATCTCAGTCATTCATGAGAAACGAGCAGTTCTATCAAATGTAAAAGAAAATTGGAGAAATATACCTTTATTGTAGGTCTTGCAACGCTTCAGGATCAGGTCTGTAATAGTTCATGTAAACTCAGAGTACTGAAACACATGCTACAAAACGATTCATTATTTATAAAATATATACGAGTAGTTTAAGCTTATCTTCGTTCAACTTTATTACCTGTTTGAAATAAATAATCCATAAAACAAAACGCGATCTGAGGCGCTCACGCTAATAATTTCTGTTCCACTCGCTTGTATTTGTCGCCCCGCCCACGCTATGGTCTCGTGAATATTCATGATAGCTCCACCCATTGGAACCAAATATTTCAGGAACTGAATATATTGTAACACCGGTCAAAGTGACCGGCAGAGGTTTCGTTTTCCGGACATTTCAATGATATGCCGGTCAAATATCGCCTCTTAATTAGTCAAGTTGAGGAAAACTGGAGGAAGGCTATGTAACTTAAAAAATGACAGGCCGAATGCAACATGTTTATTAGCCTAACTTTCCAAAAAAAAAAAAAAACGGAAAAAAACATGAACGTCCGTTTGGCGTCAATCAACGCCAATTGTTTTTACTAGGGTTTCACATTCATAGTTTAACAAACCAATCCCCCTTCCCCACATAAAATATCTGAAGCCTATTGTTTTTACTCAAGCGAACTTCCCAGTGTCTCTCCACAACCTGCAATGCGCATAAGCCGCGTAACCTTGTTCTCTGCAAGGCGACTTCGCTGCTTCGTCTTGCTCCGATTCTGCAGCGAGAACCCCCGCAGGAACACTCGAGACCCGTTTTCTACTGTGGTTATGTACGTTTCTTCATTCGGATCTATTTGCGATCCATTCCATTCTAAACAAACAACGCAGTTTATATGCTTCCTCCTTGTTTCATTATTAAGATAATAATTAGCCTAATAAATGCGCGCATAATTATCAGTGAACTTGATAAATGTTGCAGATATGTTTTGCTATGCATGCACAAACAAATGCCTTTCAACTTATGTGTGCAAAATTCAGAATAACATGAATGTGCAGCAATTTGTACAAATAGAGAGTCTATGTCTAGCTATATGTGTTGTAGCCATTAAATAAGCTCATTTAGTTTAATATTTGTTAAAATATTATAATGTTTTTTTTTTATTTATGTTGATTATGAAAAGTGAACGAGTAGGATGGATGCGCAATATCGAGAGACATGGAGCGGGTCAGACATGATTTTGACCACTTAATTAAGTTTGGTTTTGTAGAAAGACTTTTTTTTTAAGTGAATTTCGTTTTGTATAAATTGTATCTTAATTTTAAATTTTTTTTTTATCAACCAATTGCCTGTATTTAATATATAAGCAGCAAAAATACCAGACGATAGGCCTAATCATGGAGGCGCCCACGCGGTCACTTGCATTGCTCGTGAATGGGAGCGCATCTCATCTTAATTTAACGAAACTCAGCGCGTAGGCCTCACAGACATGAAATATATCTTAAGAAAGCTTGAAATGTTTTTTTAACAATTTAAAACGAAAAGAAATAGGCTACTCTCTGATTATGTAATCCATGATGCGCATTTCTCTCTATAGGCGCGATCGTCAACTTCATCTTTACAGCTGTTGTTGCTGTTAATAAACTAAAAATAATTTTATTAAACAATAAATTCAATGAAATTGTAATTGTATTAAAAAAGCAAAAAAAAAAAAAAAAAAAATCCTGTTTAAGTTTTTTTTTTTTTTACGCATTAAGGCTGCTGAGTCACTGTCCTCAGTGCCCAGAAAAGCGCTAAAACGGAGATGAAGGGGAACCCGTTTTTATTTATTTTTTGGCTTATTTTAACTGGCCCATCCAGTTTTCTGGAGGCCCACCTACAATCAAAATCCTGGCGCTGCTAGTGCTTCGGTCTGATAAGAAATAAAAGACCGCATTCCACATTGGAATTCAACCAAGCCATGTAATAATGTTTAATAACTTTCAAACGGTAGAGCCTGTTCCTTTATAACATAGCCAAAGGTCGGTGTATTTTTGCTTTATACATTTTAGGCTTATTCTCAAATTCAGATTGTGTTAGGGGGGCTGGATTATTAGGCAATTTTAATCGGACAATTTGACCGGAGAGATTTATTTTTGTCGGACATTTAATTTTTTTTCCGGACAATGTCCGGTAATTACCGGACAACGGAAACCCTGCCGTGACGTCGCCGGCATGGCGCAGCCGGGGCCCCAGCCTGGAACCAGGCCCGGGGTTGGGGCTCGTATGCGAGCGCCTGGTGGTCGGGCCTTCCCCCATGGGGTCCGGCCAGGCTCAGCCCAAAGGAGCGACGTGGGGCCGCCCTCCCATGGACCCACCACCTGCAGGAGGGACCGTAAGGGGCTGGTGCTTAGTGGATCAGGCGGGGGGCTCGAATCGGGCGACAACTCGGAATCTAACTCTAGGGACATGGAACTTCACCTCTCTGGCGGGGAAGGAGCCTGAGATTGTGCGTGAGGTTCAGAGATTCCGACTGTAAGTTTACAAATCCTAAATTCTGTCCAAAAATGCTGAAATCCATAGAGAGAAAGACTGACATCGATGATTTAGCCCATTTCAGCTCATCTGCAGTGAAGGCGTCCCTGTCTGAGACAAATATACATTAAGACACATGCAAGAAATCACTGAGTGATGACCGTTCTCCTTCCTACAGTAGTTAACCCACCTGTGCGCTGATGTTAGGACCTTCCTGTTCAGGTGGGACTGCAATGGTAGAGAGTCTTCTGCCTAATGAAATATCAAAATAATGCAACAATATAAACTTAAGTTGTTTAGAATGCTAGATTTGGTATGAATGAATTAGTGAGAGTTTTAGTGCAGTGCTTACCTGGATACATTTAATCTGGTGAGACTGAACATAGAAAATGGTCCACCAAAGGTCACTTATTTGATATAAAGTTAGCCAATTTTATAGAGATTTTATAAGATATTGTATGCTAGTCTGCACCAGTGGCTCCAAAGCACTTATCACATATTGCTAATCATTTCAGCAAAATTATGTCAATTGGCGCTTTGTTGCAGTTGCCTTTAAAGGAACACTCCACCGTTTTTTGAAATAGGGCTTATTCACATTCTTTCCTACATTTAGATAGGTGTGCAAATGCATTTTTGTCTCAGTGCATGCATTGTTTTAGTTTGACAGGGTCGGCGTTAGCTTAGCTTAGCACAATGAATGGAATCCTTTGTTGCCAGTTAGCATGGCCTGAGTAAAAGTGATCAAAAAAAAAAAAAAACCCACGTAATTACTTCTTGTGGCCTGCGTATTCACAACGAGTACAAGAAGCGATCCAGATTAACACTAGGCGATTTCCTAGGCAGATATTGACTTGGGACTATATTAGGGGGAAGCACAGGCGAAGCACTGCTGCTTAGGCGAAGCACTGCTAGTTCGGCGCTGAGATCTCACGCAACACATGAAATCCCACGACTTCCGTCAACATACCGGCGTGCAACGCGTCAAAAAAACAGATGAAGAAGAACATACCAGCGTGACCTGCACCGAGTGTCTTCGCTTTTGGATTCTTTATTTTGTGAAGTTACAGCAAACATGGTAATTACCTGCGTAGCAAAAGGTTGTGAGAATAAGCAAAGGACATACACGAATGTAATGTTTCACAGAATTCCTTCAAATCTGGAACTGAGAAATAAATGGCTAGCAGCTCTGGAGATATGTACTTCAACGCCTCTCAACAAAATAAATCAGTATCGTGTTTGCGAAGAACATTTTGCACCAGAGGACTACTTAGAAAAAATGGAATATGGGTCCAGAAAGACGGTAGCAGTACTACGTCTGAAAGATACGGCCGTCCCATCTATTTTCAAAGCACAGGCAGAACAAAGTGCACATGTAAGTTGTCTTTTATTTGTCTTCCTTATGTTAATCTGTCTTTATTCGGTTGTAAAATAGATGCTGCACTAGACTACGGATAGACTAGAATACTATCTAGACTAGACTACGAATCTCATGTTGAATTCAACCTGTTTAGCATGAACAAACAAACTAAAATAAAAATCGCTGTTATCGTGACCTGTAAAATGAAATGACTGAGGGCTAAGTTTTCTATATTTTTCTCTCAACGAGTTAGACTCAGGAGTTTTAGTATAACTACTAGAGAGGAGAAGGCTACTAGCATTTTGACCAAAGGATGTAGCAGAACAGTATTCATTGTTTATGTAACACACACACATACACACATACATATATATATATATATATAATATTATTTATTTTTTATTTTTTTTTTTTTTTTTTTTTTCCAGTTCGTGTTGACTCTCATCCTCGCGTCCTCAGGCTGTTGAGCGATCGCAACCTCCTCCTCCTGGCGTTCTATTTCCAAAGCACGCAGCTCGTCTTCTGTAAACTCTGGTTCAAATAGGTATGGTTCAGGCTCTTGACTGTCTGAGAAGTCACCCTCTTCGTCTTTCACAAAATCAGCCATGTTCATCGCCATTCGTATACTGTAAGCTAAATAGTCAGGCAGCAACTATTCACGCCGGTATGTTGACGGAAGTCGTGGGATTTCATGTGTTGCGTGAGATCTCAGCGCCGAACTAGCAGTGCTTCGCCTAAGCAGCAGTGCTTCGCCTGTGCTTCCCCCTAATATAGTCCCAAGTCAATATCTGCCTAGGAAATCGCCTAGTGTTAATCTGGATCGCTTCTTGTACTCGTTGTGAATACGCAGGCCACAAGAAGTAATTACGTGGGTTTTTTTTTTTTTTTTTGATCACTTTTACTCAGGCCATGCTAACTGGCAACAAAGGATTCCATTCATTGTGCTAAGCTAAGCTAACGCCGACCCTGTCAAACTAAAACAATGCATGCACTGAGACAAAAATGCATTTGCACACCTATCTAAATGTAGAAAAGAATGTGAATAAGCCCTATTTCAAAAAACGGTGGAGTGTTCCTTTAAGAAGGTTTACCTTAAGCAACATCCTAAGGTATAGTTCGGAGAACACACGTAGGAAAGGTATACCTGTAGTTAAGGTGTACCTTTTGAGTCTTCGTAGCGCGCTAAGAGACAACGTTATCGGAGAACGCACCCCTGGTCCGGATCAGTTTATAAAACAAACCAAAATGCAGTCATGTGACAACATCCACATCACTCGTTGGCCAGATGGGTCTTGAACGTATTTTCATAACTGCACTTCGATTGTCAGAATTAACGTGCGGGAAAATTCCATCAGAACTCCCGGAATTAAACAAAGAGGCAAATCCGGCAGACAACACGCCACTTTTTACTATGGAAAGACGACTGCGTGGGCTGACTGTAGTCATACTTTATTATATAGCTTGTCTACACCACTTTAGGCAAACAATGAAGCGAGGATGCGGTTTAAAAAAAGTTTTATGCAATGCACGCGACGAGTCACTTCAGGAGGAGGCGACGCATGCATTAATGTTGCTAAACAGTGATATAATGCACAGCGCAGCTGACTATGGCAGCTGGTTTAGTCCAAAAATGCGCAGTTATTTAGCAGTCCTCTGCCCCTGGTTATGTGATGTTCTCCGCGAGCATCGGTCTAAACTCAGGGCTGCAGATCCCAGTCAACATGTGAGATCATGAGACCATTCTCATACAGTGACACTCACAGTGTGAATATTATATGAGCTCATTGTGAATTCAAAATGTTGAGCCGGTTGAGAGGAGGAAGTTCAAATGTCGGTCACTGGGGAACATTATAGTTCCTGTTTCTCAACTCTGGAAAAATGTGGACACTGCAGGATTTGTTAGCAAACCGTTTGTGCTGTACAGTTGTGTTCTGGACTCAGCGTGGAATTGTTACACTGGAGAAATGGTGGGTGGTCACTTTAATTGCATTTCACATACGCTCATATAATATTATAATGCTAATATGCACTGTGGCCTGGCCCTGTGTTAGCAGAGTACTGTCACATGACCAGGTACATGTGAACCATCCATCTTACCAGCTCATGTGTAGAGTCACCTGGCTTCAGAAATCACACCAGTAATCAAACATATTGCTCTCTGTGTTTCAGGATGTCAAGTCTTTTCAAGGGGAAAAAGAAATAGAGGTTAAGAAGTGAAAAAGAGTCACCAAAACCACACCAGAATCTGAATGCATCCGTCAAATAGAAATATTTGTGTCAAATGTCAACACCTGAAAAGAATACAAAATAAGAAAACTGAATTTTTTAAATACTTTGTTGATGGAAATAAAATATGAACTTCTACATGATGTTTGTGATATAACTGACCAATATTAGAGGAATTTTAGATCACAGTAAACTCACTAAACCAACAGAATGAGAGTTTAACACAATGACTTTACAGTGGTCTCTCATGCTGAGCTCACAGTTTGAGCGCACAGTGAGTGAGCTTTGAGGTTACACTTTTAGCTCACTGTGACCTCACATCGACCACAGTGAGTATCCTGGGATGGAGAGATCACATCGACCACAGTGAGTATCCTGGGATGGTGAGATCACATCGACCACAGTGAGTATCCTGGGATGGTGAGATCACATCGACCACAGTGAGTATCCTGGGATGGTGAGATCACATCGACCACAGTGAGTATCCTGGGATGGTGACCTCACATCGACCACAGTGAGTATCCTGGGATGGTGAGATCACATCGACCACAGTGAGTATCCTGGGATGGTGACCTCACATCGACCACAGTGAGTATCCTGGGATGGTGAGGTCACATCGACCACAGTGAGTATCCTGGGATGGTGACCTCACATCGACCACAGTGAGTATCCTGGGATGGAGAGATCACATCGACCACAGTGAGTATCCTGGGATGGTGAGATCACATCGACCACAGTGAGTATCCTGGGATGGTGAGATCACATCGACCACAGTGAGTATCCTGGGATGGTGAGATCACATCGACCACAGTGAGTATCCTGGGATGGTGAGATCACATCGACCACAGTGAGTATCCTGGGATGGTGAGGTCACATCGACCACAGTGAGTATCCTGGGTTGGAGAGATCACATCGACCACAGTGAGTATCCTGGGATGGTGAGATCACATCGATCACAGTGAGTATCCTGGGATGGTGAGATCACATCGACCACAGTGAGTATCCTGGGATGGTGAGATCACATCGACCACAGTGAGTATCCTGGGATGGTGAGATCACATCGACCACAGTGAGTATCCTGGGATGGTGAGATCACATCGACCACAGTGAGTATCCTGGGATGGTGAGATCACATCGACCACAGTGAGTATCCTGGGATGGTGAGGTCACATCGACCACAGTGAGTATCCTGGGATGGTGAGGTCACATCGACCACAGTGAGTATCCTGGGATGGTGAGATCACATCGACCACAGTGAGTATCCTGGGATGGTGAGGTCACATCGACCACAGTGAGTATCCTGGGATGGTGAGGTCACATCGACCACAGTGAGTATCCTGGGATGGTGAGATCACATCGATCACAGTGAGTATCCTGGGATGGTGAGATCACATCGACCACAGTGAGTATCCTGGGATGGTGAGATCACATCGACCACAGTGAGTATCCTGGGATGGTGAGATCACATCGACCACAGTGAGTATCCTGGGATGGTGAGATCACATCGACCACAGTGAGTATCCTGGGATGGTGAGATCACATCGACCACAGTGAGTATCCTGGGATGGTGAGGTCACATCGACCACAGTGAGTATCCTGGGATGGTGAGGTCACATCGACCACAGTGAGTATCCTGGGATGGTGAGATCACATCGACCACAGTGAGTATCCTGGGATGGTGAGATCACATCGACCACAGTGAGTATCCTGGGATGGTGAGATCACATCGACCACAGTGAGTATCCTGGGATGGTGAGGTCACATCGACCACAGTGAGTATCCTGGGTTGGAGAGATCACATCGACCACAGTGAGTATCCTGGGATGGTGAGATCACATCGACCACAGTGAGTATCCTGGGATGGTGAGATCACATCGACCACAGTGAGTATCCTGGGATGGTGAGATCACATCGACCACAGTGAGTATCCTGGGATGGTGAGATCACATCGACCACAGTGAGTATCCTGGGATGGTGAGATCACATCGACCACAGTGAGTATCCTGGGATGGTGAGATCACATCGACCACAGTGAGTATCCTGGGATGGTGAGGTCACATCGACCACAGTGAGTATCCTGGGATGGTGAGGTCACATCGACCACAGTGAGTATCCTGGGATGGTGAGATCACATCGACCACAGTGAGTATCCTGGGATGGTGAGGTCACATCGACCACAGTGAGTATCCTGGGTTGGAGAGATCACATCGACCACAGTGAGTATCCTGGGATGGAGAGATCACATCGACCACAGTGAGTATCCTGGGATGGTGAGATCACATCGACCACAGTGAGTATCCTGGGATAGTGAGGTCACATCGACCACAGTGAGTATCCTGGGATGGTGAGATCACATCGACCACAGTGAGTATCCTGGGATGGTGAGGTCACATCGACCACAGTGAGTATCCTGGGATGGTGAGGTCACATCGACCACAGTGAGTATCCTGGGATGGAGAGATCACATCGACCACAGTGAGTATCTTGGAATGGTGAGATCACATCGACCACAGTGAGTATCCTGGGATGGTGAGGTCACATCGACCACAGTGAGTATCCTGGGATGGTGAGATCACATCGACCACAGTGAGTATCCTGGGATGGTGAGATCACATCGACCACAGTGAGTATCCTGGGATGGAGAGATCACATCGACCACAGTGAGTATCCTGGGATGGAGAGATCGCATCGACCACAGTGAGTATCCTGGGATGGAGAGATCACATCGACCACAGTGAGTATCCTGGGATGGTGAGATCACATTGTTGACTGGAAGAAAAAGTGGCGCAAATCGAAAGATCCCGCTGACCTTGGTTTGTATAAATCCCTCCTCTCAAGCTTCTCTGCTAATGTCTCTCTACTGCTAAAATAACTTACTACCCCAACAAAATGAACAATTCTTCTGACTTTTCAAAACCCTCCTCATCCCTCGTAACAGGGCACACAGTAAAACTCGCTCTTATCTGGGATGAACGACTGTCCGCCGATGGGCTTCTCACAGCCGCAACAAACACAACATTCCTCGTGCCACGAGCAGCCTCTGTACTCCAGGCGCTTAGAGCCTGAGAGATCCACATCTGTTCAAACTAACTGTACAACACTTCATCTACAGTGAGAGAGAGCAAAGCAACATGACAAAACCATTTTAACTTCATGTAAGTGTGCAGGTGCTGCTTTTTAGACTCTTTTCCGTGTTGTTTATTTTTTTCTTTTCTTTTCCCACTAGCCGGTGGGCTGTAGTTAGTGAACTACAAGAAGATTTGTGTTAGTGAACTGATTGTGGCCACCGGCTAGCGGTTTCTTCTTTTTGTTTGTCTCACCCCCCTTCCCTAGTAATAGCCTCAGTGTGGATTGGGCCCATAGGATAGACTAGCCCACCGGGATCTACTCAGCTTTCCTCAGAGTGTTTCACCCATTTGGAGCCGATGTGTGCAGTGTAATGCTGTGAAGAGTGCGCCTTCTGAAATAGCTCAAAGTGCATGGTTGCCATGTTGTGTAAGCTGAGTTTGTAGTGTTCGTTCTACTCTAAAGTGGTGTGCCTTAGCTCACGTGTGGTATTGAAACCTAGGCCTGGTCAAGCTTGTATTCCGGTGGCCCCCCCACCTGTGGCTTATCCCTATGTTAAATGATGGATTTGTGTGTTATTTATTGACAACCAAAAGCGACTCATTTTTAACTAAGATAAAATAAAGATTGTATCTTTTTACTTTGCTAAGCCAAGCCTGTGTGTGCTTCTTTGTAAAAAAGAGTCCCCTTGCTCTCGCCAGTCTTGTCCAGCGGGTGGCGTAGTCAGCACTGCCATAGACTTACAGGCTGCGACATAAGAAAGACAATGCAATGGGAGCAGGAACTCTTCCATATCTTTCTCTCGTCCAACCAGAAGGTGCTTTCTCATTTCACACTGTCAAAAATCATATTTTCATCATGTATTGTAACTTTTTTTGTTTTTGTTTAAATATCTAAAAAAATATTGTGAAAAAACAAGATGAGCAAGATAAAACAATTTAAAACCAATTTAAAAATAGTGCTTCTCAATTCAATCTGATCTTGTTTTGAATATTTTTACACATTTTTATTGAGAAATAGGCCAAGTAAAAGAAATGCTATTTGTCTACAAATATTATATTATATTATTGTATTATATTATGGAGACATGTAGGTCTATTAAATGTTATAAATGAGTAATGAAATACAGGCCAAATTACAGGCATTTTTTGTTAGCCTATAAGATAGCAAATTTTTTATTTTACTTTTTGCATTTGTATTTATACTAAATCTGACTAAACACAATAAAGCCATTCATCAGAAATCATATGTGTGCCATGTGTGGTTTTACCTGTGGTTCTCATGATCTAAATGTATGATAGCTAGACCAATGGTTAATTTTAATAAGATTATATTAAGAGTTCTAACTTCTATCTCAGTAAGAATAGCCTATTTAAATTTTGCCCTTTAAAAATGAGGCTGTTATTTATTTATTTATTTTTACAGATGTTCACTACTGTCTGTGTTAATGAAAAATAAATGTACATCTGTATCCCAACTGCTATTGTCAACTCAAGCTACTGTCAAATGTGCATTTCCAAGAGACAAAACATGTAATATTATTAATACATGCTGTATCGTGTGTTGGTGCCACTGGTCTCAAATATTCTAGAGCCCTGTTGAATCTGCCGCTGTAAAAAAAAAAAAGTCTGGACACCCCTGCTTTAAAATTTAATTGTCTCCGCTTTTCACTTCTTCGTAATACTGTTTTTATTGCATTTTCTTAAACACTTACACAACAATGTACATCACATGTCTGTAACATCACATATAATGTACAAAAAAAAAAAAAAACACTGGGGCTCATATTACATGAAAAGTGCAATAGCACAAACCAACATTGGATAATAAAGTATGCACTTTGGAAGTCAGAGTTAACAATACACTGCAATCAGTAATAGCCACAGATAAGAGAAATAAAATAAAATAAAATAAAATAGGGTTAGTGAAAATTAAAATATATTTTCAAATGAATATAATACTTAATCAAGCATTTTGTTCCTCCTCTACGCTTTTCACTTCTAATCCCAGTGTTTACTGGAATCTTTCTAAAGCAGGTAAATAAAATATTGTCTATCAAAATGACTGAAATAACTTTGAAATATTATCACTCAATGCTGAAGTTAATGAACATTTAGGCCTATATATATATTGTTGAGAGTAATTTTTAAAGCTTTTACATTTGTATGTTTCCTTTTGATGTTCGATTGTTGAAAGGTGAGTAGAATAATTATTTGAAGCCAGTTTAAAATATATATTATCGCGTTCATAGAGCGAGCCTTTCACTGATTGTTAACAGTTTAACGGAAGTCACTGCTGCGCAAAGCATCATGGGGCCTGTAGGAAGAAGGCGGATAACTGATAACAGCTTCACTGTGAGAGAATGGCGGCCTCTACTGGAGACTTCAGAAAAATACTGCTTCTTCATTTTAAAATATAAATGTGCAACACATTAACCCTTAATCATTCTTTGGGGTCATTATGACCCCAATGGACTTTTCCTTCATTTTTTAAAAATGTTACCTTCATCTCAGGGGCATGAAACACTGTGACTTTTCCTAAATAATCTATCTAAACATGCACAAAAAAAACTGGGCTTGATTTGGTTGTTCTAAAGGTGTGTAAAAAAATTTGTACCTTTTAAGGTCTTTGGGGTCAAAATGACCCCACATTGAAAATGAATGGGAAAATGAAAAAAATGACTTTTTTTTATTTTGTTTGTCAAAATTTTTTAATTAAATCCATTATAAATCTGAAAATTTCTACATATAAACCAAGGTCTGGTCCTAGAGCATAAATAAAAAGTAGAACGAACTTTCTATCTCATACACACACACACACAGACACACACAAACACATTCGTTTTGATAAACTTTTTGTGGACGGTAAAGTTTTCACTTATGACAACGAGTCAGAGACTGTGGTTGAAATCGGAGTGAATAATGAAGATACATTTGGCACTCGTGTAAGGTAGGATGTCGGCCTCGGCCCAGATGAACTTACTATGATCGCATGGAATGTTCAAGGGTTAAAGACGAAAGTAAATAATAATGAATTAATGGATACCTTGCGAGGGAAATCTATCATCTGCTTGACTGAAGTGTGGTTAAAAGATGAGTCTGAGTGTTGTCATTTATTGGCTGGTTACACATGTTTTTGTCTCATGCATAAGCGTGTGGCAGCTTTTGGACGTAATATTGGAGGTATATGTGTATACGTACATGACTCTATTGTGAAACATTTTTCTCGAATCCATAAACAAGCAACAGACTGCATATTTTTATACTCTGACAAAAAGAGTGGATTATTTGGCGATAATATTGTTTTTGCCTTTTCGTATATTTTTCCTGAGGGATCCAGTTCATATAGAAATAGAGAAGAAAAAAATGGCATCAACTCTCTGGAAAATGACATTTTAAGTGTGCTGGATCAAGTAGGGGAAGATGTACAATTAATTATCTCAGGAGACTTTAATGCTAGAACAGGTAGTGAATGTGATTATATTGAATGTGATGATTCTGAATATATAGCATGTGGTAGATATTATACCAATGATTATTTTAAATGGAATAGAAAATCAAAAGATAAGGTTATTAACACTTTTGGTCGTTGTCTTTTGGATATGTGTCGTAGCTTAAATATACATTTTGTAAATGGGCGAGTTGGAAAAGATATCGATGGTGATGTTACATTTGTCTCTGCAGCTGGATGCAGTGTGATTGATTATTTCATCATATCTAGTGAACTGTTTGCACATGTCAGGGATTTTGAGATTCTACAGGTGGATATTTCTGATCACTTTCCATTATTGTATAATATGAGAGTAAATAGGGTTGATTCAAGGATTAAAATGAAGAATAACAGTCTCGCTAGACCCTGGATAAGATTTAAATGGGGAACTGATGGTGAGAGGCAATTTCTGCAAAGACTATCTTATTTATTGAATGAAAACTTTTTTAATAACTTTTTTTACCGCAGTGGAAGAAAATATTAATGTAACCGTTATGATTTTGACAGATTGTTTACATGAAGCAGGTAGATTTTTGATTAATAAATTTATGTCGAAAATTAAACAACCAAAGTGGTGGGATAAAGACTGTTCATCTCAGAAACTTGTAAAAAATAATGCTTTAAATCAATTCAGAAGAACTGGTAATGTGAGCAATTTGAACAGTTATGTTCTTGAGAGGCAACATTTTAAAAACTTATGTAATAGCAAGAAAAAGCAGTGCAACTCTAATGTTTTAAATAATGTGTTACAGAATGACATGAATACACAACAGTTGTGGAAGAAAATCAAAAGTCATGAAAAATTTAACACAAAGGCAAACGATATTAGGGACGACAGGTGGCTAGAATATTTCACAAGGCTTTTGTCCGATTCAAAATCTAACATGGACAAAGACTTTGAAAATGTTGTAGTAACTTGTTTAAACACTCATGAAAGTTCAACTTTTTATCAAGTTGAAACTTTTAAACAAGTTGAAGTTCTGGAAAGCAACATTACTTATGATGAAATACTTAAAACTATTATGTCTATGAGCAATGGAAAAGCCGCTGGTCCTGATGGAATTATTATTGAGATGATGAAAGCAGCATTACACACGTTATGTCCTATCATGCTTTCTCTATATAATAAAATATTAGACACAGGAGACTTCCCTGAGACCTGGTGTGAGGCCGTGATTTGCCCATTATATAAAGGTGGTGATAGAAACAATGTTGAAAACTATAGAGGAATCTCATTGCTTAATGTACTTGGTAAAATCTTTACAAAGATTTTGAATAGAAGATTAACAGTTTTTGTAGAAATAAATAACATGTTTCATGAAGAACAATCAGGTTATAGGTCAGGTTATTCCACAATGGATAATATTTTTATCTTACAGTCAATCGTCCAGAAATATATTACGAAGAGAAAAGGAAGGATGTACTGTATTTTTATCGATTTCTCCAAGGCTTTTGATAGTGTCCAGCATAATCTCTTGTATTTTACACTCATTAGGAATGGTATTGGTGGAAAAGTTTTTGGTGTACTGAAATCTATGTATTCTAAACTTAAATCATGTGTGAAAGGAATTGATGGTTTAACTGAGTATTTTGGATGTACCATTGGTGTACGACAGGGCTGTATGGTGAGTCCTCTTTTGTTTATTCTTTTCCTAAACGAATATATAACTATGATAAAGAAAAGCTGTAAGGGTAAAGGTATACAGATTGAGGATATCACAGAAGTGCAGACCTTGTTGTATGCTGATGATATGGCCAATGTTTCAGATACAATTGGTGGATTGCAGAAGGAAATTGAACAGCTCGAAATATTCTGTAACAGATATGGTATGAGAGTGAATCTGGGTAAAACTAAAGTTATGGTTTTCAGAAGAGGGGGCGTTTTAAATAAGAACGAAAAATGGTATTTTGTAGGGGAACAGATTGAAGTGGTCAATGCTTATAAATATCTGGGTATGTGGTTTACACCAAAATTGTCTTGGTGGAAAACCAGACAACATTTAGCAAACCAAGGAAAGAAGGCAATGCTTTCTTTATTAAGGTTTGTTCGTAAGCAGAAATGTAGCTGTAACCAAGCGCTGTACTTGTTCGACCATATGGTTGCGCCAATCTTATATTATGGATCTGAGATATGGGGCTTTGAGCCTGTGGAATGTATTGAGAATGTTCAGTTGTCCTTCTGTAAGAGACTCTTATGTATTAGTTCGAGTGTGAGCAATGTAGCTGTTCTGGGCGATCTGGGTAGATTTGCATTATCCATTACCTATATAAAAAGGTGTATAATGTATTGGATAAAATTAGTGTCCATGCCTAATTACCGGTATCCAAGAAAATGTTATAATATGCTCTTTCAGTTGGATGAAGTAGGTAGAAAAACATGGGTTACCTGCATTCGAGTTCTATTGCATCTCAATGGTTTCTCTAGTGCCTGGGAGGCCCAAAGTGTAGGTGATACAAGAATATTTACATCTATTCTGAACCAACGATTAAGAGAAAGAGCACAGAATGCATGGTACACATCAGTCTTAGATAATAAGAAGTTGAATATATATTCACAATGCAAGTCAACGGTGGTACAGGAGAGCTACATTGCATCTGTATATAACATACAGTTGTTACGATCTCTGTTGTTATTCAGATGCTCTGGACACTGTTTGGCTATTGAAACGGGTAGATGGAGTAATACACCAATGACAGAAAGAATTTGTAGTTATTGTAAACTAACTAATATCTTTGCGATCGAAGATGAGAAGCATTTTTTGTATGACTGTTCTCTGTATATGGATCTGCGTAAGAAATATTTGAGTGATCTCACACTTGTTGGTGATGTTTGTGTTGATGTGTCACAGGTTTGTGAGTCAAAGCATGCATGGAGATTAGCATTGTACATATATCATGGAATGAAAAAAAGAGCATCTATCATGCTATTGTAACGTTGGAACTATGGGCCGAGAGGCCATGTATTCCTGAAATAAAACATACATACATACACAAACACATAAACAAACACACAAATGTTTGTGTTTGCAACAGAGAGCATTTTTACAGAAATTGGCAAATAAAATAAACAAAACTGGCATAAATCTAAAAAAATGTACATTTAAATCAAGGTCTGGTCCTAGAGCATAAACCCAAAGTGGAACGAACTTTCTATCTCATACACACACACACACAAACACACACAAACACACACATGTATGTCACTGCAACAGAGAGCATTTTTATAGAAATTGGCAAATAAAATAAATAAAACTGGCATAAATCTAAAAAAAATTACATTTAAATCAAGGTCTGGTCCTAGAGCATAAACCCAAAGTGGAACGAACTTTCTATCTCATACACACACACACACAAACACACACATGTATGTCACTGCAACAGAGAGCATTTTTATAGAAATTGGCAAATAAAATTAACTAAACTGGCATAAATCTGAAAAATGTCACATATGCAACATGGAACAAGCTTGTACACACACACACACACACACACACACACACACACACACACACACACACACACACACACACACACACGCACACACACACACACACACACACACACACCACAGTCATGTCATAGTGGTGACTTGTAATGGTTCTGCAAATGTATGTATAATAATTTGCAAAAGCAGATAATTCAAAATATATCAGAAAACAACAACAAATTCTAACTCTGACAAAAATACAGATTTTTTATGTATTTCAAAATGTTTAAATAAATATTCACAAAATATATATCATAAAGTTGTGAGGAGAAGTTGAAGCATCAAGAACAATAAAGTGAAAATGAATGAGTCTCTATGGCCCTCTATTGGATATATGTGGTCATTGCACTTTCTTTCTTAAAATATAATTTCTAAAGTTTTTCCACAAACCAGCAGATGTCAGTATTCTATCCCTAACACATAGAGCAATGTCCAAAAACTATTTAGATTTAATTAAGATCATCATTTAAGTGATTTTTTCTTTAAAAAATCATTTTTCATGAGACAATTTATGGCCTAGTTATGTAATTGTGCAGTAAATAGGTAAAAAAATTCAAAATTTCCACAAAAACACAGCATAAATGTATAGTTGAGAAGTAAATAAAAAAAATGATATATAGTTTCCATATAAAAAATGTATATTTCCTTATGCAATCGCTCTTTAAAAGTTTGGGGTCAAAATGACCCCAAAGACCTTAAGTGTTGTCCTTTTTTAGGAGTGATTAAGGGAGGTTTTATTTAAGAAGAACAAAACTTTACATACAAGAGTACATATAACCATACATGTTAGGGGTAAAGAAGAAAAAAAAAAGAAAAAAAAAGAGAAAAGGAAGGCGTTTTACAGAAAACACTTGTACCTGTCAAACAGCTGTGTAGTTTTCCTAGCTTTTAGGTTTTTTCTTTTGGATATATTTTTTAAATATATTTTAACATCAATTTTAAAATGTTCAAAATTTGGTAGGCTATTTTTCCATTCCAATTGACTTTATGAATATAGTAACGGGCAATTATAACAATTAAATCAAATATAAACAAAAGATTTTTATTAGGGATGCACCGAAATGAAAATTCTTGGCCGAAACCGAAAACCGAAAAAAGAGGAAACCAAGGCCGAAAACCGAAACACCGAAAGAAATTATGCCAATTATTAGTACCATTGCATTTATGGCTATGACTGTGTACTAACTTTACTAAAATCAAGGCATTGCAATTGCATAAATTAATATTAAAGTTTCAAAGAATAAATCAATTAAAATTTTATGCAAATATTTATTTAGCACATTGCAAAGTATAAAATTAAATGTTTAACTTGACCCCACTCATGTGTACATTCAATAATAATGTAAAAGCCTACTGGCCTGCAGAAAGGTTTAAAAATGAAATGTTCTCTCATAAAAACAAAGTGCATTTAGGTCAATACTGCCATAGCCCATAATAATATCTGCAGCTATATGCTCATGGACGTGAGCTGCAAAAACCATAAACAGCTAAGGTAAACAGTAAACACACACACCTCTGAGAAATAACGGCTGCTCTGTACACACGCAAGGTCTCTCGCTCCCTCTCTCTGCCGCGCGCGCGCTACGTATGCGCGCTCATGCTCGCTCGCGATTCCGGGAGATTTAAACTAATTTGCGGGCATCAGGGAGCCGCTATCAATACGCGGGAGACTCCCGGAACTTCCGGAAGACTTGGGATGTCTGTGTTTTGAAAATCGCTGTCCGTCAGTATAACTGTATAAAACATTTTTGATCAGCTGTTTAACTCAAATAATTCCCTCTTCAAACCAATTCTCAAAAAAATATTGATTTGTTTCTAATCCTTATAAATCTGTTATTCCAGATGGTACATTTATGGGGGGAAATTATGACTATACATGCGAGTCCATGAGAGTAATGCTTGTTTGTGGAAACTTGCAAGTAACACTTGAGCATTATAAACCAACCTGGACAAACCCTCAGCTTTAACCAATAACACACGACCAGTGAAAGAGAGATCTCTCATCAGCCAAGAATTCAGTTTCTTCTCAAATGACTGAATGATGCATTTTGCCTTTATTTTTAACTTTACAATGAACCGAATTCTAACTTTCTGGATTGTTTTGATGTGCATTCAATGTTATCAATAGGTTAAATGCTTTGCTTTTATTTCTGAAAAGATTCCTTTTGTCAAAAAGCACATCTCATAAATACAAACTCAATTTGAGTCAAATTTAACACTCCTGAAATGTATATATGACTCCCTCCATTTTGGAGTTAAAATAACACTTTTGAAAGTGTGAAATATGCACATTACTCACGGAGTACATTTTAAACACTGTAAGAGTTCAAATGTACTCCATGAGTAATGTATATATTTCACACTTTCAAAAGTGTTATTTTAACTCCAAAATGGAGGGAGTCATATATACATTTCAGGAGTGTTAAATTTGACTCAAATTGAGTTAAATGTACACTGGCTTTTTTGCTGTGTGGGAGTGAAGTTTAACTCATTCCTGACTTCCTCATTTTTTGATATCTTAATACCCAAATATTTGACAACTTCTTTCACGGGAATATTGCATACTGCGGTAAAGTCACAGGAACCTAGAGCCATAAGCTCACATTTATTAATATTTCGGGAAAGACCAGATCCAGATGAAAATAACTGCAGACACTTCATTGCTTTTTCAACTTCAGTCTCTTAAGAAAAGAGGAGCGTCATCAGCTCATTGTGTGCATTTCATTTCTGTATCTTCTATTTTGATACCACGAAAAACGTCTTTCTTAATATGAATGGCCATAATTTGTGTATAGCCAACAAACAAAGCAATGGACTAATAGGACAGCGCTGTCGAGTCCTTTTAATTCTGAATCTATGAGAAGTTCCATATGCCAATTTTACAGATCTTATTATATAGGGTTCTGATTACTTTTTGAAATTTGTTCCCAAATCCGAAAAATTAAGAGTTTTAAAAATAAAGTCATGTTCAATTGTATCAAAGGCCTTGTAAAAATCGACAAACAGAATAAAACTATTTTCATTGAGAATTTCAGTATAATCTATAATACAAGTCTCATTATATAATAATATACAAATATTATTACAAATATGTCTTTCTTTTTATAAAACTTTACTGCGCCTCATCAATAATAAATTCTAATCCTAACTTTAACATTTCAGCGAATATGGAAGCAATCATTTTACTGTCATTATTAATTAAGGTAATAGGTCGCCAATAGATGGAATTAAGGATATTAGACCTTGTGTCGAGGGCAAAACCCCTGATCAACAGATTCTTTAAAGACCATTAACAGAAGTTCAGCTATAGATCGTCTAGCCATCATTACCGGGGGACTTGTTTAATTAAAGTTTTATTTTATAGCTGTTCTTATCTCTAAAATGGAAACTTCCTTATCACAAAGAGCTTTAAATTCTCCATCGATACGATCTATATTATGTTTCAGGGGCTTTAAAAAAATCATCTATTGTGTCTACAGAACATGCACTGCTGGAATATAGTTTACCATAAACATTTCAGACGTATTTTGAAATAATAATATAGGGTCCTGTGTTTCATGGCCATTAATATTAAGCTTTCTAATAGATGTTTACTCTCCATTCCTTTTCTCCAAATTATAAAAGTATCTGGAATTAGTTCCCCTTCCTCTAACCAACGTCTTCGTGATCTAACAAATGTTCCTTTTGCCTTGATTAATTTATCTAACTCAGCCTGCAGATTCATTAACACATTATAATTCCCATCAGTTTTATTATTAGTGATGTTACAAAGAGCTCTAATGATTTCCTCTTCCTTTGACTTGTTAGACTTTGCAACTTCTTTGCCTTTATCAATTGCACTAAATCTAATCTGAAACTTCATAAACTCCCAATTTTTACAGTATAAATTTGTTTGCTTAGCTCAATATGTTTGTATTATCTTCTTAATTTCATGTTGAAAACTATCAATTTCCAATTATTTATTTTTAGTTTCCAATAAGAGATTTTATATGAACTTTTGTTATTCATTTTAATGAGAAGATAAATCATTTTGTGATCAGACAATATCGATGGTTCAATTGATACTCTGTTTGTATTTTGTTCTAATAAATTAGAAATTAACCAAAGATCGATTCTTGACTGGTTAGATTTATCCCTATTAGCCTACTCTTTCAAATGTGGGTGTTTATATCTCCATATATCAATTACCCCTAAACTTGCACAGAATATAGATAGCTCTGAATCGCCTGTAGATGATCTTATTGGAATAGGAATTCTATCTATCTTAACGTCTGGGACAATATTAAAGTCCCCACCTAGAATCATTTCAAGATCATGAAATCTTTTTCTTACTTTGTTAATCTCATTTTCAATATCAGAGAACAAATCAACATTATATGTTTTAATATTTGAGGCATATACAGTACCTAACAAAAACATTTTCCTATCAATGGATACCGTTAGACAACACATGAAATACATGTAGGAGGAGCTCTGACATCACTCTCTGACATCACTCTCTGACATCACTGTAGTTCAGAGAGATTCAGAGAAAGTGAAACTAACTTGATCAACAACAATATGGACTCCTGAAACGATCAACCTCTTTAAACTACAGAATATTTACTGATCCGTTCAAAGAGTCTTGTGGACACATCTGATCCTCACAGGTAAGAGATAGAAATATAAGAGAGATTGTGCTGAACAGGTTTCTAATGGAAGTGAACTGGTTTAGTAGGTTTATGTCAAACTGGAACAAGTTGAACAGAACCAGGTTTAAGCATATCAAATACTCAACTATTTTAGTTGTTCACTGCACTGAAATGGTATCAGAATTGTATTTAAATATGTCATTTGATTGGTTGTAAGGCAAAGTTTGGTGTTTCTGTCATTTTGTCACATGGCAGAAAGACTAAAGAAACAGGAAGTAAATGACCTGCAGATTCGCTGAACACAAACCTGCTAAACTGCAGATGAAAATCACATTTATAATAAACTAGATCAAAACTACACTTGACTATATAATGTATTTTGTGAAGAGATATGAAGAGATATGTGAAGAGATAATATATATAGTTTTGTTGGAAATTATATCACTTTGGGTCAAAAGTTCAGTTGAGTTCTCAAAAAAAAAGTTATCAAAAAAAGTTATCAAAAGAGCAGGTCAAAGTTCAGTTCTGTAAGTTAACAAACCAATTTGATATAAATTATAAATTTGACTTGAAATAATATTATGATGAATAAGTAAAACTAAGCCGGACTCGAGGTAAGATTTCATTTAAACCTCAGTGACTAAATACACATTAGGAGCAAATATAGGCTTAGATGTTTCTTATAAGTTCTTTGATCATTCAATAACATTTCTATTCTTGAAAACGAAGAGGGAAGAACAATGGCAGAATCTTCACTAACATCAACACAAGCAAGAAAAACCAGGAGACGGAGTATTGAGGATAAACGTCCATGTAAGTAAATAAACAAAAACTAAAAAAACAAGAAGAATGAATTAGTGCATGAATAACTTTCACTCTTCTCATATAATATTTAATATGTAGTTCAGGAGTGTACAGCAGCAGATAATAAAATCATTTCAAATCAAGATTTCAAATCAATATTGCTCCTTCGTGTATTTATTTATTTGGTACAGTAAGTGTTCGTGTAATGAGCTTCACATTAGGGTTCTGATCAGCTTGTCTGGGTTCATTTTGCAGTAATGACCAGCTGACTGTACATGATCTCTAATATATTTGAGTTTCTTCAAAGACGTCACTCTTTGTCTCTAGACATTCTTTACATTCAACCAACTTCATGAGGTGCATCATGGGATACTTTATAAACAGTATTAAATGAGCCCATTTATAATAATAAGGCTAATAATAATAATTATTATTGTCATTTAAGTCCTTCAAGCAAAAGACATTAAATCAAAAAGTCAAATGTGTTTCCAAACTTTAGACTAGTAGTGCAGGTGATTTATCTTCTTCATTTCTCTCTCCAGTGATGTCTTCCTCCAGCGGTCCACTGACTGAGGAGCTTCAGTGCTCTATATGTCTGGACGTGTTCACTGATCCAGTCAGCACTCCATGTGGACACAACTTCTGCAAGACCTGTCTGAATAAGTGCTGGGACAACAGCCAGACCTGCAACTGTCCATATTGTAAAGAAACATTCAAGCACAGACCTGATCTCAAGATTAACACCACACTCCGAGAGCTCGTAGTTCACTATAAAAAGAAAAGTCCTGAGAAAAAAGCTGAAGTTCTGAAAAAAGCTGAAGTTCTGTGTGACTTCTGTGAGGAAAGAAAGCTGAAAGCCCTGAAGTCGTGTCTGGTGTGTCAGAGCTCTTACTGTGAAACTCACCTGGAGCCTCATTCGAGAGTGGCAGGTTTAAAGAAACACAAACTGATCAATCCTGTGAGTAATCTGGAGGACTATATATGTCAGAAACATGAGAGACCTCTGGAGCTGTTCTGTAGAGATGATCAGACATGTGTGTGTCCGATGTGTGACGTAACAGACCACCAGAACCACAACACTGTTTCTATAGAAGAGGAGAGTGAAGAGAAGAAGGTAGAAGTTACTGACAAACTGATTTTAAATGGCTCTTATCATGAGGAAACACATGTTCTTTAATATAAATGAATCAGTTATGAAAACATATTGTGTGTTGTTCTCTGTCTATAGACTCAACTGATGAAGACACAGAAAGACACACAGCAGATGATCCAGGACAGAATCAAGAAGATTCAAGACGTCAAACACTCAGCAGAAGTCAGAAAAGTGAGTTTAAAATAATTAAATTAAATAAATTTTAATATCTATCATTGTTTATTGCATTGTTGTATAAAAGCAATTTAACACTCACAGTCACACTGCTGGTCTGAATATCGACACGTCTGTGATTCCCTGATCACTTAGTAAAGTAATAACACATCTCTCCTCAACAACACACATGATTTGAGGAATCATTCAGTGCAAACGGGGCAGAATGAGGGATTTTGAAAACCGGCTAAAAACACTGAAGTATGAGAAATAATAACACTGATTCTTCTCTTAACAAACGCCACTAATAATGTGTTGATTGTCCTGGTTGAGCAGAGAAACACAGAGAAGGAGAAAGCAGCCCGTGTGGAGCTCTTCACTGATCTCATCCGCTCCATTGAGAGATGTCAGACTGAACTGCTGGAGATGATGGAGGAGCAGCAGAAAGCAGCAGAGAAACAGGAGGAAGAGCTCATTGAAGAGCTGGAGCAGGAGATCACTGAGCTAAAGATGAGAAACACTGAGCTGGAGCAGCTCTCACACACTGAAGATCACCTCCACCTCCTACAGGTCAGTCAACATCTCTCTGATCAATGATAATGCAGTATATGACACCATAACACTCCCCATGCTGAAGGATTTCTCCTCTCTCCTGCTGTAGATTTACTCATCCCTGTGCAGCTCTAGAAACACCAGGAACTGGTCTGAGATCAGTGTGAAGACTGATGAGAGTCTGGAGACTCTGAGGAGAGCTCTGACTAAACTGCAGGACTCTCTACAGGAGAAACTCACGCAAACTGGTACAGCAATATCAAATACACCGTACAGATACATATATTTATCATCTTTTAATATCAGTAATGAAGAATGAGTCTGTTAAAATCAGTTTAGCAGAAGAAAATCAGATCGATAGACATCATGAATTTAAGATGCAGATTTGTTCTTTTTTAGAGGAATATTTCTGACCTGTATCAAACAGCTTCGCAGTGCTGGGCTTCATTTTCACTTTCTCTAAGGTTATTCTTTATAGTGTTGTCTTTGCTGAATAACCACAACACTAATACACTCCAAAACTGAGATGAATAACATTAGCCATAAAATATGTCAAATAAATTTTTTTTATAAAATGTTCACAAAACATTCCCAAAGATGTTCTAAAAGGAGGAATATTTCGAGCTCAAACACAATAGGAGTTCAGGGATTCTCTAAATATCAGCAGAGAAACATTGATCAGATAAAACATGATGTTGTTCACAATTCTTTAAATATAACCTTAAATCTTGTCTATAATTCACACATAAACATGTCAAAGATCTGATGGTGTTTTATTGTCATGTCTCTACAGAACTGAAGAGGAGACAGCAGTATGCAGGTACAGTGTGCTGTCTGCACTACACTAGATTACATTCAGATACTCACAGCTTCATCACTGACCGACAGTATGATTAAACACTGATTACATATTACACACATCATCACTGAATATCTGTATTGTGAATTTGTGATTTATATTCTCTGTTTTCTCAGTGGATGTGACTCTGGCTCCTGATACAGCTCATCCATATCTCATCCTGTCTGATGATGGAAAACAAGTGAGACATGGAGACATTAGACAGAAACTCCCAGACAAACCAGAGAGATTTGATACATGTGTATGTGTCCTGGGAAAGGAGGGATTCTCCTCAGGGAGATTTTATTTTGAGGTGCAGGTGAAGGGAAAGACTGACTGGGATTTAGGAGTGGCCAGAGAATCCATTAACAGGAAGGGAGAATTCACACTGACTCCCAGTAATGGATACTGGACTGTGCGGCTGAGGAAAGGGAATGAATATAAAGCCTGTGCTGGTCCTGATGTCTCTCTGTGTGTGAGAGTGAAGCCGCAGCGGGTCGGTGTGTATGTGGATTATGAGGAGGGTCTGGTCTCCTTTTATGATGTGGAGTCCAGCTCTCATCTCTACTCTTTCACTGATCAGTCTTTCACTGGGAAACTCTATCCATATTTTAGCCCATATCTAAACAATAAAGGTAAAAACTCAACTCCACTGATCATCACACCTGTCAATTACTATAAATGAATTTTCTGCCGTAATATGAAATACACAATGAAAATGATTTATATAATTACAAATCTAAACATGTTTTGCTATATTTTCATAATTTGTTTTTCATTGTTAAAATCTATAATTCTAGCTATAATAAAAATTGTGAAAATATAATGCTTGTTTAACAATTTTATTTTCAACTTTTCATAATTATTCATGCCATTGTTTTCTCCCATCTCAACCTGACAAAGTGAAAGTGTCTGTATTTTTGTTTTTATATACATCAAAATAAACCAAACTATGATAAAATTGATAAAGTATATCAAAGCTGTTTCTAGCATTTCAGTCACAAATTGATCTGTGATAATACTGAGGTAAATCAGATAGAAATTCCTCAATATATATCACTGTATGATTATTACCATATTCATACACAACACTATGGATCTTCAAAACACCATGATATTATGATCATGGTAAAAAGAGAAAATTAAAAAGGAGGAGAAAAAGAAGAAGACGAAGTAGAAGAAGAAGAAGAAGAAGACATAGAAGAAGAAGACGAAGAAGAAAGAAGAAGACAAAGTAGAAGAAGAAGACGATTAAGAAGAAGAAGACATAGAAGAAGAAGAAGACATAGAAGAAGAAGAAGAAGACAAAATAGAAGAAGAAGACGATTAAGACGAAGAAGATGAAGATTAAGATGAAGAAGAAGACGACGAAATAGAAGAAGACGAAGAAGAAGACGACGAAATAGAAGTAGAAGAAGAAAGAAGACGATGAAAAAGAAGAAGACGAAGAAGAAGATGAAGAAGACGAAGTAGAAGAAGACATAGAAGAAGAAGACGAAATAGAAGAAGACAAAGAAGAAAGAAGAAGATGATTAAGAAGAAGAAGAAGACGACGAAGATTAAGACGAAGAAGATGAAGAAGACGTCGAAGAAGAAGACATTGTAGGTCTATTACCAAGTTACCATGTCAAATGTTTGCCCCATGCAGGTAGGCCCGCCCTCACGTGATACCGATTGGTCGATTGATAAGCTTAAATCTGATTGGCTAAACAGTACGACTCATCTGTGTAGGAGGAGTTCGCGGAAAATCTCAAACACACACACACACACACACACACACACAAATCCAAGGCGATTCACATGTGAATAAACATTCAAAGGTTTTTGTGCACCGTTGTATATGAATTGTGTTTTGCATTTGTGAAGTGTATTTTATGAATATATACTTTTATTTTGCACATGTGAATTGGTTTTTGTGAATGTATATTTTTTCACGCACGTGAATTAGGTTTCATGCATGTGAAATTGTCTACGCATGTGTGAATCATGTTTTTTGCGTGAATTATAATTGAGACTTTTCTGCCTCTATATTGGAATATGTGGTGAGCTGGAGCTGCTTATGTTACGCAGTACCGCAAACATCCAATAGGAAAATTCAACTGCAGTAGCCACCGTTCAACCTGAAGAGGGCAGCACTCAGACGTTTTTACACCATATATTGTAAAATTAAAACACTTTATACCCAAATGTCAAAAAAGTTACTCGAATCAATGAACAGCACTAATAAAGCCCCGTTCTTACAGATCATTAACTAAAAAAAGTTGGTTTAGGGTTTAGTTACCCTTTAAGTCCACTATTCTTAATGAATTTTATTCTTTATTATTTGACCAGATCCTTGTTTTATGTTTAATAAATTGCAGATTGTAAACTCATTGCATATGTTCTGTAGCAGGGATGGGCAGTATTTCAGATACATGTATTTAAAATACGTATTTGAAATACAAAATACTATTTTGTATTTGGTATTTTAAAGCCTTTGGAAAAATTCAAATGTAATTTGTACTTAAATACATTTAAGGTGAGTATTTTTGTATTTTCAAAATACATAAAATACTTTTTGCCAGTCAACCTCTTTATCAGGGTATTGATTTTGTGCATCAACGAGAAGCACCTGGCTGCAGCCTGCAGATTTGGGCGGGGATGCACCTGGGGCGGGGCTGCACGTGCAGCCCCGCCCACAATGCTTCTCATTGGTTAGTGGCAAGTGATGACGTCGATCGCGGCGGGGCCGCACCTAGGGCGGGGCTGCACGTCTCTTCCCGCCAACATCTCTTCTCATTGGTTAGTGGCGTGAAGTCATGACATGATTCTAACATGTTTTCATTTCCGATGTTCATCGCTGCATGCTGCATGGTGAGTACATTACAGGCAAGCTACTCTTTTTTTGTTCTAATTTTATTTACATTTTATTTTACAATGTTTAATTCTAAAGTGGCGTTTAGTGTGATGTTAATTGGTGTAAAAATGAGATCGTGTAGTGCTAACTTTACTCATCATATCATACAAATAACTAGGACAGCGTAGGTCTAAGTGCGTGTATGTGTGCGTGTGTGTGCGTGGTGTGTGTGTGTGGTGTGTGCGCGTTTGCGTGGTGTCTGTGGTTTTGGTGGGATTATATGGTGTTATAACCATAGGTTAAAACAGAGGCCCTTAAAAAGAAATACAGTGGCAGAACTAAACCAGGAGAAGAAATATAGGATTTAAGAGTTAATAGTAATATACAAAGATATATTGTAGAATATTTTTTTCTATGAATACATTGATTGTATTTTTTTTATATTATTGTTAATAATATATATAAATATATTTAAATATAAGGTTATGAAAACCTTCAAGCTTTTAAAACTATTTCAAACTTTTAGGATAGGCTTTCTCAAGCCAAATTAAAGTTTGTGTTGACAAACTTTTTTAACTAGTTTGTTGTTCATAAAACAAGTAAGTCTCTTAGGTATTTTACAGACAAAGCCAATAACACTCAAGCATATCTTGTCTAACATTTTCCTATAATATGTTTAAAATATATAACAAATAAATTCCTTGTATGACTGTACTATGTTAATGCCTCTCTTTAAAATGATTCCATATTGTTTGTTCTGTATTTGATCTAAATTAGGTGTTGTGAAGTGGAGTGCATTTTCCAGACAATAAGCAAGAGTTCCAGGTGCCCTACTCGCTGACTCTGTGCTTGCACTGCACTGAAGTATACAAGCACTGCCCACCTGTGTCTGGGTGATGGCGGAAGGGGAGTCCTGCGGGGACTTCATTCTGAGAAGGAGGTTGAGGGCTATTGCTCTGTTGACCGTTTTTTTTTTCAGGCTGAGTAGAGTGTGTGTGAGTGAGTGTATGTACGTGTGTGAGTGTGTGTGAGTGTACGTACGTGTGTGAGTGTACACGCGTGCGTGTGTGAGTGTACACGCGTGCGTGTGTGTAGGTACACGCGTGCATGTGTGTACGTACGTACAAGTGTATGTGTGTGTGTGTACGTACGTACGCTTGTTTGTGTACGGTTGATGTATGTGATTATCTGTATGTGTGCATATCTCTTTTTGTTTTGAAATAAAAGTTATCACTGGTTTGAGTTTGGTTTTTTGAGTTGGCATGCATAATATGGGATACAGACAGAGATTGACAAATGTACTTTATGTAGTTAGTTTAACTTAAAACTACTTTATTGGCATAAATGTTTTATAATAACCTAATGCACACAAATAAACGAACTATTACAGAGGAATGATTAAAATAAAAAATATAAGGTGCCATTAATGTTTACAGTAATTTTGTAATTTACACAGTGAAGTGCAACAGAATGTAAAAAAACTGTAATTCCTTATGTTTACCTTAGATCAGACATAGTTAAAACTATGGATATATGCTCAACTACTTTTTGCTGCTTTCATTATTACTTTAGAATTGTTTTAATACTTTATCATTTTATTAAAGTAGCCTATTATTTAAATTTTAAATTTAGCTTTTTGTATATTAAAGAACCCAAACAGTACATCCTTAAAAAGTAAAGAGAAATCCGGAAGCACATTGCACTTAATAAAATGAGAAAATTCAACCCAAAATTACTGTTTGTGAGGACAATCCCAGAAGATATGAAAAGCAGTTTCATCAGGGGCACCACAAAAAGACCAACTTGTGTTTATATCTGATTTAAACCTTTTCAAAAAAGCTTTAGCAGGGTAAATTTTGTGTAATAATTTAAATGAAACTTCTCTAACCTTATTAGTTATTAAGGTAGAGTCCATACTTTTTTCCAATCAATATGATCAAACAAGTTCTTCCAATACGAGGCCACATATGGAATTGCTATAGCTCCTTTTATTATTTCAAATTTGCGCAAGCGTTTTTAAGACGCGTGATGTCATCACAATACGACGCATGCACTGTCAGCGCGATATGGCACAAGAGTTTTCAACCGCTTTTCCTGTTTACCGTGGCGTCGACGTCATTACTGTGCCACTAACCAATGAGAACCAGGTGCGGCCCCGCCTCGATCGACGTCATCACTTTACCCCTAACCAATAAGAAGCGTTATGGGCGGGGCTGCACCCCAGGTGCAGCCCCACCCCGATCTGCAGGCTGCAGCCAGGTGTACTTGGCATCAACTAGTTCAGACCTTGGGCCCTATCTTGCACCCAGCGCAATTGACTTTGTACATCGACGCATGTATCATTCCTATTTTGCACCCGCGCACAGCGGACTTTTCCCTCCACAGACGCACATCGGTTAACTAAGAAATAAACTTGCACTCCCCGGGGCGGTTCAGCGCAAAGAGGAGGCGTGTTCCGGTGTAAACGTTCCTTCATGCTATTTTGCAGGTTTAGAAAACAATTCCACCACTGACCGAAAAAAAAAACAGTTTAAAGTCAGTGGCGCGTTGCGCATGTTATTCATATGCTATTTTAAGGGCGCATGCTTGGCCATAATCAATGTAGCGTGTGTCACGGTGTGACAAAAACAATTAGAAAAGAGATTAATAACCCTCGTGAATAGTGTTATTTGGAGACCTCCTGTGGATACCCGTCTCATCACACCGCAAATCTGTTGCTATGGCAGCAGGGCAATTGCCCGATTGACAGCAGGTGTGGAGAAATTAACAGAGAGCGTTGGGAGAGGAACACAGCTTCAGATGGGGCTTTAAAAAGAGAGAGGAAACAGACTGTCGTGTGGTTCTCCTCCCGTGAGTGTGGTTCTCCTCCCGTGAGTGTGGTTCTCCTCCCGTGAGTGTGGTTCTCCTCCCGTGAGTGTGGTTCTCCTCCCGTGAGTGTGGTTCTCCTCCCGTGAGTGTGGTTCTCCTCCCGTGAGTGTGGTTCTCCTCCCGTGAGTGTGGTTCTCCTCCCGTGAGTGTGGTTCTCCTCCCGTGAGTGTGGTTCTCCTCCCGTGAGTGTGGTTCTCCTCCCGTGAGTGTGGTTCTCCTCCCGTGAGATGCTGTGTTTTGTCGGCGGGTTGTTTATATTTGAAGCGGGACTGTGCAGCAGGGCGAAGATTGAAGCTGAGAAATGGAAAGGAGAGTGAAGTTTTGTCAACGAAAACCCAAGGGATATCGTCAGCAGTGGGAGAGATGCAAAGTGATGAGTATTTGATCTGTTGTTTATATGCACTGACACTGAAGTGGTGTGGAGAGTCTGGAAAGCGTGTGGCACGAGTGAACTATTACACCGAGTGAATTATTGATCTGTCTCCAACCTTTGTTCTTCCTTTACTGAATGTGACGATTGCTACATCCGTTTTGGCTGTCTCTGAGAGAAGTGGAGCCCGTGTGAGAGACGAGAGTCGATCTGGTGGGAGAAAGACCGGTGGGTGAGTGCTGGCCCGAACGCACGGTGTGCGAGTGGAATGCAGTGCCTGAAGTGACGATTCACACGGTTTGTGTTATGGAGTGAAGTTTATCGTGTGGAGAAGTATTAATAGTCTGCTGTGCACTCTCTTCTATAGACTTTCACCCGCTGTTTCTGAACAGGGTTTGTCACATCAAGCGCCCAACTTACCATTCGAGACAGCCCCGCTCTGTTACTGCTGCTGATCCATTAATTCCTGTTACCTTGTTGCAGCGCACAGCTGAACTGGAGCGTCTTGCTTAAAGCATCCTTCCCGTCTGGTGGTCTCCACACGTCCCTATCAAAAGCCGCTGCCTGGTTGGAACGAGAGAAGGTATTGCAGCTGAATGTTTCATTACTGCTGAATGGTCAAATCCTGTTGCATCGATACAGTGTACAGCTGAAGTGGAGTGTCTTGCTTAGAGCATCCTTTCCGTCTGGTGGTCTCCACATGCCCCATCGAAAGTCGCTGTCTTGTTCGGAAAAGGAAAAGGTATTTGAAATGAACGTTTGATATGCTGTTGAATAGTTAACCCTCTGATGGTGAAAAATCTTGTGAGTATTCACTCTAGCTGCTAGTTCAGGTTTGGCTGAAGGCTACAGGTTGTCCGGTCAGAACAATGTCTCACTCAGGTTATATTCCAAATCGTTGTTTTATTAAAGGTGCATAGATGTGTGGTTCTGTGAATACAAAATACAGATATAAATATGGATATAAACAAAACTCAAGAACAATATGAATAAAGCTTATTTGGTAAATTACTGACGAATAAAGGTAAAATATAACACAATACAATTTCTATGATGAAATACTTGAGTTTACAGAACAAAATACAGTGTGCTAACGCTGTGCACGAGCTGTGCATGCGAGCATGGCTACCGCTGCATGTGCCGTCAAACCGAGAGGTAAACAACTATGAGCGCATGTGCGCGACCTGAGATACAACGTGCATTACGGTTTATAAGGAATAAATATAACTAATACTCACAACAAATGACATAAATATACATGTAATGGCAGTAATGTCACAGCAGCCGAATATAATTAAATAAACAACATTAAATGTAAACACAGATACAGTCGGATTAGCGTTCGTTGAGACTGTGCAGTAATTATGTGATTACTTACTGTAATGCACGCACACGCACAATCTATAAAACTCCTCCGTTTTGGGCTAATACACTATACTCCACTCTACAAACTATATACAATATTCAGCCGATCTCCTTTTCCCATTATCATCCGTCAACTTTCTTCTCCGTCACTTTGCGAACTCCGGTGGAAAGTTTTGGAATAGTCCATTTCTCACTGAATGACAGGGGTAACTGGGAGAGTCCATGTGCTGCTAAAAGGGAACACTTTCTACAGCCGCCCCCAAATTCACAGTGTGAATTTGCCGACTTTAAGTGTCTTTGCTACATTAAGTTAAAGCTAGTCGGGAAGAGAGGGCAGACAAATAATCTTGGCTACAGGTCGGGTGTAAGTTTTGCCGTTAACCTGTATTTCCGCAGATCTGATTCTCTTGTCCAACCCAGGAAAGACCTGAACAATTCTCCCAACAGGCCAAAGAGCGCGGGGCAGTTGTTGGTCCACGATCATGACTATGTCCCCGATCTGTATGTCAGCTTCTTCATTCTTCCATTTCTGTCTGATCTGGAGGTTGGGTAGGTAATGCCGAATAAAGTGCTTCCAAAAGTGGTCAGCCAAGAGCTGGCTATGTCTCCATCTCTTTCGGCTCAGGAGTTCAGAGTCTTGGTATACCACTTGCGGTAATGAGGCATCTCGCCGCCCCATCAGCAAGATGTTAGGAGTTACTGGATCTGGATCCGCGATGTCCGAAGAGGTGTAGCCAATGGGTTTGGAGTTGAGAATTCCTTCTATTTCTATGAAGACAGTTCTCAGCACTTCTTCTGTAACTGTCTGGCTGCCAATGGTGACATGAAGTGCAGCCTTTAAAGAACGGATTTCTCTCTCCCAACATCCACCGAAATGGGGTGAACTGGGTGGATTAAAGATGAATCTTATTTGTTGGCTAGCGAGTTGGGCTTGAAGCTCAGTATGAAGGGCGATGAATGACTCTTTCAGTTCCCTTTCTCCTCCTTTAAAGTTGGTGCCCTGGTCTGACAGAAGCTCAAAGGGTTTACCACGTCTGGAGATGAATCGTCGTAAAGCCATCAAGAAGGAATCTGTGTTGATGCTGGTGAGTATGTCAATGTGGACTGCACGAGAAGTCATGCATTTGAAGATGATTCCCCATCTTTTTTCATTCCTGCGTCCCACCTTTATAGTGTAAGGTCCAAAGCAATCCACACCTGTTGAGTAGAAGACAGGTTGATGGATCCTCAATCTGGCAGGTGGGAGGTCCGCCATTCTTGGTGGATGTGGTTGTCCCCGCCATCTCTGACATTCTGAACATTGTCGTTGGTGGTTTCTGACTGCAGCCCGTCCCCGTATCACCCAGTATTTCCGGCGAAGTTCAGCAAACACCCTATCTGGTCCTGGGTGATGTAGTCGATCATCATAGTCCTTGATTACCAGTTTGGTAGTCGGATGAGAGGAGTCAAGGACAATAGGATGTATCGTATCTTCCTCTAGCTGGCTGATTCGACGGAGGCGACCGCCAACACGTATGAGTTGGGTGTCCTCATCAAATTCTGGAGCTAAGCACAGCAAGCGACTATTTTTTGGTAAGGATTTACCTGCTCTTAGGAGGAACAGTTCATCTGGAAATGAGTCAGTTTGGCTCTGACGAAGTACTGCAAGTTCTGCCTCTTTGTGGTCATCTGCTGTTGGGATATCAGTGGCCGCCCCGTTGACATACTGGATGTAAGCCTTCAGTAGCTCTGAAAGCGTATGGTATTTCTGTGGATCGGGAGGAGGTGGAGTGGAGATTGACAGACCAATGAAAATCGGCTTTCTCAGTTCACTGTCCTGATCAATGGTCGTAAGTGGTGGCATCTCTGGCCAATGGTCAATTGTCTGTCTGAGGAATTTTGGCCCCTTATTCCATCTGCTTTTCTGGCCTATGTCACAGAGCAGTTTTCCTTTTGTGATGTCATCTGCGGGGTTCTCCTTTGATGGCACGTATCTCCAGTTATCAGACTCTGTGAGTTCTTGGATTTCTGCCACTCTAGTGCCTACGAAAACTTTAAAACGACATGATTGTGACAGCAGCCAGGTAAGGACAGTTGTGGAGTCAGACCACAGAGTAACACTATGGATGGGCAAAGTTAGCTCTGTCTTCAGAACTTTTGCGAGTTGTGCACCTGTGAGTGCTGCACATAACTCCAGCCGTGGAATGGTTTGCTGCTTTTTCGGTGCTACCCGAGATCTACCTGTTACAAAGGAAACTTCCACACTACCTTCAGGATTTTCAGTTCGTAAGTAGGCCACAGAACCGTAGGCTCGCTCTGAAGCGTCGCAGAAAATGTGGATCTGCCTCATGCTGGTAGGCTGATCCAGTTCTTTACTGCAGTAAGACCTCGGCAAAACAATGTGCTGTAAACCATCCAGCTCACTCTCCCATGCTTTCCACAAATTCAACAGGTTCTCAGGCAGACGGGGATCATCCCACTCTCTTTTCTTGTCCCATAACTGCTGTACGATCACCTTGGCCCGGGTTGTGAATGGCACAATATAACCTATGGGGTCGTACTGTCTAGCGAGGATATGGTATATGCTCCGCATAGTTGGAAGTGGGTGGTCTGTCTGCCGCTGCTTATAGGAGAGAGTGTCTGATGAGCAATTCCAGTGTAACCCAAGAGTTGACTCTTGTGCATCTTGATGACCTTCGCTGAGCCACTGGATGCTACTTTGAGATTGAGCATCAGCTGGCAGGTGGCTGATGACTGGTGGATCATTGCTTGCCCACTGTCTCAGGTCAAAGCCTCCAGAACTTAAGAGGCTGCGGAGTCTGTCTACATGGCCTTTCGCTCTCTCACTTGAAGTGAAGCTCTGAAGGCAGTTGTCAACATAAAATGATTTCTCTACTGAGAACTGTGTGTCTTCAGACTCACTGTGATCCAGAACGTGCTTCTGTAACGCGTATGTTGCGCAGCAAGGACTGCACGTGGTTCCGAATGGAAGTACTTGCCATTCATACACGTCTGGTGCCTTGTCTCTTTGAAGATTTCTCCAAACGAATCTCAGTAGTGGTTTGTCCTCCGGTAAAAGGCGTACTTGGTGGAACATCCCACGAATGTCACTACTAATAGCGATGGAATGTTCGCGGAATCGCAGAAGAACTGACAGAAGAGAAGGACTGAGTGTTGGACCAGGGAGTAAGTACTTGTTCAGATTGTGGCCTTGGTAAACAAACGAACAGTTGAAGACAACCCTTTTCTTCCCATTATGCTCCACCAAATGATGTGGAATGTACCAGCTCTCTTTGGAACAGTCCACCTGCTTAGGAGTGAGTTTCGTGATGTAGCCAGCTTGCTGTAACCTGACTATCTCCTCTTGGTAGGCTGCTGCTTGTTCGGGATTCTTGTTCAGACGATTCTCTATTCCCCTTAATTGTGGCAGGACAGCTTCCTTTGGTGCATGTAGACATGGCATACCTTTGGCACGTAGAAGAGGGGTTGCATAGCGCTGGATCCTGTTAACATCCACTCTCACGGTTTTGTCCTGGAGAAGTTGGATGGACTCTTGGTCTTGTCTAGACCTTGTCAGTACCTTTTCATTTCGATATGGGAGAATGTCCATTTTCCACAGTTTCTCCACATTCGCATAAAGGTCGTTACTGGGCTGAAAGCTAGTGAAAAGACATTGCTGTGGGGAAAGACTGCTGGTTAGTTCTTGTGCTGGGCCTTGTAGTGTCCATCCTAGGCGTGTTCTCACAGCAGCAGGGCCACCAGGTGGACCCAGTCTGACTGGTTCTATGGGTGTGATGAGATGAGGGCAGTCAGAACCAATAAGAACTACTGGTTTCACTTTGTGAAGGTGCTTTAGTGGCAGGCCTGCAAGGTGCTTGTACTTCTTCTGGAGTACCTTGACGGGATGCGTGTGCTCTGCTAAACCCAGGCTGCTGGCTGTAAATGCGTTCCGTATGCTGAAAGCCTTACGAGGGTTAGCCACTGAAGATACAGTGAAGGTCACAGCCGCCCCGTGAATGGTCTGTGTATCTTGCCTGACTGTACGGAGAACCAAGTCCTCTGGCTGTCCCTTCAGATTTAACTTCTGCACAGCTTCATGTAAGATGATGGTCCGCTCTGACCCATCATCGAGAATTGCATATGCCTCCACGGATTTGTTGCCATTTCGGAGCAGAACTTTAGCCACCTTCAGCAGAATTTTATTGTCACAGGTTGGACGATCCACATACAATACTGCACTGGCTGGAACTGATTCTTCTGTGGCTCTGCTCTGGTCATTTACATCATGTAAGGCCAGCAAGTGTTTTCTGTTACAAGATGGACAGAGGGCTTTCAGTGTGCAATTGGCAGCATGATGACCACGCCCACAGCGCCAGCATCTATTTTGGCCTTTAATCCAATTCACCTTCTGCTCTTTGTCGAGTAACTTAAAGTTCTCGCAGCCATTCAGGAAATGTCTGTTGTTGTCGCAGTATGGACAGTAAACATTCACCCCTTCTCTCTTAACAGCAGTTGGTTTGGGTGGATAAACTGGTGATGCTGAGCTGGCCTTTGGTTTCTCTGTACCAAGGAGGATGGTAGTGGGTTTGCGGGGCTGTCTAGAGTCTCTCCTCGGCTCCCTCCTCTGCACTGTCGAAACTCTAGACTGACTGGTATAGTCAGTGTGATCATCCTGAACTTGTAGCTCGTACTCAAGCCAGTCCGCAAAGTCCAATAATGTTGGGATAGTGACATGAAGAGGATGTGTATACCTCTTGAAACCGGACCTGAGATCATGTGGCAGTTTGCTCATCAGTCTGGACACATGTGATCCGCACTCTAACTCGACGTTGCCTTTCTGACCCAGCTGTTCCAACATACTGACCAAGGAACGCACTTGGAGACCGAACATGCGGAAAGTTTTCACATCTCCACTGCGAATGTTTGGTCCATCCATTAGTTCTGCAATGCGTTGTAAGGCTAGCTGATGGGGCTGGCCATACATTTTATTGAGGGCTCTCATGGTGTTTGTGAAAGGAAAGCTTGAGTTACTGTATGAGTCTGCCACAAGTAGGGCTTCTTCCAACTTAAGATGGTCAGTGAGGATCTGATACTTGAATCGCTCTGTTGCATCCTCAGGCAAAATGTTCTCCAATGCTATTCTCAGTCTGGAAAACTCTCTAGGATCAGGGGATGTTAGGAAGGGAATGATTGGAGAAGGGCCTCTGTACATTTTCTCCTGCATTGATGGAGGCTGATAATACGCTTGTCTGTAGCCTGGTTGCGGAGGTGGCATACGCTCATATGCTGGGATCTCAAACTCTGACTGATAAGCTGGAATGTGTTGGGAGGAACGAGAGTACCTGGGTTGAGGTGGGTCACTGTAACGCACTTGTGATGGTACTCTATCATGTATTGAGGAGGAAATGCCCATGTTTCTGAAATCCTCAGCTAAACCAGGATGCTCATCCATTTTAGCTGGGCACAGTTCTCTCATGGCCGTAAGTGGAGTTGGTGGGTTTGTCCGTGGGGCTGGAGTAGGACGGAACCGTTGTGGAGTCTCAGGGCTCACCGCTGGAGAAAAGGGACCTGGAGATAGCACTGGTAAAGTCACTGGCCTGGAGGGGGCTCCCCTTTCTGCCTTAAGACTTCGAAGTTCCTGATGTAACATGGCATTCTGTTGCCGCATCTCCTGTAATGCTGAAATAATCTCTGGAAGCTGGCTGGTTTGTTGCCGCAAGTCGGCGTTCTCGCGTTTCATCACCTGCAGCATGGCTGTAAGCTCTACTTCCTCTTCTCCTCGCCCATCGGATCTTTCACTTTGCCATTCATCTCTCAGTGTCCACTTATCATAATCTAACTCTTGACTGATAGGAGAAGTCGATTGGGTCCGTCCTACCATACTTGGTGACTGGACCCTGCTATGGCTGAAGTCTGGGAGTGGCTGTCGATGTGGCAATGGCTCACCAAGCTCGTAGTCCGCTAAATGAGTCGGTGGGTTGATCTGTCTTCGTGGACGCACGACAGGCGTTTCTCTCTCGGGATGAGACATCTCTGTAGCAATTCACCACTCCGGCTCGAAGGACCATGAAAAATCTTGTGAGTATTCACTCTAGCTGCTAGTTCAGGTTTGGCTGAAGGCTACAGGTTGTCCGGTCAGAACAATGTCTCACTCAGGTTATATTCCAAATCGTTGTTTTATTAAAGGTGCATAGATGTGTGGTTCTGTGAATACAAAATACAGATATAAATATGGATATAAACAAAACTCAAGAACAATATGAATAAAGCTTATTTGGTAAATTACTGACGAATAAAGGTAAAATATAACACAATACAATTTCTATGATGAAATACTTGAGTTTACAGAACAAAATACAGTGTGCTAACGCTGTGCACGAGCTGTGCATGCGAGCATGGCTACCGCTGCATGTGCCGTCAAACCGAGAGGTAAACAACTATGAGCGCATGTGCGCGACCTGAGATACAACGTGCATTACGGTTTATAAGGAATAAATATAACTAATACTCACAACAAATGACATAAATATACATGTAATGGCAGTAATGTCACAGCAGCCGAATATAATTAAATAAACAACATTAAATGTAAACACAGATACAGTCGGATTAGCGTTCGTTGAGACTGTGCAGTAATTATGTGATTACTTACTGTAATGCACGCACACGCACAATCTATAAAACTCCTCCGTTTTGGGCTAATACACTATACTCCACTCTACAAACTATATACAATATTCAGCCGATCTCCTTTTCCCATTATCATCCGTCAACTTTCTTCTCCGTCACTTTGCGAACTCCGGTGGAAAGTTTTGGAATAGTCCATTTCTCACTGAATGACAGGGGTAACTGGGAGAGTCCATGTGCTGCTAAAAGGGAACACTTTCTACAGATGGTCTTCGTTTAGCAGTCACACTGGGGGCCTTCCCGGTCATAAATGACCGGACACCTAAAAATGAAACTTCCTCCATCCCAGTAAAAACCAATGCAATTTATTTTTGTTCTATAATATTTATTCTTTTTAATTTAGAGTTTTGAGACAATTTGATTGAACTTATTAATATTTATGCAATATTTATAGTCCATTTTTTGCCATTGAAAATAATGTTTTTTTTTTTTTTTGATTTTGAAAAAAAAAAAAAAATTCTATGCAGTATTTTCGGGTAAAATAGAGACTAGGCTTTCAGAAAAAAAATAAAATAAAAAAAAATTCATCAATTTATTAATCATAAAATTAAATAAAACATGTTATTGCATGGGTTTACCACTAGATGCCTGTATAGCTCTAAATGGAGATGTTTGTGAATTCTAGTTGTTTTTGGACCAAATTACTTACTTTTAAGATGTGGATTGAATGTATTTTTTTAGAAATTCTCAAATAATACTTTTTGCCAAGGTTTATAACATTTTATTAATTATTATTTTAATAATTTTAATAATTATTATATTAATTATATATACATATATTAATTATAATTATTAATTATGTTATGTTTTTCACTTTTGATGTTTTAGAGCTTCACCCCTTCATTGCTGAGCATTTTTTTTCTGCATCGTGGCTGATTTTTAGAGAATTTTTGTGTTTTTGTCAATTTCCCATTCATTTCCTATGGGGGTAATTTTGACGGAAGACCAAAATCATAACTCATTTTTTTACGACCACTTAGCATGCTCGGATCATGAACTCAATTTTTTTGTGTGTTCACATACCTAATGCCAGAAAAGTCACCAAGTTTCGTAACATTCTGATGAAGCTGTGATTTTTAAAAATTCAAAACAGATTTTTGTAATCTGAATTTATTGGTGTGTATGTGTATAAACGTGTGTTTGTATGTGTGTGTGTGTGGGTGGGTGTGAATTTTTTTGCACTCTTGATGTTGTAGAGTGTCACCCCTTTACTGCGGTGTACTTTTTTTTAGAATCGTGTCCGATTTGTAGATTGTACAGACAAAAATTCAGAGAATTTTTGTGTTTTTGTAAATTTCCCATTCATTTCCTATGGGTCGGTCATTTTTGACCGAAGACCACGAGTGTGACTATTTTTTTTACGACCACTTAGCATGCTCGGATCATGACCTCAATTTTTTTTTGTATTCACATACCTAATCCCAGAAAAGTCACCAAGTTTCATAGCCTTCCGATGAAGCTGTGATTTTTAAAATTTCAAAACAGAAAATTATTCGGTCAGAAATGACCGAGGACCATCAGAGGGTTAAACCCTGCTACCTGGTTACAGTGCACAGTCGAAGTGGAGTGTCCCGCTCAAGTGTCCTCTCCGCTTGGTGGTCTCCACATGTCCCATTGAAGGCTTGTCCTGTTCAGAACGAGAGAAGGTATTTCAATTGAATGTTCCATATGCTGTTGGAAAGTTAAATCCTGTTACCTGGTTACAGTGCACAGTCAAGTGGAGTGTCTCCCTCAAAGCATCCTCTCCGCCTGGTGGTCCCCACCTGTCCCCACTGAAAGCCTCCGCCCTGTTCAGAAGGAGAGAAGGTATCACTGAGCGTCACACCTTGTTGAACTATTGAACCCTGTTGTATTGTTGCAGGGCACAGCCAAAGTGAAGTGTCCTCTTGCCGGGTGGCCCTCCGTGCCCGTGTTGCAAATTGTTGCCGCTGTTCAGAAGGAAGGAGAATAGCTGCGGCACGTGCCTCGATCAAAGTGTCGTCCTGCTGTCCACGGTCCCCTCCTGGCCCGGCCCGCTTGCCACCTGCGTCCCTGTGACCCGTCTGAGTTGAGGATCCCCGTCCTCGGGATACTTACCTCTGGGCAGCCTCCGGCACTCGTTCCATCCTCACCGCGAGTATTTACCTGGTTCCAGTCCGAATGGGGTCCGGGTAGCCAAGATTTCCTTGTGAGCCCTGTAAAGAGTACTTGCCCAGTGACCTACCTGGATGGTGTGCGTCCTCCTTTGATTCCTTTCCGACGAGCCGCAGGGTGTTCACGAACGTCCATCTCGCTCCGGTCCAGGGGGCCCATCGAATTGCTTCTGGCGACAAGAAGGAAGATTTTAATTAGGACTTTTTAAATTATCTGCTTTTAACTCAATAAAGAAATTGTTATTCCTTTATCCTCTGTCTGCTGTTTGGTTCCTTGACACGCTCCTCGAGGTGGTACCCGGTCTCCAGGGGTGGGTGCAGTCTGGCTTGGCCCACCCCGACCTGTGACAGCGTGTGCACAACGCGCACTTTGATTCTCTCATCTACACAGAAGCAGCAGTTTTCATTTTTGCAAATCATACATTATTACGATAGATAGATAGATAGATAGATAGATAGATAGATAGATAGATAGATAGATAGATAGATAGATAGATAGTTTATTATAAAAGCATACATCTAGCTTACACATTTACCCAAATTATCATATGCCTGTTTAACCGAACTTAATTTGGGTGTGTTTCTCCATCCCCATACAATGTCACTTCTCTGTGTTTTACGGCCGTGACGAGAACGTCGGTCTCCTCGGCTGTGAACCGCTCCTCGCGTGCGTCTGGCAAATCCGCCGTTATAATAGGAATCCGCTATAGAATAAGCGCGCCTGCTCTTAAAGGTAAAGTGAGATGACACTCTGATTGGTTTATTTCACATTACACCCAAACCACACCTATGAATAATGAAGCTACTTCAGACCAACACATTTTAGATTTGCGTCGGGCGCAAGAGTCATTTATCCCGCCGGTATAATAGCAACAGCGCCCAAGACCCGACCACAAAGTTACTTGCGTTTCGCGCTTGATACTACTTGATACTCGTTAAAATAGGGCCCATTCACTAGCTCAGTATTGGATCAACGATTTTTTTTTTGGAATAAGGTGAGAATGTCATGATCTATTCTACTTGTTGATTAAAGTTGAAATAGTGCATTATTCACTTTAGTTAACATGAAAGAATAAAAGTGCACAGACAAGTGGGAAAATAGTAGCCTTGGAAAACCCAGACAAACTTCCGGCAAATTTAGATTTGCTCTGCAAGTAGACTGGCAAAGAGCCCATTCAAGCCGATTTCTAATCCGTCCAAATCGAGGCACCAATCAGAAACGTTGAGGCGGGCTTTACATGATGACGATCACTCTGATTGGTTTTAGGTCTATCCATTTGAGCGACGTCCGTTGGTGACGCCCCTTTGGAAATTAGTTATTAATGAAGCTTTGCCAGACCATAACTCAGTTATTACTGAGAATGGTCTGGTTTTAACCAGGCTAGGAAAATAGCGTTAGCCAATCAGTCTTGACCGGTTGTTGATTTTTATCAACTAGCTTGTCAAATGTGTTTAAAGCATTACTGCATGTTAGGGCTGGGTGAAATTACACTATCATAGAGATGATATAAAGTGTTAATTGATGGAACTTTTTCTAAATCGTTGACATAGATGGGCCTAATTGTGGGGTAAGCAAATTTATCCGTGCAGCTTTTAGTGGGCAGGAATTATTGGAACGTTGGAGTGGAAAAACAAACACTGATGAATGATACTCCACAAACATCTTCAGCTTTTAGTTTTATTGTACATGAAAAATAATAATAAAAAAGGGGGAAATAGTGTACATACAGTGAATTTGTTAATAGTGTTCCACAAGTAGACTACATTGTAACCAGGAATAAGTATATAAATGGCTGCTATTTTGCATAAGTTTATTTGTAATTGCCAGAAAGAAAGAAAGAAAGAAAGAAAGAAAGAAAGAAAGAAAGAAAGAAAGAAAGAAAGAAAGAAAGAAAGAAAGAATGACAGAAAGAATGACAGAAAGAATGACACAGAGGGCAGAGATGTGGTTAAGAATGAAAAGTCAGTAGGCCTGTGTAGTTTATTCATTCACTGTGACCTGTACCTGCACTGGATGGCCAATTTCACTTGTATTTTGTGTATTTTCAAAATACAAAATACTGTATTTGTATTTAAATACATTTTTTCACACAGTATTTTGTATTTGTATTTAAATACATTTTTCCACACAGTATTTTGTATTTGTATTTAAATACATTTTTCCACACAGTATTTTGTATTTGTATTTTAAATACATTTCCATGTATTTATGCCCATCTCTGTTCTGTAGTTCTCTTTGTAGTTCATTCCTTTCCTGTTTAGGACAAAATAACAACACATGATCAACTGTTCCCTTCACTTGGCAAATTTCACATTATCCTGTACTGTGTTTCCCTGTTATGTTCAGTGTAGAATTAAGTTTTGCATGGCCCATCTTTAGTCTTAATAAAATTATCGGATCTTCTCTACTTTGTCTTGCCATGTTTTGTATATTAAAACAACTGTCTTCCAGTTTTACAGTTTTTCCAATTTCATTGCCATATCCGACTGCAAGCTTCTTTAATCATAGCTTTTCCCTCCTTCCTACTTAAAGAAACTGTTGAACACCCCCAGAACACTATACGACACCGACACGTGTCACATGGGGTCATTCTGTGATACTTTTGTTTTGTGTCTCTTTTTAAAGCTTGATGCTGGTTGCCATTCACTGCCATTATATGGAAGAATTTCAGATTAAATAATGATGAACACAACATGATTTCTATATGATTAAAAATATGATTTATTAGATGAAACAAACAAGAGAAATAAAAAACTTTTTCTATCTCATCAATTACTATATAAACTAACTTCACTTTTATTTGCACTTATATAGCAAGATGTCCTCTTTTAAAGACAACTCTTTTCTTCTTGCCGTGTAAATGCATTTAAATTCTTAATATTTTTCAATCCTGTAATATTCTGTTCACTACTGATGTCACACTTTCACAGGCATGTGCTCCATAGATATTCCTAAACTCTGTTTAATGTACTGTGTGTGTGTGTGTGTGTGTGTGCGCGTGCGCCCTGTAATAAGGATTAAACATTTTTACTTAAAGGGATAGTTCACTTTGAAATTAAATTTTGGTATGTTTTCGCTTACCTCAAGGGCATCCAAGATGTAGGTGTCTTTGTTTCCGCAGTAGTTTCAATTTTGATATTTTAGGTCAAACCGTTCTTGTCTGTCAGACATGTGAAGTGAACTATCCCATTTTAAAGTGAACTATCCCTTTAAAAGTGTTCATTGCTGTTTTTAGGTTAAAAACACGCTCCTTTACACCTTGTATGAACTAGTGATTAATAAAGGACCCAGAAGCATTATTCTTAAACATAAATAAAGCTGAATCATGCAAACAAAAGAGGAATTAATGACAGAATTCAGAAAATAGAAAAAAATAATTACAGTAATTAAAGACAGCATGTAATGTTACATAAATCTTTTATTGACATTTGCCTTTAAACATTATTGTAAAAATGCAGGTTATAGAAAAGACGTGTGTGGTTTCTATAGCAACAGACTGTAAATATATTGCTTTGAATCTGTGTTTTTTTAACATTAAGTCTTATATTCAGAGCATATCTATATTTACATTTGCAGATTACAACAACACCCCATAAATGTTCATAATCTCAGTGGCTTTCTGTCCTGCTTTTGGCGACGGCAGGTCAGTCCAGTTTCTTCCCTATTCAAATCCATTACAGCACAAGATCAGCCACAATCCACAAGCTTTAGGAGAACAGCAAACCTCAAAATACTTCATTTACCCGAGAGAATCTCACAAAAACTGTCAGAAATGACCAAGTTAAGACTCGATCTGAAGATCTAGTCTGACCAAATTAGTTAGGGCTAGTCCAATCTACTTTCTTATGTTACTTACTTAAAGTTATGAGCAGTCTTGAGGTAAAAAATGAGATGATTTACTTGTAGGTCATATTTCACCCCAAAATGTAAATAAATAAATAAAAAAGAAAAAAAATATATATATGTATACATATATATATATATATATATATATATATATATATATATATATATATATATATATATATATATAAAAAATTTTAAGCATACATCATGGTAGTATTTGTTGTACTGAATATAATTTGATAAAATAAAATAAATGTAAACAACAAATAAAATAAAGTGTGTTTTTCATTTCTCATGTATGACTCCTCGGGGTGAAATGCGTGACCCAGACATTTTTTGTGAGATTCACCAAATCATCGGACAGCCAATGTTTTATCATCATCATCTCTATCTGTTCTGCACATCTGGAAACATCCCGTCAAACACAAAATAACACAAGTGCTATAGATATATATCAACAAAAGCTCTGTGTCGTCTATCACAGGACGTTCAGGTGAGATGTTCGCACGTCTGTGAACAAAATGTGTCAGTGTGGAAACAGATGAAGCTCAGATTCAGACGTCTGTGGCCTAAAAACTCCGACTCTTTCCTGAGCTCTTCATTTACAAATCCATAATTCCCTTTAATCAAACAAATCGAGAAATCAAGTGATGTAATCAACTCAGATTTTGGCATCAAATCCCATTTTAGAAGTAGTTTTGTTCTGTGCACTGGATCGATCACGTCAGAACAGATCGGGGTTCAAGGCTTTTATAAAACACTTCACAATATTAAAATCCTCTCATATTGCATTGCTCTCCCATAATAGTGCTTGGCACAGAAACGTGTGTTTGCAAATGACCCAACTTATTTTTCTTTACATTTACAAACTTATATACATTCTTACACGATAATGTACAAACAAAGATGTAAGTGCAAATACAATATGCATGCATGTCACTTTAAAATCTCGTTAAAACTGAAACGAGTTTCACACCAGAGCTTCAGAACTGCGAATATAAACGACTGTATCCAAACGAGAGCGAGTGAAGGGCAAAAACTGCACGAAACGAACATCTTCAAGAGCCTCGACCACCGAACGGACCAAGAAATAATGACTGTGAAATAATACTGTCAGGTCACTGTAGAAATTACACTTCAGAAAAGCTTCAGTCACGGGCGTGTCGAGGGAAAGACTGGCTGTGTCACATCTGGACTGAGCTCAAACTGGACACATTAAATAATATGAGGAAACTCAACATCATCATAACAAGATTCAGTAGAAAGTGAGTACTTGGCCCTATATGACATCATCATGACCTTTGACACCAGTTGTGTTTGTTCGTTCAGTCTGAGTTTACACTGTAGGGCCGGGCGATATACGCTTTGTTTATAAAATATCACATATTTATAAAATGAAGCAACATTGTGATGATTTTATTTGGCCATTGAGTTTCTTCTCTGATTCTTTTCCATGAATCAGTCAAACTGATTCAAATATCAAGTCTCAGTCTTTTATATGTTAATATTGCTTTTAATGTACTGTTATATTTATACATGTGTTGTTGTTTTTTTCTTGATTTTTACTGTATTTTTCTTCTTGCATTAAACATTTTCAATCAAACTGGCAACAGTTTCTATTTGGTTGAAATTAATAAAAGAAATCAGCCTTCAAATCTATTTCAGAGCAAATATATAAATACTAATAAATACCGAACATGTTCAAAAGGCTGAAAAAAATTATATATATATATATATATATATATATATATATATATATATATATATATATTTTTTTTTTTTTTTTTTTTTTTTAAATATTAAATATAATATCGCTCAGCCCTAACTGTCCAAGTAATAAATTCAAATAGCCTATAAATATGGTCCAGAATGCTGGTAGCATTACAACAAAACATCGCTGAAAAGTTTACGCTTTTCCTGTGGACAGGAAAACAAGCTTTTATCAACTTCTCGATGATCTATTTTTGACATTAAATAAAGATTTATTCACATCAAGAGAACACAGGCTGTGCTCAGGCAGACTGATGTCCTGATGGACTATGGCAAGCCGTTTTAACTTTTATTCATTTCCGGGATATGAATCCTTGATATCAACAATTCAATTATCACTAGTTAAAATGATAATTCTTGATATCACACTCAAAAAAATAACTCTTTGAATGAACGTAAAAAAATCATGGAAATGATTTCCACATGATTAACTTGCTTTATTTCAGCATTATGCAATTATGTTATTCCAATTTAATGTACTTACGTTGGGTCAACCTAATTTATTAAGGTTGATTCAACTTATTTTGGTTATTTTCAACTTTACTATGGTTGGACACAGCTCAATTTAATATTGTCAGCCCAACTAATTTACTTAATTTGCATCCAACTTATGTGGTTGTTATTTTCATTCATCCATCAATATTTCATTTATTTTAGTGACACATAATTAATTTGACAGACTACAGCTAGCACACAGTAGCACACATTTACATGCTCCTTCAACCAAAGCAGTTAAAAGAAACCAAATCAGTCCTCAGCCAAACAAAACACTATACTGCACTATACTGCCACCCTCTGGATGTAAGAATTTTTTACTTAACATAAATGGTTTGTGTTTAGACCAGTGGTTCCCAAACCTGTCCTGCCGGCACCCCAACACTGCACGTTTTCTTTGTCTCCCTAATCAAACACACCTGATTCAACTCATCAGCTCATTATCACATGGGTTAATGAGCTGATGAGTTGAATCAGGTGTGTTTGATTAGGGAGACAAAGAAAATGCGCAGTGTTGGGGTGCCGGCAGGACAGGTTTGGGAACCACTGGTTTAGACAACACGTTAGGATTTTGTACTGTTAAGTTGAGACATAATTACGTGGACCTTAATAGAAAAAAAACATTTCAAGTCAACAAACACAATTATTATAAGTAAACTAAATATAAATATATTATGTAAAGTGCACAACCTTCCTAGTTCATTTTTTTTGAGTGCAGGAATAATGTTTCTACTAGTAACAATGGCAATTTTTGATATCAGGAATTACATTTCAACTAGTAAAAATGTTCATTCTTGATATCAGCATTTACATTTTCACTAGTTAAAATGATAATTCTTGATATCAACAATTGAATTTCAACTAGTAAAAACTATAATTCTTGATATGTAATTGTATTTTCACTAGTGAAATGTCACCATAGGCTGCCATTCAAAATCAATTGTTGATATCAAGAATTGATTTCTTACTTGTTGAAATTCCAGTTCCACATATCAGAAATACAATTCTTACTAGTAAAAACCTTTATTTTTGATATCAAGAATTCAATTGTCACTATAGTTGAAATGTATGGCAAGCCGTTTTAACTTTTATTCATTTCCGGGATATGAATTGTTGATATCAAGAATTACATTTTTGATATCAACAATTACATTTTTTGATATCAAAAATGTAATTCTTGATATCAACAATTGAATTCTTGATATCTGTAATTATATTTTCACTAGTGAAATGTCACCATAGGCTGCCATTCAAAATCAATTGTTGATATCAAGAATTGATTTCTTACTAGTAGAAATATAATTTTTGATATCAATAATTACATTGTTACTAGTAAAAATGTGAATTACTGATATCAATAATTCAATTGTCACTAGTTGAAATATATATTATTGATATCAACAATTGAATTGCTACTAGTAAAAATTTCATTTTTGATATCTGAAAATGTATTTCTGATATCAATATTATTTCAGATATATGGCAAGCCGTTTTAACTTTTATTCATTTCCGGGATATGAATTGTTGATATCAAGAATTACATTTTTGATATCAAGAATTGAATTGTTGATATCAAGAATTACATTTTTGATATCAAGAATTACATTTTTGATATCAACAATTGAATTCTTGATATCAACAATTTAATTCTTGATATCAAAAATATAATTCTTGATATCAACAATTGAATTCTTGATATCAACAATTGTATTTTCACTAGTGAAATGTCACCATAGGCTGCCATTCAAAATCAATTGTTGATATCAAGAATTGATTTCTTACTAGTAGAAATATAATTGTTGATATCAAGAATTACATTGTTACTAGTAAAAATGGCAATTACTGATATCAATAATTCAATTGTCACTAGTTGAAATGTCTATTCTTGATATCAACAATTGAATTGCTACTAGTAACAATGTTAATTTTTGATATCTGAAAATGTATTTCTGATATCAATATTATTTCAGATATCTAAAATGGCTTTCTTACTAGTAACAATCACATTCATGATATCAGAAATTAACATTGTCACTAGTGAAAATGGAATTATTGATATCAAAAATGAACATTGTTACTAGTAGCAATTAAATTGCTGATATCAAGAATAGACATTTCAACTAGTGACAACTGAATTCTTGATATCAAAAATAAAGGTTTTTACTAGTAAGAATTGTATTTCTGATATGTGTATTCAGAATTTTAACTAGTAAGAAATACATTTTTGATATCTGTAATAGTTTTGTCGCCCTTTTAACATTTAAAACACATTTAGGATATGAATTGTTGATATCAACAATTAAATTCTTGATATCAACAATTAAATTCTTGATATCAACAATTCAATTCTTGATATCAACAATTCAATTCTTGATATCAACAATTTAATTCTTGATATCAAAAATATAATTCTTGATATCAACAATTGAATTCTTGATATCAACAATTGTATTTTCACTAGTGAAATGTCACCATAGGCTGCCATTCAAAATCAATTGTTGATATCAAGAATTGATTTCTTACTAGTAGAAATATAATTGTTGATATCAAGAATTACATTGTTACTAGTAAAAATGCAAATTACTGATATCAAGAACTCAATCGTCACTAGTTGAAAGGTCTATTCTTGATATCAACAATTTAATTGCTACTAGTAACAATGTTAATTTTTGATATCTGAAAATGTATTTCTGATATCAATATAATTTCAGATCTCTAAAATGGCTTTCTTACTAGTAACAATCACATTCATGATATCAGAAATTAACATTGTCACTAGTGAAAATGGAATTATTGATATCAAAAATGAACATTGTTACTAGTAGCAATTCAATTGTTGATATCAAGAATAGACATTTCAACTAGTGACAATTGAATTCTTGATATCAAAAATAAAGGTTTTTACTAGTAAGAATTGTATTTCTGATATGTGAAACTGGAATTTTAACTAGTAAGAAATCTATTCTTGATATCAACAATTGATTTTGAATGGCAGCCTATGGTGACATTTCACTAGTGAAAATACAATTACAGATATCAACAATTATAGTTTTTACTAGTTGAAATTCAGTTGTTGATATCAAGAATTATCATTTTAACTAGTGAAAATGTAAATTCTGATATCAAGAATTAGCATTGTTACTAGTGGAAATGTAATTCCTGATATCAAAAATAGCCATTGTTACTAGTAGAAATCTAATTCCTGATATCAATAAAAATCATTTTAACTAGTGAAAATTTAGTTGTTGATATCAAGAATTCATATCCTGCGAATGATTAAAAGTCAAATCGGCTTGCCTATTGCCATTCCCAGGATATAAATTGTTAATATCAAGAATTATAGTTTTTACTAGTTGAAATTCAATTGTTAATATCAAGAATTATCATTTTAACTAGTGAAAATGTAAATTCTGATATCAAGAATTAGCATTGTTACTAGTTGAAATGTAATTCCTGATGTCAAAAATTGCCATTGTTACTAGTAGAAACATTATTCCTGATATCAAGAATTATAATTTTAACTAGTGAAAATTGAATTGTTGATATCAAGGATTCATATCCTGGAAATGAATAAAAGTTAAAACGGCTTGCCATACAGATATCTAAAATGGCTTTCTTACTAGTAACAATCACATTCATGATATCAGAAATTAACATTGTCACTAGTGAAAATGGAATTATTGATATCAAAAATGAACATTGTTACTAGTAGCAATTAAATTGTTGATATCAAGAATAGACATTTCAACTAGTGACAACTGAATTCTTGATATCAAAAATAAAGGTTTTTACTAGTAAGAATTGTATTTCTGATATGTGTATTCAGAATTTTAACTAGTAAGAAATAAATTTTTGATATCTGTAATAGTTTTGTCGCCCTTTTAACATTTAAAACACATGTAGGATATGAATTGTTGATATCAACAATTCAATTCTTGATATCAACAATTCAATTCTTGATATCAACAATTCAATTCTTGATATCAACAATTCAATTCTTGATATCAAGAATGTAATTGTTGATATCAAAAATGTAATTGTTGATATCAACAATTGAATTGTTGATATCAACAATTGAATTGTTGATATCAACAATTGTATTTTCACTAGTGAAATGTCACCATAGGCTGCCATTCAAAATCAATTGTTGATATCAAGAATTGATTTCTTACTAGTAGAAATATAATTGTTGATATCAAGAATTACATTGTTACTAGTAAAAATGGCAATTACTGATATCAATAATTCAATTGTCACTAGTTGAAATGTCTATTCTTGATATTAACAATTTAATTGCTACTAGTAAAATTTTTCATTTTTGATATCTGAAAATGTATTTCTGATATCAATATAATTTCAGATATATAAAATGGCTTTCTTACTAGTAACAATCACATTCATGATATCAGAAATTAACATTGTCACTAGTGAAAATGGAATTATTGATATCAAAAATGAACATTGTTACTAGTAGCAATTCAATTGTTGATATCAAGAATAGACATTTCAACTAGTGACAATTGTATTCTTGATATCAAAAATAAAGGTTTTTACTAGTAAGAATTGTATTTCTGATATGTGAAACTGGAATTTTAACTAGTAAGAAATCAATTCTTGATATCAACAATTGATTTTGAATGGCAGCCTATGGTGACATTTCACTAGTAAAAATACAATTACAGATATCAACAATTATAGTTTTTACTAGTTGAAATTCAATTGTTGATATCAAGAATTATCATTTTAACTAGTGAAAATGTAAATGCTGATATCAAGAATTAGCATTGTTACTAGTGGAAATGTAATTCCTGATATCAAAAATAGCCATTGTTACTAGTAGAAATCTAATTCCTGGTATCAATAACTATCATTTTAACTAGTGAAAATGTAGTTGTTGATATCAAGGATTCATATCCTGCGAATGATTAAAAGTCAAAACGGCTTGCCTATTGCCATTCCCAGGATATAAATTGTTAATATCAAGAATGATAGTTTTTACTAGTTGAAATTCATTTGTTAATATCAAGAATTATAGTTTTTACTAGTTAAAATTCAATTGTTGATATCAAGAATGAACATTTTTACTAGTTGAAATGTAATTCCTGATATCAAAAATTGCCATTGTTACTAGTAGAAACATTATTCCTGATATCAAGAATTATCATTTTAACTAGTGAAAATTGAATTGTTGATATCAAGGATTCATATCCTGGAAATGAATAAAAGTTAAAACGGCTTGCCATAGAAATGTCTATTCTTGATGATAACAATTTAATTGCTACTAGTAACAATGTTCATTTTTGATATCAGTAATTCCATTTTCACTAGTGACAATGTTAATTTCTGATATCATGAATGTGATTGTTAAGAAAGACATTTTAGATATCTGAAATTATATTGTTATCAGAAATACATTTTCAGATATCAAAAATGAAAAATTTTACTAATAGCAATTCAATTGTTTGGGTTTTGCACTATTGATGATTTAGAGTTTCACCCCTTCATTGCTGCATCTTGGCCGATTTGTAGATGTTTTGTGTGTTTTTGTGGATTTCCCATTAATTTCCTATGGTCAGTAATTTTTGACCGAAGAACACAAGTGTGACTAGTTATTTTTTACAACCCCTTAGCCTGCTCGAATCATGCCCTCAATTTTTCTGTGTTCACATTCCAAATGCCATAAAAGTCACCAATTTTCGTACAATTCTGATAAAGCTGTGATTTTTAAAAATTCTAAACAGAATATTTTCCGGTCAGAAATGACTGAAGAGCACCAGAGGGAAAATAATCTAAATTCATAATTTTTTTTTTGTGAATTGTCTTACAGGCTGTTTGTGCTTTTGGAGGGATTCCTGATCATATGAATGAAAAACGTGAGTAGGATCTCGAGCTTCTTGTTTCTGCAAGAAATTTCAGTTAATCATGAATCTTCATTTATTGTTAAATGGACTGTGTTTTAAAACCTAGTGAGCTGTCTGTGTAGGGATTACCCTCCCTCATAGGCTCATCGTCTACCTAGCCAGCATTTTTGGGTATCGTCTAATGAACATTCAGAATGTGCATGTGAAGTCCAGAAATGCTGTCTAGGTTGGCAGCTCAGAAAGTTAAAAGGTGTTGGACTTGAAGTGGCGCTGCGCAGACCGATCGGTGTCTGACATCAAAGTATCACGAGAGCAGACGGCTCTATGGTTTCGAATCGCTCTCGCAGTGCTTTGATGTCATACACTGGTCGGTCTTCACAGCGCCGCTTCAAGCCAGTGTGGGTTTCTGCACTGCAGTTTGGAGTGATGGGTGTGAAGAAAGGTCTTTATCATTGGTCAGGAAAGCTGTCTGTCTGATTGTGGCGTAGGGTTCGGGGTTAGTTTCTGTTGTAGCAATTCACCTTTCGGCACGTCCATTACTGCGACCTGCAGCTCTCTCTGTCTCGTTTCACGTCGAACACACCTAAAGGTACACAATAAAATTTGGCCATCTAGGGGTTAAAAAACAAATCTGCATGCGTTTTGCTGAAGAACATTGTTTTGGTTGTGCTTCGGCTCTGCGTTGGTTGTGCTTCGGCTCTGCGTGACTGTGCGGATGAATATGGATATTCTACTGCTCATAAAACATTCACTACTAGTCTTAAGAGTTATAACCAGTTTAGAAGGAAAGGATCTCAAGCTGACGAGCTGAAGACGTTACTGTAGCTTTACCCATTAATAGACACTAGTGGTGGAATGGATCACAAAATTCACAGTTTGGATCATTTACGGATTTTGAGGCACGGATCAGATCATTTTTCAGATTAGCAAAAAAACGTTGCTTTTCATTTATTACTTAAAGCTCACTTGAAGTTCTCCGATACTACATCAAAAACTACTAGCTAACAGATAAGGTTCAAACCTTATTAAAAACAAGTGAATCGTCAGTAATAAAATAAGAACAAATACACAAATTACAAGCAGAGATGAATACTAAATAACAGTTACAAAGTCTAAGTCAGGTCAGGACACAGACTCAAACTGCAGGACACAAAAAGGTTTAATTTTTTTAAAGGTAAAATAACACTTTGTTCACTGCTGAAATTAAATATAGTTTCATAATAATAATAATAATAATGATAATAAACTTTATTTCAGACCCAGGGGTATCCATAACACAATAGCACAATAACACACAGAGTAAGACATAAAAATACAAAAAATACAAAGCCTTCCACAATGTTCAGTGTCTAACATACAGACATGTTCACCAATGGTTCCACAGTCGGGAAGAAAATCTGACAGAACTTCGTACAGGGTTTGCCAAAACAGCAATTAAGTAATTTTCTGACTCGGATACCCTACACATAAATCTATTCATCAGGTTATGTAAAATTGCAGAGCAGGTTGATACCCCGACACTGACAAACATATGGCTTGCACTGGAGCTTCTTGGAGCTCTCAGCAGAAGCCTCATGCTGTCATTATAAGGCACTATGAGTTTTCTAATGTTGCCTTGCTTATAACGACACCACAGGTAGGCAGTGTACAAAGGTGTACAATACGCTCTAAAGAGTGAGATCTTCACAGGTACAGAGCACATGCTAAACTTACGACATAGCATGTTCGCTTGAGCATACAGCTTCCTACGCTGCTATCCTTATCATCAGACAATAATATTGCAATAATATGGCCCAGATATGAGGCTCTCTGCACACCGCAAGTGCAGTGCCAGACTGATATAAGTCAGGGAAGTTTGACTGTCTATCTTCTCTACTTCTGATAATCATGATCTTACTCTTTTGTGCATTGTATTTTATATAAAAATCAGCACCATACTGTGTGCATATTCTCAGAAGCTGTTGTAGACCAGCACTATATGGGCTAAAAATGACCAAATCATCAGCGTACACATGGTATTAATTAGTGAGTCACCAACACTACAACCTGTACCGCATGCATTTAAAATCACAGACAAATCATTCATATACATATTAAAAAGAAAAGGAGACAGAACACTGGCGAACACCATTGGTCACTTGGAAGGGAGCAGACGTTACATTCCCGCATCTCACTCTCATTGTCTGATGCGAGGACCAATAAACCAAGATTATTTTAACTCATGATTAACACGATTGAATGCTTCAGAAGCATCAATGAAGCACAAGAACATTGTGGAATTTTGCCTATTATATTTATCTTAAATTTTCTTTAGTGCAAAAATACACAAATCAGTGCCATACTTTCGTTTAAAACCAAATTGGTTATCAGTAAACAGGACGTTCCTCTCAAGTCTACACTGTAAAACTGTCTCCAGCACTTTGGACATAACACTGGCCAGAGCTATCAGCCTGTAATTATCTGAGCTGTTCAGCTTCCCCACTTTATCTTTAATAACTGGTACCAGCACAACAGAGAGCGTAGCATCAGGTAACTCTCCATGATCAAAAACACCTGTGTAACACATAGCCACCAGAGGACACAGTTTCTTACTAGTTTAAGATGTTTAGCTGTAATATAATCTCTTAACTTCAATATTGCTTCATGGACTTCAGCAGAAGTGATAACAACATCATCATTATACTCTATATTATCAACTACTAACAGATTTCTTTTTACACAGTTTAACAGTTCATAATAATGTTTCCGCCATAACTGTGAGATTTCATCAGGACCACCAGCATCTATATTAGATGGAAGAGATGTTTTGCAATTATTAATAGTTTTAATTTCTTTCCAGAAGTCATTACAATATATATTTTTTGCAGCTTCTATACCAGTGAATCTGACCTCATAGTGTTTTCATTTCTTTTAATATAGTGAAGTGCATATTTATATCTAGCATTAGTGCATTTCTTATTTTCAAACAAGGGGCCATGCCTGCTTTTGCCTGACTCAGACCATTTTTTAAAAGCATTTCAGGCCTCTGCATGGAGCTCTTCTACATGATCCATCTACATGTAACCATTACTGTTAGGGGTTAACACTTCCAACCTGGCTTAGCATTGCACACTTTTGTCCTAGGTTTATATAGAGGCCTACTCGCAATACCGAGAGACTCCACAATAGCTTCATACAGGGAGCATAAATCCTTACAGTGTTGTACATTTTTACAGTTCATATCCCGACACAATAAGGCATATTTTGGGACCTTGATATCCCAAAATCTCTCCGCGTGAGCACGCGTTGTGTGCGTGGGGCTGTGTGGGCAGATAACGTGCAAGTCCCGATTTTCGCCTCTTCTTCTACGTTTAAAATTGTTTGAATGTGTAAATTGGCAAGACAAAACACGTCCAAATTATAAACTTTCCCTCTATGAGGGTTAAATGAGCAGAATCACATGCGTGCCGAACCGTGGGGCCTGGTCCGTACAGATCAACTGCGTTCCGTTGCACCTCTAATAGACTCGGTACTTCCTTGAAAATAAATTCCAGCACAGCGTTACAACAACCATAATGAAATTACCATTCACAATAGATGATGCTGTACAATCAACTTTGTTAAAGGGCAACATTTGGTCATTTTTTTGTTCAATAAATTCCTCATTCGCTTGTTGAGTAATAAAAACACCATCTCCACACCTTTACAACATTTCAAATCAGTTCTCGCCATCTCCAAGTCAAGCCAATGATGATTCTTGTTTTATTACGAACGACATAGTGTACGACAGTGTACCTTTAAGAGAAACAGCCAATTTGACGATTGTTTTGCAAGATTTGTAAGTTACTTTGATACAGTGTATTTAGTGGCCTGATGTGTTAATCACTTTCATTTTCCTCTGCTGGACTCCTCTGAGTGGATGTGGGATCAGTCATAAATTGACATATTCATAGATGATTATGATAGCCACGCCTCTTTTCCCAAACGGGAGGAGTTACTTCAGTTTCATTTTTGTCCTTTCCTTTCCTTTCTGTTCTTTTATTTTTGTTCTTTCCTCTCTTATGGATTTGTCCTAAAGTCTCTTACTCAGTCCTAATGTTTATCTAATGCTGTTTTGGTCCAGTTCAGACCTATAAGAGCCCGGTTTGATTAGAGAATGAAACACTCAAATGAAACCGTTTGAATCTGTGTTTGTATTAGATGGACAGAAGGAAGATTTTGAAGAGCTAGTTTTCAAAGTCTCACTGAGTGCAGAGGATATACAGCCCATTTCCTTACTGTATTTATAGATGATTTATGGAAAATTACTATGGATTGGAAGGTTTGATATTAACTGGGTCTAAAATTAACCTCAAATGTGATTTTCACGAGTAATTCTTGTTAGTTGGCCTGTAGCTTTTATCGTTTTTATTCTATTTCTTAGGAAATGCACAATATAATATATCAACTATTTTCAGACCCTTTCAAATTTTTTCCTGTCATTAAGCCACAAAAATGATGGTGAATCTTGATTTTGTTATGTGTGGTTTGCTTTGGAGCAGATGAAGTTGCATCCAGGATCGTTTCTCATTACATACGATGAGCACTAGTTAGGGTCTGATATTCACTGATGCCCTATAGAGGATGCTTTAGTGCAGGGTTCACCAATTTCTGTCCTGGAGGGCCGCTGTCCTGCAGAGTTTAGCTCCAACCAGCTCCAACACACCTGTTTGAAAGTTTCTAGTATGCCTAATGAGATCTTGATTAGCTGGTTCAGGTGTGTTTAATTGGGGTTGGAGCTAAACTCTGCAGGACAGCGGCCCTCCAGGACCGAGATTGGTGAACCCTGCTTTAGTGTCTACATATAAACCCAAGTGTTGACACCCTGTCTAGTCCACTGTGGGACCAATTAGGAGATCAGAAGATCGCTATGTTCGACTATGGAGGTGGAGGGTTATTGCTGAGGGATGACAGGAGACCACAGTTAAGGTAAGTATATAACTTTTATAAACGTTTGTTTGAATGCACAGGCCTTTCCCCTTTTTAAAGTAAAAACAATCAAAATAAAATAAATAAACAATTAAAAGTGAATTACTTCAATTCAATGAAAATAAATAAAATAAATCACTGAGCAAATCACTGTCAGTTTCACACTAGAAATACATTAATCATGTACCCAACAGCAAATTGACAAAAACCTGTTCAGACTCAACCACAATTTTGTAATATCACACACGTCGACGATAGGTTAAATTTTCAAATATTCAATCACTGATATCAGTCCCTTCTATTAGGTATCTCAGTTCTCAGTCCCATGGAGGAAAAAAACAGTCTCTGTGCAGAAAAGTTTTACCTTGAGCAGGGGGAAAAAATGAAATCAAGATACTCTCTTTGTCCTTTTAGATGAATTTTCTACTTTTTCGTCCAGTATCCGATTAGGTTGGCTCGCCATCCATGAGAATCAACTCCACTCAGAAAAACAAAAAACCTGACCGGTTCAAAAGGCCAGAAATGCACCACCGCATTTAGTCAACAATGGCATCACATTAGGTAAGTATCTCAACATCAGAGTAAATTGACATTTAAACATACAAATTAACATATCAAGTAATCAATGTTTTACAATATTGTACCTTTTACAATATTACATAGCTAATAAACATATCTCTTTTCAGGCACGCGCACGACACACGCACGTGATAACAAATGAAATAAACTTCTGTTTTTCTCACAAAAGTGTTGTGTTTCTTATTTAAACATTAAATTCAGCATACATACATAAAGGAACTCACCACATCCAGATATTCACTTTCCAGCAATATGACGATTTAATTAACCCATCGTTCGTCATAGGAGTAAAATGACTACAGAATCCACTCAATATCTTCCTCTTTTAACTATTCTGAAGAAATGTAAAGACTATGTTTATAGTAACTAGGCGAATTTCGCACAGACTTTTCCACTTTCCGGTCTGGCGCATCTGCTCAGTGGGCGAATCATATCAACAGAATTCTGATTGGCTGAACCAATAACCCTAAATATTACAAATTATTTTTTCCACATAATTTATTCTATAAAAAGTGTTTGTTAACATCACCAATCTTTAATTATTTACATTTTTGTGAACCCCCTTAATTTACAAAAATATATTTTATAATACTGAATTAGTCTGGGTTACATCTGCTATTTTTCTTCTTCAGGACCTGACAGAAACACACCTAATACAGGGACAAATGTAAATGTGTGAATACAGGAGGAGCTCTGACATCACTGTAGTTCAGAGAGATTCAGAGAAAGTGAAACTAACTTGATCAACATCAATATGGACTCCTGAAACGATCAACCTCTTTAAACAACAGAATATTTATTGATCCGTTCAAAGAGTCTTGTGGACACATCTGATCCTCACAGGTAAGAGATATAAGAGAGATTGTGCTGAACAGGTTTCTAATGGAAGTGAACTGGTTTAGAAGGTTTATGTCGAACTGGAATAAGTTGAACAGAACCAGGTTTAAGCATATCAAATACTCAACTATTTTAGTTGTTCACTGCACTGAAATGGTATCAGAATTGTATTAAAAGTGTGTCATTTGATTGGTTGTAAAGCAAAGTTTGGCGTTTCTGTCATTTTGTCACATGGCAGAAAGACTAAAGAAACAGGAAGTAAATGACCTGCAGATTCACTGAACACAAACCTGCTAAACTGCAGATGAAAATCACTTTTATAATAAAGATTAAAACTAAACTTGACTAGCCTATATAATGTATTTTGTGAAGATATATATATACATATACATATACATATACATATATATATATATATATATATATATATATATATATATATATATATATATATATATATATACACATACATACATACATACATACATACATACATACATACAGTTTTGTTGGAAAATGTATCACTTGTACTTTGTACTTTAGTTAGGGTCAATAGTTCAGTTATACAGTTCTCAAAAAAAAAGTTATCAAAAGAGCAGGTCAAAGTTCAGTTCTGTAAGTTTATGAGTTTCTTACTGAATTTCAAATCAATTATTGTGTTTCCCTCACTATCAATTCTTACGTTCATTTTAACCAATTTGATATAAATTATAAAATTGCCTCGAAATAATATTATGATGAAAAAGTAAAACTAAGCCGGACTCGAGGTAATATTTCATTTAAACCTCAGTGACTAAATACACATTAGGAGCAAATATAGACTTAGATGTTTCTTATAAGTTCTTTGATCATTCAGTAACATTTCTATTCTTGAAAACGAAGAGGGAAGAACAATGGCAGAATCTTCACCAACATCAACACAAGCAAGAAAAACCAGGAGACGGAGTATTGAGAATACACCTCCATGTAAGTCAATAAACAAAAAATAAAAAACAAGAAGAATGACTTAATGCATGAATAACTTTCACTCTTCTCATATAATATTTAATATGTAGTTCAGGAGTGTACAGCAGCAGATAATAAAATCATTTCAAATCAAGATTTCAAATCAATATTGCTCATTCTTGTATTCATTTATTTGGTACAGTAAGTGTTCGTGTAATGAGCTTCACATTAGGGTTCTGATCAGCTTGTCTGGCTTCATTTTGCAGTAATGACCAGCTGACTGTACATGATCTCTAATATATTTGAGTTTCCTCAAAGACGTCACTCTTTGTCTCTAGACATTCTTTACATTCAACCAACTTCATGAGGTGCATCATGGGATTCTTTATAAACAGTATTAAAGGTTGTATCAGTGATTTCAGCCCCCCCCCCCCAAAAAATATCACATTCATCCAATCTTTCCTAACGATCCGCTAGCTACACGCCCCATAAGCATGCCATCAAAAAAACGCGTCTCTGTAGGCAGCCTAGGCTCTGAGATCTGCACACAAAAACAATTGGTTTCACCAACCACTCAAAACCAAAACAAATAGTGTTCCAACCAATCACCGACAGGGGGAGGGTGTTGTGAGGTTTTGAGCCAGCTTCTTCTTCAGCTCCGACTTCGCGTGCAGCCGAAAAACCTCACAACACCCTCCCCCTGTCGGTGATTGGTTGGAACACTATTTGTTTTGGTTTTGAGTGCCATTTGAAAGCCATTAAATCAAAAAATCAAATGTGTTTCCAAACTTTAGACTAGTAGTGCAGGTGATTTATCTTCATCATTTCTCTCTCCAGCGATGTCTTCCTCCAGCGGTCCACTGACTGAGGAGCTTCAGTGCTCTATATGTCTGGACGTGTTCACTGATCCAGTCAGCACTCCATGTGGACACAACTTCTGCAAGACCTGTCTGAATAAGTGCTGGGACAACAGCCAGACCTGCAACTGTCCATATTGTAAAGAAACATTCAAGCACAGACCTGATCTCAAGATTAACACCACACTCCGAGAGCTCGTAGATCACTATAAAAAGAAAAGTCCTGAGAAAAAAGCTGAAGTTCTGAAAAAAGCTGAAGTTCTGTGTGACTTCTGTGAGGAAAGAAAGCTGAAAGCCCTGAAGTCGTGTCTGGTGTGTCAGATCTCTTACTGTGAAACTCACCTGGAGCCTCATTCGAGAGTGGCAGGTTTAAAGAAACACAAACTGATCAATCCTGTGAGTAATCTGGAGGACTATATATGTCAGAAACATGAGAGACCTCTGGAGCTGTTCTGTAGAGATGATCAGACTATCGTGTGTTTGTCATGCACTGACGGAGATCACAAAAACCACAACACTGTTTCTTTAGAAGAGGAGAGTGAAGAGAAGAAGGTAGAAGTTACTGACAAACTGATTTTAAATGGCTCTTATCATGAGGAATCACATGTTCTTTAATATAAATGAATCAGTTATGAAAACATATTGTGTGTTGTTCTCTGTCTATAGACTCAACTGATGAAGACACAGAAAGACACACAGCAGATGATCCAGGACAGAATCAAGAAGATTCAAGACGTCAAACACTCAGCAGAAGTCAGAAAAGTGAGTTTAAAATAATTCAGTTAAATTAATTTTAATATCTATCATTGTTTATTGAATTGTTGTATAAAAGCAATTTAACACTCACAGTCACACTGCTGGTCTGAATATCGACACGTCTGTCATTCCCTGATCACTTAGTAAAGTAATAACACATCTCTCCTCAACAACACACATGATTTGAGGAATCATTCAGTGCAAACGGTGCAGAATGAGGGATTTTGAAAACCGCCTAAAAACACTGAAGTATGAGAAATAATAACACTGATTCTTCTCTTAACAAACGCCACTAATAATGTGTTGATTGTCCTGGTTGAGCAGAGAAACACAGAGAAGGAGAAAGCAGCCCGTGTGGAGCTCTTCACTGATCTCATCCGCTCCATTGAGAGATGTCAGACTGAACTGCTGGAGATGATGGAGGAGCAGCAGAAAGCAGCAGAGAAACAGGAGGAAGAGCTCATTGAAGAGCTGGAGCAGGAGATCACTGAGCTAAAGATGAGAAACACTGAGCTGGAGCAGCTCTCACACACTGAAGATCACCTCCACCTCCTACAGGTCAGTCAACATCTCTCTGATCAATGATAATGCAGTATATGACACCATAACACTCCCCATGCTGAAGGATTTCTCCTCTCTCCTGCTGTAGATTTACTCATCCCTGTGCAGCTCTAGAAACACCAGGAACTGGTCTGAGATCAGTCTGAATACTGATGAGAGTCTGGAGACTCTGAGGAGAGCTCTGACTAAACTGCAGGACTCTCTACAGGAGAAACTCACGCTACCTGGTACAGCAATATCAAATACACCGTACAGATACATATATTTATCATCTTTTAATATCAGTAATGAAGAATGAGTCTGTTAAAGCTGAAATAAGAGAAGTGTGTGATCATGTGTTTGTGTCTCATTATCATCACAGTTCTTCTTGAAGAGAGCAGGTCATATTCATCTCTAATTTCAGAAAACATGCAGTAAATTCATCTTGTACTAGAAGCTTCATCACTGTAACCAGAACCTGGAGGCTTTAGTAGATCTGTGAACACTTTTAGATGAGAAACAACAGAAAGAAACGTTCATTTTCTGCCATTTTCAGTCTTTTCAGCTGTTTCATCTAAATGTTGTGATTGTCAGATAAAATCAGTTTAGCAGAAGAAAATCAAATCATAGACATTATGAATGTCTATTCATGCAGATTTGTTCTTTTTTAGAGGAATATTTCTGACCTGTATCAAACAGCTTCGCAGTGCTGGGCTTCATTTTCACTTTCTCTACGGTTATTCTTTATAGTGTTGTCTTTGCTGAATAACCACAACACTAATACACTCCAAAACTGAGATGAATAACATTAGGCATAAAAATATCTCAAATAAAAATTTCATAAAATGTTCACAAAACATTCCCAAAGATGTTCTAAAAGGAGGAATATTTCGAGCTCAAACACAATAGGAGTTCAGGGATTCTCTAAATATCAGCAGAGAAACATTGATCAGATAAAACATGATGTTGTTCACAATTCTTTAAATATAAACTTAAATCTTGTCTATAATTCCACACATAAACATGTCAAAGATCTGATGGTGTTTTATTGTCATTAGTCTCTACAGGACTGAAGAGGAGACAGCAGTATGCAGGTACAGTGTGCTGTCTGCACTACACTAGATTACATTCAGATACTCACAGCTTCATCACTGACCGACAGTATGATTAAACACTGATTACATATTACAAACATCATCACTAAATATCTGTATTGTGAATTTTTGATTTATATTCTCTGTTTTCTCAGTGGATGTGACTCTGGATCCTGATACAGCTCATCCTAATCTCATCCTGTCTGATGATGGAAAACAAGTGAGACATGGAAACATTAGACAGAAACTCCCAGACAAACCAGAGAGATTTAATCAGTGTTACTGTGTCCTGGGAAAGGAGGGATTCTCCTCAGGGAGATTTTATTTTGAGGTTCAGGTGAAGGGAAAGACTGACTGGGATTTAGGAGTGGCCAGAGAATCCAGTAACAGGAAGGGAAATATCACAGCGAGTCCCAGTAATGGATACTGGACTGTGATTCTGAGGAATGAGAATGAATATAAAGCCTGTGCTGGTCCTGATGTCTCTCTGTGTGTGAGAGTGAAGCCGCAGCGGGTCGGTGTGTTTGTGGATTATGAGGAGGGTCTGGTCTCCTTTTATGATGTGGAGTCCAGCTCTCATCTCTACTCTTTCACTGATCAGTCTTTCACTGGGAAACTCTATCCATATTTTTGCCCGTGCAATAATGCTGGAGGTAAAAACTCAACTCCACTGATCATCACACCTGTCAAACACAATAAATGAATTTACTGCCGTAATATGAAATACACAATGAAAATTATTTATATAATTACAAATCTAAACATATTTTGCTATTTTTTTCAGAATTTGTTTTTCATTGCTAAAATCTATAATTCTAGCTATAATTGCAAATTAAAAATATAATGCTTGTTTAACTATTTTATTTTCAATTTTTCATAATTATTCATGCCGTTGTTTTCTCCCATCTCAACCTGAAAAAGTGAAAGTGTCTGTATTTTTTTTTTTACATCAAAATCAACCATATTATGATAACATGAATAATTTATCAAAGCTGTGTCTAATTGCTGTGATAAAAGCTGTGATAATACTGTGGTAAATCAGATGGTAATACCTCAATATATATCAGAACTGTATGATTACCATATTCATACACTAAACTATGGATCTTCAAAGTATACATAAAAAACACCATGATATTATGATCATCATGGTAATAACAAAAAAATAAAAAAGGAGAAGAAGAAGAAGGAGAGGAAGAAGAAGAAAACATTGTAGGTCTATAACCAAGTTACCATGTCAAATGTTTAACCATAAGAATATAATAGAATAATAGACAAATTTCAACACACATCAGATTTATTTAAATGCTAATTTTTTATTGATACAGTTATATACATCTTCAAATAAAATATAGGACTGATAAATATCTGATGGTGCTGATATGAAGTAGAGATACAAATATGAAACTTTATAAAAGATATTTCCTTCTATCAGGACATAGTAGAGATTATTCTATTAAAGATGCCTATTTATATTGCTGTTTATGTTTAATGTCTTTTGATCTGTATGAAAATTGAGCACAGCTTCTTTTTACAGTAGATAGTGATAAAATAAGGTCATTGTTTTGAGGAAAAGGAATATAGAAAGCAAGTCACATATTCTGGTCTTTTCACATTGTTCTGTGTCCTGAGAGAAAGAGTAGAAAACTTTATCTCTTTAAAGTAAACCAGTCACAGTAAAGAAACTCATAAATGATGACAGAATTATTATTTTTGTGTGAACTATCACTTTAAGATTCTCTGAGGTCTCTGTGCTACAGCGTTACTGTAGATAATGTTCACTAGGTGGCGCTATAGTTTCAAATCAGAAAATACAGAGAAAACAATGAGGTTCACACAGTCAAGGAAAACCTGGAAATATGTTATTATTTACATTGAATTTGTTTAGTGATTTGTTTTTAGTTTACTTGGTTAAAATTGTTCTTTGTGAGTGCTATGTCTGGTAAATCATTTTTGATCATGCATCTTTAGTCCTAATTAGGATTAATAATAAGGGTGGATTGGAATCTACTGCTGCTTCAATGTATATATAATGAGTGATTATAATCAAAGTATTAATCAATATTTGTCCTTCTAAATATCAAATGAGTTGAATTATTTCTCTGGAGATTTTACTTTGTTATAGAAGTTACCAGTGTGATTACTGAAATGTTCTTTTCATGTATTCTTTAATGTCTGTATTTGATATCTGAATGCAGTAACAGTGCTTGCTTATTTAGCCCGACTTCCAGAAATGAAATAGGGACTGGTTTTGTGTTTGAGAAAGGTCTTCGGTGTGTTTAAACATATAGGGGTCATTGAAGCCAATAGTTTAAGGGACCATTTCTGTGTTAAAGCCGTACTTTCCAGTTAGACTAAAGTGTAGCTCTCCTTGAGAGAAAGAACACATTATCTTGATGTTTTGAGAGGACTCTCCTGTTTATAGTTAGAGTCTGGCCGAATCGGTGTCGGTGTGTGTGTGTTAGTCTTCTTGGTTACAGGTTAAGGAACCACTGGCATTATTGGAGATTGACTGAGTTGTTGTTCGGGACATGCTGGCACCCAGCAACCCAAATCTGAGAACTGGAAGGTCACGACGTGCCTAACTTCAGGGTCCGAGTGTCAGCTGCATAATCTATGGAGATATGCTTCAGTCTAGAAATCTGTGTGGAAAATTACTATGTTTATCTATTTCTTAGCCAATGAGAATCATTCAACCTGTAAGCAATGATGTAGCTTAGACCTTGGAAATGGTATAACTGCTGTGATCTTAGTTACTGTAAGCGGGGCGTCCTACGAACTCCTGTGTGAGTCTTGAAGCTGAACTTCTGCTGATGAAACTGCAAACTATCTTCAGTAAAACTTTTCTTCAATTTTTTATAATTCTGACTCCAGGTCTTCTCTCAAACATCTGGTCTTTGGGTCCTAAACTGTTAACCCCTAACAAGTCATACAGGTCAGCATCAGCTTTCTTCTGCTTTAGGAATTCCAACAGCAAGACTGATCGGAGGAACAGGAAGTTCAAGGAAGCGGAACGTCCTCTGTCACATCAGTGGCGGTCAGTAATTTAGAAATATATCATTAGAAATAATAACAAAGATATTAAACTAAAATTAACCCTCTGGTGCTCCTCGTTTGGGAGTATAACTTGTTATCTTCGCGGTCAGAAGTGACCGGACACGGTAAAAACTTTTTTTTGTATTTTTAATGATATGTTTCATATTTTTTTATATTATGAATTTTATATCCAAATGCATAATGGCGAGCATTAATAGTAGACATTGATGACTGTTAATTGTTCTGACAGTACTGAGAGTAATCATAAACATATCAGGGAATAACTGCAATTGGTGCCATCATTTAATCAAATTATCAGGTTTGTTTGCATTTGCCTTTTTGGAAGACAAAACAAAAGACATGTCAGCTTTGTCAACTTGCACTTTGTCACAATGATACAAAACAAAATTATTTGAAATTATTTGATTTGAACGCACACATAAAATGACACCAAATACAAATTCAAGGCTTGAAGAGGAAAGAATTCACAACACGACTCTCAGGTTTCTTTGTAAACTGTGGGATGTTGCTTTTACATGATTTCTGATGTGTGTTGAAATTTGTATATTATTCTATTCTATTCTTATGGTTAAACAAACCTAGTTTTACCATGGTAAAACACAATTTCACAATTTGCAAGACCTACAAACTTTTCACCCGGAAAGCGTACCTTCTATGGGGGCATCCATTGGTTAGCAAGCCATCGCCTGCTGTTAGCATACCATTGACTCCCATTCATTTTGGCGTCACTTTGACAGCGAATAACTTTAGATCTGAGGCGTTTAAAGACTCCATTTGTCCATTGTTTATTTCTAAAGAAACACGACAATGTATAAAGGCTCCATTACCTTGTATCTTACGTTATGGCCCCGTAGAAGCTGTTTTTGTAAAAATAGGCAAGAAATTGCATCATAACTACGTGACTCTCTGTCGCACAGAGGACAAGTTTGCGGGCTATCAGGGGGATGTGGAGGCAAAAAGTCTGATAAAGTCAAGGGAGAAGCCATAGAGTCATAAAGTTTCTCCTGCTCCTAGGTCATGGACACCTCCTACTCACACTCTCCGTCTCTGCAAGTTTCGGAAGGGAATGATTCAGATTTCTCTTGCCACAGCTACTAGAAGACAGACGGGTTGCTCACGTCACATCTACGTTGTCAAGCTCAGTTTGAGTCTGCGCAGTACGCTCAGCCATCAGGAAGAGAGTGCTTATAACTGACTTTACTTTTCTCCATTGAAGTCTATGGGGTCGCTGTGTCCAGTTTATATACTGTCTATGGTTGAAGTCTATGGGGTCGCTGTGTGCATTTCTTTTACTGTCTATGGGATTTATTGGCGATTTATTACCATACCGCCTCCTCCTGTACTGGAGTATGAAGAGTTTACAGTCTAGGCATATTATGAGATCTATATTCTATTCTTAAAGGGTAACTAAACCCCAAACCAATTTTTTTTGTAAATGATCTGTAAGAATGGGGCTTTATTAGTGCTGTTCATTGATTCGAGTAACTTTTTTGACATTTGGGTATAAAGTGGCTACTGCAGTTGAATTTTCCTATTGGATGTTTGCAGTACTACGTGACGTAAGCGGTACTTCGTGACGTAAGCAGGTTCCAGCTCACCACACCCTTGGTACGAGCTACCACGCATAGTATTGCATCAGTTAGCAGCTGTCAATTAATCCGTCACCTTTAAGGGTAACTAAACCCCTCATATTTAACGGCTCTGCCCCTGGTCAGAGCCTGACTCCACCCACTGGCAATATTTAAAAAATGCTGGAAAAGTGGGCAGACCCCAGCGGAGATAGAGGGGACGAACCGAGGGCAGGGCTGAGCGGGGTGGCGTGCACCTGAGACCCGCAGTGACGGATTAATTGACAGCTGCTGTCAGACTCTAAAATGGAGAGTCTTTACAGGGTCGCAAGACGACGTAAAGTACATGCATCTGATGAGTATTATCGAGTTGAAGTCAATAGCGCATGCTCTCTGTAGGCATATTCATATTTTGCCGTTATGTAAAACAATCCAGCAAAATGCGCTGGCGCGTTTGTCGACCCCAGAGGATTAACTTTAGCCTAACCATAAATTGTGATTATATATATGATCACTCACATCAAGACGCCGCTGCGGTGGTGGAGTCCATGCGTTTGGCACTGCGTAGCTTTTCAGCGCGAGCTGTGTGGAGAAGCCCATTTCCACCTCTATTGCGTTGGAGAAGCAATCCCGCGTAAAATGCAGGTTGCACACTTGAGCTCTAGGTGGGAACTCACGGTCTTCCAGGCCAAGTGCATGCAACCACTGGCGCCTAATTTCCAGGTCTGCTGGAAAGCTATGCAGTCCAGCAGTGCTGTTGCAACCAGCAACACTACACCTACGTACCATCCTGACCACTGTACTAAATACAGATAAATCTACGCTAACTTGAAGCTATGCTAACTGATGCATTACTATGCGTGGTAGCTCGTACCAAGGGCGTGGTGAGCTGGAATCTGCTTACGTCACGCAGTACCGCTTACTTCACGCAGTACCGCAAACATGAGTGGGGGCTCAAGATGGCGCCGTGAGCGGTTGTGGTTTTGCAAGCTTAGAAGCAATATCGGGTATTTCCCCACAAATGAAGATACAGTTTTCGTAAAGTTGCTTACTAATATTTAAAGGTTGTTACTGGTTGCTGCATCTGATTCAATTTTGAGTTTGCGAACAGTATTAAATGACCAATGTATCAGCTGTGTATTGGAAGTATTATCTAAATTCATAATTTTTTTTGTGAATTTTCTTACAGGCTGTTTGTGCTTTTGGAGGGATTCCTGATCATATGAATGAAAAACGTGAGTAGGATCTCGAGCTTCTTGTGTCTGCAAGAAATTTCAGTTAATCATGAATCTTCATTTATTGTTAAATGGACTATGTTTTAAACCTAGTGAGCTGTCTGTGTAGGGATTACCCTCCCTCATAGGGTCATCATCTACCTAGCCAGCATTTTTGGGGTATCGTCTAATGAACATTCAGAATGTGCATGTGAAGTCCAGAAATGCTGTCTAGGTTGGCAGCTCAGAAAGTTAAAAGGTGTTGGACTTGAAGTGGCGCTGCGCAGACCGATCGGTGTCTGACATCAAAGTATCACGAGAGCAGACGGCTCTATGGTTTCGAATCGCTCTCGCAGTGCTTTGATGTCATACACTGGTCGGTCTTCACAGCGCCGCTTCAAGCCAGTGTGGGTTTCTGCACTGCAGTTTGGAGTGATGGGTGTGAAGAAAGGTCTTTATCATTGGTCATGAAAGCTGTCTGTCAGAGTGTGGCGTAGGGTTCAGGGTTAGTTTAGTTTCTGTTGTAGCAATTCACCTTTCGTCAGTCCCATTACTGCGACCTGCAGCTCTCTCTGTCTCGTCTCACGTCGAACACACATAAAGACACACAATGGAGCTTTTGGCCATCTAGGGGTTAAAAAAACAAATCTGCATGCGTTTTACTGAAGAACATTGTTTTGGTTGTGCTTCGGCTCTGTGTGACTGTACGGATGAATATGGATATTCGGTAACACTTTAGAATACTGTTCCTTCATTAATGAATAATTACACAGAAACAAACGAGTAACGTATTATTAACATTCTAGTAACTACTATTAACTAACAAGAAATTCTGATTAACAAATTAGTAAGTAATAGCGCTCAGATGAATGTAGTAGTTCATTATTAGCTAATCAGTAACTACTATTTTTTTCATACCTCCCAGAGAACTACTATCTACAGGTTCATAATTAACATGAATAATGCATAATTTATAATAAAAGGTAATGGTAACCCACTAGTAATGACTCAAGTATTACTACATCATTCTAAAGGAACTACTAATTATTTGGATCAGTATTCTAAAGTGAAAAACATGATAACTATCTAATATTGACTGAAGTCATTGTAAGCTTTTGAGATTTGTGTAAGATTTTGAATAGTAATTCCTTCCAATGGATTTGGTAACACTTTAGTCATTACTAGTGTGTTCCCATGATCTTCCCTTTAGAATACTGATCCAAATAATTAGTATAGTTCCTTTAGAAAGATGTAGTAACACTTGAGTCATTACTATCCAAAACCTTACAAAAGCCTTGAAACTTACAATGACTTCAGTCAATATTAGGTAGTTATCATGTTTTTCACTTTAGAATACTGATCCAAATTATTAGTAGTTCCTTTAGAAGGATGTAGTAACACTTGATTAATTACTAATGAGTTACCATTACCTTATTATATATTATGCATTATTAATATTAATTATGAACCTGTATATAGTAGTTCTTAGTAGTCTTCAGTGAGGTATGAAAAATAGTATTACTGATTAGCTAATAGTGAACTACCACATTCGACTGAACGCTATGACTTACTAATTTGTTAATCAGAGTTTCTTGTTAGTTAATAGTAGTTATTACAATGTTAATAGTGCATTACTCATTTGTTCCTGTGTAGTTATTCATTAATGAAGGAACAGTATTCTAAAGTGTTACCCAAGCTTGTATTCCGGTGGCCCCCCCACCTGTGGCTTATCCCGATGTTAAATGATGGATTTGTGTGTTATTTATTGACAACCTAAAGCGACTCATTTTTAACTAAGATAAAATAAAGATTGTATCTTTTTACTTTGCTAAGCCAAGCCTGTGTGTGCTTCTTTGTAAAATAGAGTCCCCTTGCTCTCACCGGTCTTGTCCAGCGGGTGGCGTAGTCAGCACTGCCATAGACTTACAGGCGACGACATAATAAAGACAGTGCAGTGGGAGCAGGAACTCTTCCATATCTTTCTCTCGTCCAAGCAGAAGGTGCTTTCTCATTTCACACTGCCAAAAATCATATTTTCAACATGTATTGTAACTTTTTTTGTTTTTGTTTAAATATCTAAATCATTATTGTGAAAAAACAAGATGAGCAAGATAAACCAATTTAAAACCAATTTAAAAATAGTGCTTCTCAATTCAATCTGATCTTGTTTTAAATATTTTTACACATTTTTATTGAGAAATAGGCAAGTAAAAGAAATGCTATTTGTCTACAAATGTATTATATTATGGAGACATGTAGGTCTATTAAATGTTTTAAATGAGTAATGAAATACAGGCCAAATTACAGGCATTGTTGTTAGCCTATAAGCTAGCACATTTTTTATTTTACTTTTTGCATTTGTATTTATACTAAATCTGACCAAACACAATAAAGCCATTCATCAGAAATCATATGTGTGCCATGTGTGGTTTACCTGTGGTTCTCATGATCTAAATGTATGATAGCTAGACCAATGGTTAATTTTAATAAGAGTATATTAAGAGTTCTAACTTCTATCTCAGTAAGAAACGCCTATTTAAATTTTGCCCTTTAAAAATGAGGCTGTTATCATTATTATTATTTTTTTTTTTACAGATGTTCGCTACTGTCTGTGTTAATGAAAATAAATGTACATCTGTATCCCAACTGCTACTGTCAACTCAAGCTACTGTCAAATGTGCATTTCCAAGAGACAAAACATGTAATATTATTAATACATGCTGTATCGTGTGTTGGTGCCACTGGTCTCAAATATTCTAGAGCCCTGTCGAATCTGCCGCTGTAAAAAAAAAAAAAAAAAAAAAGTCTGGACACGCCTGCTTTAAAATTTTATTGTCTCCCCATTTCACTTCTAATCCCAGTGTTTACTGGAATCTTTAAAGTAAAAGTAAGGTAAATACTATATTGTCTATCAAAATGACTGAAATAATTGAAATATTATCACTCAATGCTAAAGTTAATAAACATTTCTAAGGCAAGGTATATATATATATATATATATATATATATATATATATATATATATATATATATATATATATATATATATATATATATATTGTTGAAAGTAATTTTTAAAGCTTTTACATTTTTATGTTTCCTTTTGATGTTCGATTGTTGAAAGGTGAGTAGAATAATTATTTGTAGCCAGTTTAAAAAATATATTATCGCGTTCATAGAGCGAGCCTTTCACTGATCGTTAACAGTTTAATGGAAGTTACTGCTGCGCAAAGCATCATGGGGCCTGTAGGAAGAAGGCGGATAACTGATAACAGCTTCACTGTGAGAGAATGGCGACCTCTACTGGAGACTTCAGAAAAATACTGCTTCTTCATTTTAAAATAGAAATGTGCAACATATTAAAGGTTTTATTTAAGAAGAACAAAACTTTACATACAAGAGTACATATAACCATAGCCTACATGTCAGGGGTAAAGAAGAAAAAAAGAGAAAAGGAAGGCGTTTTACAGAAAACACTTGTACCTGTCAAACAGCTGTGTAGTTTTCCTAGCTTTTAGGTTTTTACTTTTGGATATTGTTTCTAAATATATTTTAACATCAATTTTAAAATGTTCAAAATTTGGTAGGCTATTTTTGACTTTATGAATATAGATTTGACTTTATGAATATAGTAACGGGCAATTCTAACAATTAAATCAAATATAAACAAAATATTTTTATCACCCTCAATTGAAAAACATTTCAACATAACATCAATTTCTTCAAAGTTAACAAGAGTCATGACTTTTCTTTGCAAGTAATTACTGAGTTCTTTCCAAAACATTTGAGTCTGGGACACCCCCAAAACAGATGGTTAATAGTCTCAGGGGAAATTTAACAAAAAGCACAAATATCTTCCATGTTCACTTTAAAACGCTGTACCACAAGTGACTTAACTGGGTAAACTCCATGGTAAATGTTATATGAAACCTCTTTCACTTTGTTTGTGATGCAATACTAATGAGGCGTCATCCAAACTTTGCTCCAATCAATACGTTTAAATAAATAATTCCAGTGAGTAACAACAAGTACATTTAGACTGAAGAAGGGAACGCAGAAAAGTATTATTACATCCAGAACTTGTGAAATCCTTGCCCTGCAACTTAATACAAGAAGTAAATTCTTCTGTTGTTTGTAGAGAATAATTATTATGAACTTCTAATAATCTCAAAATTTCCTTGGGAATTGCATGTCAAACCAAAATATATTGGACAGGATCAACTGAAAAGTTATAAATATGAACAAACTCAGTATAATTGTATAAAACACCATCCTTTTTGATCAGCTGTTTAACCCAAATAATTCCCTTTTCAAACCAATTCTCAAAAAAATATTGATTTGTTTCTAACCCTTATAAATCTGTTATTCCAGATGGTTCATTTATGGGGGAAAAATTATGGGGGGTGGGGGGCATCTAACACTTGAGCATTATAAACCAACCTGGACAAACCCTCAGCTTTAACCAATAACACACGACCAGTGAAAGAGAGATCTCTCATCAGCCAAGAATTCAGTTTCTTTTCAAAAGATTGAATGATGGGAGTGAAGTTTCACTCATTCCTGACTTCCTCAGTTTTTGATATCTTAATATCCAAATATTTGACAACTTCTTTCACGGGAATATTGCATACTGCAGTAAAGTCACAGAGCCATAAGCTCACATTTATTAATATTTAGGGAAAGACCAGATCCAGATGAAAATAACTGCAGACACTTCATTGCTTTTTCAGCTTCAGTCTCTTAAGAAAAGAGGAGCGTCATCAGCTCATTGTGTGCATTTCATTTCTGTATCTTCTATTTTGATACCACGAAAAATGTCTTTCTTAATATGAATGGCCATAATTTGTGTAGCCAACAAAAAAAGCAATGGACTAATAGAGCAGCGCTGTCGAATCATTTTCATTCTGAATCTATGAGAAGTTCCATATGCCAGTTTTACAGAGTTATTAATCTTATTATAGAGGGTTATGATTACTTTTTGAAATTTGTTCCCAAAAATCCGAAAAATTAAGAGTTTTAAAAATAAAGTCATGTTCAATTGTATCGAAGGCCTTGTAAAAATCGACAAACAGAATAAAACTATTTTCATTGATAATTTCAGTATAATCTTATCTAATACAAGTCTTATTATATAATAATATACAAATATTATTACAAATATGTCTTTCTTTTTATAAAACCTGACTGCGCCTCATCAATAATAAAGTCTAATCCTAACTTTAACATTTCAGCGAATATGGAAGCAATAATTTTACTGTCATTATTAATTAAGGTAATAGGTCGCCAATTATCAAGTGATAATAGATCTTTATCAGGCTTTGGAATTAAGGATATTAGACCTTGTGTCGAGGGCAAAACCCCTGATCAACAGATTCTTTAAAGACCATTAACAGAAGTTCAGCTATAGATCGTCTAGCCATCATTACCGGGGGACTTGTTTAATTTAAGTTTTTTTTTATAGCTGTTCTTATCTCTAAAATGGATTCTTCCTTATCACAAAGAGCTTTAAATTCTCCATCGATACGATCTATATTATGCTTTAGGGGCTTTAAAAAAATCATCTATTGTGTCTACAGAACATGCACTGCTGGAATATAGTTTACATTAAACATTTGAGACGTATTTTGAAATAATAATAGTGTCCTGTGTTTCATGGCCATTAATATTAAGCTTTCTAATAGATGTTTACTCTCCATTCCTTTTCTCCAAATTATAAAAGTATCTGGAATTAGTTTCCCCTTCCTCTAACCAACGTCTTCGTGATCTAACAAATGTTCCTTTTGCCTTGATTATATATAATTGATCTAACTCAGCCTGCAGATTCATTAACACATTAGAATTCCCATCAGAATTATTAGTGATGTTACAAATAGCTCTAATGATTTCCTCTTCCTTTGACTTGTTAGACTTTGCAACTTCTTTGTCTTTATCAATGGCACTAAATCTAATCTGAAACTTCATAAACTCCCAATTTTTACTGTATAAATTTGTTCGCTTAGCTTGATTCCAATATGTTTGTATTATCTTCTTAATTTCATGTTGAAAACTATCAATTTCCAATAATTTATTTTTAGTTTCCAATAAGTCTCAGAGATTTTATATGAAGTTTTGTTATTCCTTTTAATGAGAAGATAAATCATTTTGTGATCAGACAATATCGATGGTTCAATTGATACTCTGTTTGTATTTTGTTCTAATGAATTAGAAATTAACCAAAGATCGATTCTTGACTGTTTAGATGTATCCCTATTACTCCATGTGTACTCTTTCAAATGTGTGTGTTTATATCTCCATATATCAATTACCCCTAAATTATCACAGAATATAGATAGCTCTGAATCGCCTGTAGATGATCTTATTGGAATAGGAATTCTATCCATCTTAACATCTGGGACAATATTAAAGTCCCCACCTAGAATCATTTCAAGATCATGAAATCTTTTTCTTACTTTGTTAATCTCATTTTCAATATCAGAGAACAAATCAACATTATATTTGTAAATATTTGAGGCATATACAGTACCTAACAAAAACATTTTCCCATCGATGGATACCGTTAGACAACACATGAAATACATGTAGGAGGAGCTCTGACATCACTCTCTGACATCACTGTAGTTCAGAGAGATTCAGAGAAAGTGAAACAGCAACATGGACGTCTGAAACGATCAACCTCTCTAAACTACAGAATATTTATTGATCCGTTCAAAGAGTCTTGTGGACACATCTGATCCTCACAGGTAAGAGATAGAAATATAAGAGAGATTGTGCTGAACAGGTTTCTAATGGAAGTGAACTGGTTTAGTAGGTTTATGTCGAACTGGAATAAGTTGAACAGAACCAGGCGCCGTTTGCATAAACCGCTAGTCCCGTTAATCAAAGTTAATCGCATTTTTTCTTTAAGACTGTTCATAACTTTTTTAAGTCAGTTACATAAAAACGTAGATTGGTGTAATTTGAAACCGAAAAGTAAGAGCGAAGACTGCTATTTAATTCTTAAAAGGATACTCCACTTTAAAATGAAAATTCTGTCATCATATACTCACCCTCATGTTGTTTCAATCCTGTATGAATTTCTTTCTTCTGCTGAACAGAAAGGAAGATATTTAGAAGAATGTCAGTAACCAGACAGTTTCTGGTCTCATTGACTTCCATAGTAGGAAAAATATATACTATGGAAGTCAATGAGACCAGAAACTGCCTGGTTACTGATATTCTTCTAAATATCTTCCTTTCTGTTCAGCAGAAGAAAGAAATTCAGAAACAACATGAGGGTGAGTATATTATGACAGAATTTTAATTTTAAAGTGGAGTATCCCTTTAAGACAGTCTTAACATAATAGTTGAAACTGGCTTAAGGGTTTAATTATATCAAAAAATGTCTCAACTATTTTAGTTGTTTGCACTGAAATGGAAGCTATCAGAATTGTATTTAAATATGTCATTTGATTGCTTGTCAGGAAAAGTTTGGGCTTTCTTTAATTTTAGTCACACGACATAAAGCCGTAAGAAATAGGATATGACCCTTACACAGACACTAACAAACCTTTGGAGAAGGACCTGGCTGCAGTCTGCAGATCACGGCGGGGTTACACGTGTGATTTATTTCTCATTTTGATTATTTCATATCACCATATGAGAAAGGAAATGTAAAGGGTGTATCAGTATCGTTATCAGTAACTAACAATGACAAGACATAGCCTAGCCTACAGTATAGTTACAGAAGGTGTTATTGGTCATGCAGTTGTATGATAACTAAATAACTCTGCAATAGGCTAAAGTGTCTGTGTAGGCCTATGAAGCTTTCAATTTCTTCACTACATTGCAAAGCATGATATCAGACTTTTGCTACACTCTCTTTCAGAAAAACAATCTGTTCCTCGTTATCTTAAAGTGACAAAAATGTTTAACTTTTTATCTGTAGGCTACCTGCCATGATGTGGTTATTTCAGCAAACAGTTTCATAAATTCAGCATTGACATTTTTATTTATCATTCAACTGAACTGTGTTCACGCATTTTAGACACTGACGTTATGTTTTTGCTAAGTCCATGCAATAAATGCAGGTCCTAGAATAAGCAATGTTTTACTTCTGTTTCCGTTTCAGGTGCGGTCAAAATTAGATTTGAAAACATCACATTTCGACTGATTTTTAGCTCATGTTGTATCCAATAAAATTCAGCCCACATCAAATATTGTGATTCACGTTATTGGGGGTCGGGGCTACAGTAGAAACAAAAATATGTCACTTAATGCTGTAAACAGGTTACAGAGTGAGAGCCCTGTCAGCTGGTATTATAATGGAAGGTTAAAAATAACAACTCAAATTAAATATTATGTGATTTTTATTATAATAACAACGTTATAATAGGCTATTTTAATGATTTAAGTAAAAATTGTAATGGTTCATCATGAATCTACTGTCTCCCTCTTGTGTGTGTGTGTGTGTGTGGGCGTGGTTACCCAATCTCAGGCTGATTATTAGCACCAGTTGTAAATTCAATTCCCTTTCCCTTTATATGTTCAGTGATCACTGTCTCATGTTGTCAGATTGTTGTGGCTTCCCCGGTGTTGTGTCCTGTTCCAGTGTGCTTCTCTCACCTTCCTCGTGTGGATTGTCTTCGTTGTGCTTCATCTTCGTTTGGATTGTTGTTCCCTGGATTCCTGTGCACGCTGATCACCGCACGCCATCACCGGGTTGCCCGTCGAAGTCCCTGCGTCATCTGTCACCTGAGTGTTTTGTCCTTTGACCTGTTGTTATCTTCTACGAAGCTCCAATAAACAGTTTTACTTACAATTGCATCCGTCTCTGTATCATCACAGAACGATCTGACCACATCATGGATGCAGCGAGTTCAACCAGTTTGAGTGAATTCATTTCACACAGTATCACAAGAATGGATCAGCAAGAGGAGAGCATCTCTAACACAGGTCGGGCGGTACAAGCACTTGTGGTGCAGGTGTCCAAGCTCACCCAACAACTTCAACATCTAAGGGCTCCCGCTGTGCCACCCACACCGCCCGTTCAACCCACCCCGCCAGAGCTGGATTCCCAGCCAGAGCCACGACTACCGACACCAGAGGGTTATTCAGGTGAACCTGACTAATGCAGAGCCTTTCTCACTAGGTTCTCCATGCATTTTTCGTTGCAGCCACGGACTTTCAACCGTGAACAGTCGAAGGTAGCATTTGGACTCACATTGCTGTCGGGTAAAGCGGCTCTTTGGGGAACGGCTATGTGGGAGAACCAGGATCCATGCTGCGCCTCATTCCAGGCACTCTCTGAGGAGATGAGAAGGGTCTTCGATCGTGCGGTGGCGGGTAGGGAGGCGGCCTGACTACTCGCAGACCTTTGCCAAGGAAATGGCTCGGTGTCGGAATATTCCACCCAGTTCCGCACCCTGGCCGCAGAGTGTCATTGGAATGAGGAGGCGCCGTGGGACATGTTCCTGCATGGGCTGGCTGACCGTGTTCAAAAGGAGATTAACATTCTGGATCTTCCCAGGAATTTGAATGGACTAGTGGAACTAGCATTGTTCAACAAGCACGCCCGAACTGACCTCAGTACGGCACGGAGGACTCGCGTACCAGCGGCGGGAACACGGTGAGCACAGTTTTCGATCGCGAGCCCATGCAGGTGGGGAGAGCTCGGTTTTCCCGGGAGGAGAGGGAAAGGCGGAGATCCCAAGGACTCTACCTGTACTGTGGCAGAGTGGGTCACTTCATCCACTCCTGCCCGGTAAAAGATCAAGCCCGGTAGTAACTGTGAGGCTACTATCGGGTGGGATCTCTGCCGAGAAGACTTCATCATCGACCCTCCTCCCGGTAAGACTGAGATGGGCAACCCTTCCGCACGACACTCAAGCCTTTTTGGACTCTGGAGCAGAAGGTAATTTTATGGACTTCAAACTCGCTCACAGACTCCAGATTCCTATCACCTCACTCATGCACAAGATATCTGTCAACGCTCTCAATGGACAAGAACTTCCCAATATTTCTCACACCACAGAACCCATCACACTCATCACATCTGGCAATCACACTGAGACAATATCATTTCTCCTCATGGACTCACCACTTGCACCCGTGGTTCTTGGTCACCCCTGGCTCACTCAACACAACCCCAGAGTCGACTGGGGTCACAATTCCATATCCACATGGAGTAACAAGTGTCATGAGTCCTGTTTAGTGTCTGCTTGTTCGTCTGTGTCTGGTTCTGTGTTTCAGGCGGAGGCAGTGGATTTGTCTAATGTGCCCGCAGAGTACCTCGACCTGAAGGAAGTGTTCAGTAAGTCCCGTGCTGCTTCTCTTCCTCCCCATTGTCCCTATGACTGTGCTATAGAGTTACTGCCAGGTGAGTCTCCGCCTAAGGGCAAGTTATATTCGCTTTCTGTCCCAGAAAGGGAGGCTATGGAGAAATATATTTCTCTGGCATCCGGGTTCATTCGTCCTTCCTCTTCTCCAGCGGGGGCGGGGGTTCTTTTTTGTGGGGAAGAAGGATGGTTCTCTGCGACCTTGCATTGATTACCGAAGGTTGAACAACATCACGGTAAAGAATACTTATCCTTTGCCGTTGATGTCTTCAGCTTTCGAGAGGTTACAGGGAGCATCCGTGTTCACAAAATTGGATTTACGTAATGCCTATCATTTGGTTCGAATAAGGAAGGGGGATGAATGGAAAACCACGTTTAACACCCCCAGGGGGCATTTTGAATATTTGGTCATGCCTTTTGGGCTGTCCAACTCCCCAGCGGTTTTCCAGGCACTCGTCAATGACGTGCTGAGAGATATGGTTGATCAGTTAATTTATGTCTACCTGGATGACATACTGTCTTCTCTCCAGGAACACGTTCAGCACGTCAGACGAGTGCTTCAGAGGATGCTAGAGAATGGGCTTTTTGTCAAGGTGGAGAAATGCGTTTTTAATGCACAGTCTATTCCGTTCCTAGGTTACATCGTCTCATCTGAGGGAGTTCATATGGATCCTGACAAGGTTAAGGCTGTGGTAGATTGGCCAAGTCCAGATTTCCGTAAGGCCCTACAGAGGTTTCTGGGATTCGCCAATTTCTACAGGCGTTTCATTCGCAACTTCTGCCAACTAGCCGCGCCTCTGACCGCCTTGACTAGGGCTGGGTATTGTTCAAAATCTTTTGATCCAGAGCCAATTTCAATACCTCAGTTTCGATACCGGTTCCTAACGATACTTTTTTTCGATACCAATTTTATGAAATCCATTTTAACATAACACATTACCTCAGAAAAACTTTGGTTTTATTTTTTCAGTTTGACTCATGCTCCTTAGCCAGTGCACAATGGAACAAAAAAAGCACAAAGGAACAATTTTTTTTTAATATATATATATATATATATATATATATATATATATATATATATATATATATATATATAAGAGCTCATGCTCACCAAAGCTGAATTTGTTTGATCAAAAATACATTAAAACTTGTAATATTGTGAAATAGTATTACAATTTAAAATCTTATTTGAATATATTTCAAAATGTAATTTATTCATGAGATGTCAAAGATGAATTTTCAAAATCAAAATGACTTCAGTGTCACATGATCCTTCAGAAATATGAAAACAGTTTGCTGCTTAATATTTTGGAAACTATCATTTTTTTCATGATTCTTTGATGTATACATTTTTCAAAAGAACAGCATTTATTTAAAAACAAAATATTTTGTAACATTACACATGTGACATGTTTTAAGGTCACTTTTGATCACTATAATGCATCCTTACTGAAAAAAAATTCTGACTAACCAACACATTTTTGAACGGCAGTGTACATTCAGAAGGTCATTATTGCAATATAAACACTATCAGACTGATCAACAAGGTATATCTTCATTTACCAGTCGAAGACGGAGCAACTTTCTGCTATTATGTTTACTCTGTGCACTGTCAAGGGCTTTATCATATTTGTCGTGGTACCGGTCTTTGCAGCAATTATTTTGCCGTAAATACTGCATCGCGCACTGTTGGCATCGAGCCTGGAGAAATGTAGCCACACAGAATCGACTTTTCCACATCTTTATGGTATTGTGTGTGTGTGCTCGCGTCTCATATGAGTATGTGCGCGGAGAGTTTGTGTGTGTGTGCTCGGGTCACATTGAGTATGTGTATGTGCGCGAGTTTGTGTGTGTGTGCTCGCGTTTCATGTAAGTATGTACGTGGAGAGTTTGTGTGTGTGCGCGCGCGCGCGTCTCATATGAGTATGTGCGCGGAACTCTTCCGTCTGCGTCTCGTGTGCGCGTCTTGTGTGTGTAGAGTTTGCTTGTATGTGCGTGAGCCACTTTATGTGTGTGTCGTTGTGCATTTCATATGTATTTGTTTGAGAACTGACGTTGACGAGTTAACCCCTTAGGTATCGAAATCTGGTACCGAACAACATGTCATTTTTCGATACTCGATAGTATCGAGGCAATTCGGTCGGTACCTAAAAAGTATCGAACTCAGTACCCAGCCCTAGCCTTGACCTCCCCCAGAACTACGTTCAGGTGGTCCGATACAGCCGAGGCTATATTCGCCAAACTCAAGAACCGCTTTGTTTCGGCTCCCATCCTCATAGCTCCTGATCCTTCACGTCAGTTCGTGGTGGAGGTTGATACGTCAGAGGTGGGGGTAGGTGCAGTGCTTTCCCAACGTTCCCACAGATGACAAGATGCATCCTTGTGCGTTTTTGTCCCATCGTTTATCACCTGCCGAACGTAACTATGACATTGGTAACAGAGAGTTGTTGGCAGTCATGCAAGTTAGCATTGGAAGAATGGCGTCATTGGTTAAAAGGTTCTGGGGTACCTTTTATAGTTTGGACGATCACAAGAATCTAGAATATATCAGAACCGCCAAAAGACTCAACTCCAGGCAGGCTCGGTGGGCACTTTTTTTCGGACGTTTTAACTTTTCTCTCTCGTACCGCCCGGGTTCCAAGAACATTAAATCCGATTCTTTATCTCGTATTTTTGACCTGTCCGAACGCCCGTCCACTCCCGAGTGCATTTTATCCGAGACCCTATTTGTCTCCACACACACACATGGGAGGTCGAATTGAAGGTCAAAACGGCCTTAGAAGGGGTAAAGCTTCCGCCCGGTTGCTCACCGAATCGATTATTTGTGCCGGAGGGATATCGGTCCGACGTCATTCAGTGGGGGCATTGTTCCAACGTGGTGTGTCATCCAGGAATTACCAGATTGGAGTTACCACACCAATTTTTTGGTCAAGCAACGATTCTGGTGGCCACTTATGGCTCGTGACATTCACAGTTTTGTTTTGGCTTGCTCGGTTTGTGCCACTGGTAAGACTTCCAATCGACCCCCAGATGGGTTACTCCAACCGCTGTCTGTCCCTTCGAGACCCTAGTCCCACATTGCGCTAGATTTTATTACCGCCCTCCCAGGGCAAGACGGTCGTTTTGACCGTTGTGGACCGGTTCTCAAAGACGGCTCATTTAATTCCCTTACCTAAATTGCCCTCCACCAAGGAGACAGCGGTTACTGTCGTAGATCACGTCTTTCGCTTACATGGCCTCCCGATGGACGTGGTTTCTGACAGGGTGCCCCAATTTGTGTCCAAATTTTGGCAAGAATTTTGTAAGTTACTGGGAGCGAGTGTCAGTCTGCCTTTGGGGTTTCATCCCCAAAGCAATGGCCAAACCGAGAGAGCCAACCAAGATTTGGAAAGAGTGTTGCGATTTTTGGTTTCTAGGAATCCTTCCTCCTGGAGTCAGCAACTCTCAATGGTGGAGTACGCCCATAATTCGTTACCAGTGTCATCTACTGGCCTCTCTCCATTTGAATGTAGTTTAGGTTTCCAGCCACCTATTTTTCCTGTACTGTCACGGTTCATGAATCCACTGTCTCCCTCTTGTGTGTGTGTGTGTGTGTGTGTGTGTGTGTGTTTGTGTGTGTTTGTGTTTGTGTGTGTGTGTGTGTGTGTGTGTGTGTGTGTGTGTGTGTGTGTGTGGGCGTGGTTATCCAATCTCAGGCTGATTATTAGCGCCAGCTGTAATCAATTCCCTTTCCCTTTATATGTTCAGTGATCACTGTCTCATGTTGTCAGATTGTTGTGGCTTCCCCGGTGTTGTGTCCTGTTCCAGTGTGCTTCTCTCACCTTCCTCCTGTGGATTATCTTCGTTGTGCTTCATCTTCGTTTGGATTGTTGTTCCCTGGATTCCTGAGCACGCCGATCACCGCACACCATCACCGGGTTGCGCGTCGAAGTCCCTGCGTCATTTGTCACCTGAGTGTTTTGTCCTTTGACCTGTTGTTATCTTCTACAAAGCTCCAATAAACCGTTTTACTTGCATTTGCATCCGTCTCTGTATCATCACAAAAATATAATAAATATGTAATATAGTGCACATATAAAAACTACACCATGTAGCTCATTTTGAGGTAGGCTAAATGTAACATCATTGTTCTTGAGCTGTTTTATTTACCTCTTTCCGCGGTGGAATAACACTGAGGTTATCTGGGGGGTTATCTGTACTTGTCCTTTAATGTAAGCAACATTTCCTATTTAAGATTATTCTGTTGTTGTTGCTATTTTCTTTTGCCTTGAAAAGGCATGAAGAGGTGAAGAACAATGGCAGAATCTTTCCCACCATCAACAAAAAAACGAGAAAGGAGAGGGAGTATAGATATTCCTCCATGTGAGTCAATAACCCCCTCAAATCTATCATATATTTTATCTTGAAAATAGCTTTGCATTGTTTAGAATTAAACTAATTATTATTAACACATTAGCACATTATTAACATTCTCTCAATAAGATTTTGACTTTAAAGTTTAAACTAATGCAGGTGATTAATCTTCTTCTTTTCTCTCTCCAGGGATATCTTCCTCCAGCGGTCCACTGACTGAGGAGCTTCAGTGCTCTATATGTCTGGACGTGTTCACTGATCCAGTCAGCACTCCATGTGGACACAACTTCTGCAAGACCTGTCTGAATAATTGCTGGGACAACAGCCAGACCTGCAACTGTCCATATTGTCAAGAAACATTCAAGCACAGACCTGATCTCAAGATTAACACCACACTCCGAGAGCTCGTAGATCACTATAAAAAGAAAAGTCCTGAGAAAAAAGCTGAAGTTCTGTGTGACTTCTGTGAGGAAAGAAAGCTGAAAGCCCTGAAGTCGTGTCTGGTGTGTCAGAGCTCTTACTGTGAAACTCACCTGGAGCCTCATTTGAGAATGGCAGGTTTAAAGAAACACAAACTGATCAATCCTGTGAGTAATCTGGAGGACTATATATGTCAGAAACATGAGAGACCTCTGGAGCTGTTCTGTAGAGATGATAAGACATGTGTGTGTCTGATGTGTACTTTGAAAGACCACCAGAACCACAACACTGTTTCTTTAGAAGAGGAGAGTGAAGAGAAGAAGGTAAAAGTTAATGACAAACTGATTTTAAATGGCTCTTATCATGAGGAAACACATGTTCTTTAATATAAATGAATCGATTATGAAAACATATTGTGTGTTGTGTGTACACACACACTGACGAAGGCATGTTTGGCCGCAACGCGTAGGTGGATCTGTCACCAATTTTAATGTTTAAGCCATCAATGAAATAAAGGCTTTTTAACTTTTTTCTACTTATTTTGAGTGCCTTGGAGTTTCAAAGCTCTTAGACATATTGTGTGTTGTTCTCTGTCTATAGACTCAACTGATGAAGACACAGAAAGACACACAGCAGATGATCCAGGACAGAATCAAGAAGATTCAAGACGTCAAACACTCAGCAGAAGTCAGAAAGGTAGCCTAAGTTAAATTATGTAATTCAGTTTTCTTAAATATTTATTTCATCAGTTAGTTTTGGGGGATTTTTCACTGTTTGCATCACTCTTCTTGTCAGTGTTTGTTCGACAGTCTGTTAGTCAAGCCCAATTTAAACTTCTGCGTCGAACTCACACCATAGCTATACGTCGTAGGCTGTGTGTAGTGCGCGTACCCTTCTGCATACCCTGACGTGCACCTCTCCAAAAGTGTAACAACGCGTCAACTCTACGCGGACGCAAGCGCTGTGATTGGTCGGCTAGAACCCCCTCCCTCGGGTTTCACATGCTCCCTCTGCAGGTGTAATTGCGCGTCAACGCGGACAACGATGCTGAAGTATAAATGAAAACCAACGAGTAGTCTACAGCGTAAAGGCTCTGGCGTAGGTCCGATGCAGAAGTATAAACCAGCCTTCAGTCTGTATATTAGTGCTGTGGACTGTACAGTCACTCTTTCTGCAGGTTACATTGATACACCATTATGGCAAAAAGTGACTGTTTATGAGAGAGACATTGATTTTAATTCATTTGGTCTACCAACTTGTTTAAAATAAAGAAAGAACCGCATAAACACCTGTTTGTGTTGCTCAGATATGTTCAACAATTGTTTCTTCTGTGGTTTTGTTTGGAAATGTTTTTGTTGAAGCAAAAATAGATGAAGTATGCATAACTGTCAATATTGTGTCTATAACATAAGTTAATGAATATTAAATTTGTGTTTAGTGAATTGTTGTATAAAAGCGCTAATTGTGATTACCTGCTGCCATTTCATTAGTTGTTATTCTGATCACTTAAAGTGACAACATAACTCTGCTCTACAAGGCACATGATTTGAGGAATTATTCAGTCCAAACGGTTCTTTAGATATTTTATACTGAACTGCTGGAGATGATGGAGGAGCAGCAGAAAGCAGCAGAGAAACAGGAGGAAGAGCTCATTGAAGAGCTGGAGCAGGAGATCACTGAGCTAAAGATGAGAAACACTGAGCTGGAGCAGCTCTCACACACTGAAGATCACCTCCACCTCCTACAGGTCAGTCAACATCTCTCTGATCAATGATAATGCAGTATATGACACCATAACACTCCCCATGCTGAAGGATTTCTCCTCTCTCCTGCTGTAGATTTACTCATCCCTGTGCAGCTCTAGAAACACCAGGAACTGGTCTGAGATCAGTGTGAAGACTGATGAGAGTCTGGAGACTCTGAGGAGAGCTCTGACTAAACTGCAGGACTCTCTACAGGAGAAACTCAAGCAAACTGGTACAACAATATCAAACACACCGTACAGATACATATATTTATCATCTTTTAATATCAGTAATGAAGAATGAGTCTGTTAAAGCTGAAATAAGAGAAGTGTGTGATCATGTGTTTGTGTCTCATTATCATCACAGTTCTTCTTGAAGAGAGCAGGTCATATTCATCTCTAATTTCAGAAAACATGCAGTAAATTCATCTTGTACTAGAAGCTTCATCACTGTAACCAGAACCTGGAGGCTTTAGTAAATCTGTGAACACTTTTAGATGAGAAACTACTCAGAAACATTAATTATTTATTATCTCTGCGTCTACATTTTGTGAATGCACATCAGATCAAATTATTTAACCAAGATTTTTAAATGTTTTTAAGAAAATCTAATTAATATGCATTATGGGTTTAAGAGGTACATTTTATCCTTCATTATATCAGGCCTAAAGCTTAAACTTTAAAATCGTAAACTTTTTTTTAATCCTTTTTTAGCTTGTTTGCACTCCAGAAATACAGTATGATGAAATATTGAGATGAATAACATTAGCCACAAAAATAACATATTGATTCTCTAAATATCAGCAGAGAAACATTGATCAGATAAAACATGATGTTGTTCACAATTCTTTAAATATAACCTTAAATCTTGTCTATAATTCACACATAAACATGTCAAAGATCTGATGGTGTTTTATTGTCATTAGTCTCTACAGGACTGAAGAGGAGACAGCAGTATGCAGGTACAGTGTGCTGTCTGCACTACACTAGATTACATTCAGATACTCACAGCTTCATCACTGACCGACAGTATGATTAAACACTGATTACATATTACAAACATCATCACTAAATATCTGTATTGTGAATTTGTGATTTATATTCTCTGTTTTCTCAGTGGATGTGACTCTGGATCCTGATACAGCTCATCCATATCTCATCCTGTCTGATGATGGAAAACAAGTGAGAGATGGAGACATTACACAGAAACTCCCAGACAAACCAGAGAGATTTGATAGATATTTAATTGTCCTGGGAAAGGAGGGATTCTCCTCAGGGAGATTTTATTTTGAGGTGCAGGTGAAGGGAAAGACTAAATGGGATTTAGGAGTGGTCAGAGAATCCATTAACAGGAAGGGAAAGATCACACGGACTCCCAGTAATGGATGCTGGACTGTGTATCTGAGGAATGGGAATGAATATAAAGCCCGTGCTGGTCCTGATGTCTCTCTGTGTGTGAGAGTGAAGCCGCAGCGGGTCGGTGTGTTTGTGGATTATGAGGAGGGTCTGGTCTCCTTTTATGATGTGGAGTCCAGCTCTCATCTCTACTCTTTCACTGATCAGTCTTTCACTGGGAAACTCTATCCATATTTTAACCCGTGCCTTAATGATGGAGGTAAAAACTCAACTCCACTGATCATCACACCTGTCAATTACAATAAATGAATTTACTGCCGTAATATGAAATACACAATGAAAATGATTTATATAATTACAAATCTAAACATGTTTTGCTATATTTTCATCATTTGTTTATCATTGTTAAAATCTATAATTCTAGCTATAATTGCAAATTATATTGTGAAAATATAATGCTTGTATAACAATTTTATTTTGTTTTTATATACATTAAAATAAACCAAACTATAATAAAATTGATAAAGTATATCAAAGCTGTTTCTACCATTTCAATTACAAAATGATCTGTGATAATACTGAGGTAAATCAGATGTTAATTCCTCAATATATATCACTGTATGATTATTACCATATTCATACACAACACTATGGATCTTCAAAACACCATGATATTATGATCATGGTAAAAACAAAAAATTAAAAAAGGAGAAGAAGAAGAAGAAGACGACATTGTAGGTCTATTACTAAGTTACCAAATGTTTACCCCATGGTAAAACTAGGTTTGTTTAACCATAAGAATAGAATAGAACTAGATGTACCGCATGGCGGAACAAAATATGACCGCCGCTCAGGCCTGCACTGGCTTTCCACAAAAATAAATGACGTGGAGCAATTTGGCTGTATTGCGTGTTTATGTATATACCTAAAAAAAGTAGTAGTATGTGCATGTCTGTCTGTGTGTGTGTGTGTATGTGTGTGTGTTTGTGTATGTGTGTGTCTGTGTGTGTGTGTGTCTGTGCGTGTATGTATGTGTGCGTACATGTGTGTGCGCGTGTGTGTTTGTGTGTGTGTGTCTGTGCATGTGGATTTGTATGGGTGTGTGTCTGTGCGTGTGGATGTCAGTGTGTGTGCATGCTTGCGTTTGTTTGTATTCCTGCATGTGTGTGTGTGACAGTATCATCCTAAACCAGCAACCCTTCGCTCAACAGCACCATCTACAGGCCGATGAGTGTACAGTCACTAAATGTGCACATAAATTAATTTATTTTATACCCCCCCATGGATGAAATTCTACGAAACTTAGCATACCCCCAGAGGATGTCAAGTTAATCATACACATGAAATATGGTGCAGTTCTGAACATCTCAACTGAAGATAGGGGCGATTAAAGCAGAATAATATTGCATTTTCATTTTTTATGGGAAGGGGCGCAAATCACAAATGAGTGATTATGGGCTAGGTTGATGTGGGCCCTTAAGACCAACATAGCATAAAAATTTCTTCATCCTCGGTGCCACAGTTCAGGTAGTTTTTTAGGAAAAACTGCATTTTTTGGGTTTCGGGGGCCCCAGCGCGGGGGGGGGAGTGGCCCCCGGGGACCAAACGAAATTTTTCCGTAAAAGTCTAGTGGGGCTACATGCTCACCAAATTTCATGTTCCCCGGTGTTTCGGTGTCCCTGGTATCGTTGACGAAAAATTCACGGGGGGCCCAGCGCGGGGGGGAGTGGCCCCCGGGGACCAAACGAAATTTTTCCGTAAAAGTCTAGTGGGGCTACATGGCCACCAAATTTCATGTTCCCCGGTGTTTCGGTGTCCCTGGTATCGTTGACGAAAAATTCACGGGGGGCCCAGCGCGGGGGGGGGAGTGGCCCCCGGGGACCAAACGAAATTTTTCCATAGAAGTCTAGTGGGGCTACATGCTCACCAAATTTCATGTTCCCCGGTGTTTCGGTGTCCCTGGTTTCGTTGACGAAAAATTAACGGGGGGCCCAGCGCGGGGGGGGGGAGTGGCCCCCGGGGACCAAACGAAATTTTTCCGTAAAAGTCTGGTGGGGCTACATGCCCACCAAATTTCATGTTCCCCGGTGTTTCGGTGTCCCTGGTATCGTTGACGAAAAATTCAGTAGATGACAAAAAAAAACAAAAAAAAAAAAACTTTGACAATCCCTATATTTCGCTAGCTACGCTAGCGGCGGTCATAATAATAGACAAATTTCAACACACATCAGATTCATTTAAATGTTCATTTTTTTTTGATACAGTTATATACATCTTCAAATAAAATATAGGACTGTTAAATATCTGATGGTGCTGATATGAAGTAGAGATAAAAATATGAAACCGTATAAAAGAGTAGGCCTATCTTATAAAATTAAACCTTATAAATAATATTTTCCTTCTATCAGGACATAGTAGAGATTATTATGACCGCCGCTAGCGTAGCTAGCGAAAGCGGTCATATAGGGATTGTCAAAGTTTTTTTTTTTTTTTTTTCCCGTCACCTTACTGAATTTTCCGTCAACGATACCAGGGACACCGAAGCACCGGGGAACATGAAATTTGGTGGGCATGTAGCCCCACTAGACTTCTAAGGAAAAATTTCGTTTGGTCCCCGGGGGCCACTCCCCCCCCGCGCTGGGCCCCCCCAAACCCCAAAAAATGCAGTTTTTCCTAAATAACTACCTGAACCGTGGCACCGAGGATGAAGAAATTTTTATGGTATGTTGGTCTACTAGACTTTTACGGAAAAATTTCGTTTGGTCCCCGGGGGCCACTTCCCCCCCCCGCGCTGGGGCCCCCGTAAATTTTTCGTCAACGATACCAGGGACACCGAAGCACCGGGGAACATGAAATTTGGTGGGCATGTAGCCCCACTAGACTTCTAAGGAAAAATTTTGTTTGGTCCCCGGGGGCCACTCCCCCCCCCGCGCTGGGCCCCCCCAAACCCCAAAAAATGCAGTTTTTCCTAAATAACTACCTGAACCGTGGCACCGAGGATGAAGAAATTTTTATGGTATGTTGGTCTACTAGACTTTTACGGAAAAATTTCGTTTGGTCCCCGGGGGCCACTTCCCCCCCCCGCGCTGGGGCCCCCGTAAATTTTTCGTCAACGATACCAGGGACACCGAAGCACCGGGGAACATGAAATTTGGTGGGCATGTAGCCCCACTAGACTTCTAAGGAAAAATTTTGTTTGGTCCCCGGGGGCCACTCCCCCCCCCCGCGCTGGGCCCCCCCAAACCCCAAAAAATGCAGTTTTTCCTAAATAACTACCTGAACCGTGGCACCGAGGATGAAGAAATTTTTATGGTATGTTGGTCTACTAGACTTTTACGGAAAAATTTCGTTTGGTCCCCGGGGGCCACTTCCCCCCCCGCGCTGGGGCCCCCGTAAATTTTTCGTCAACGATACCAGGGACACCGAAGCACCGGGGAACATGAAATTTGGTGGGCATGTAGCCCCACTAGACTTCTAAGGAAAAATTTTGTTTGGTCCCCGGGGGCCACTCCCCCCCCCGCGCTGGGCCCCCCCAAACCCCAAAAAATGCAGTTTTTCCTAAATAACTACCTGAACCGTGGCACCGAGGATGAAGAAATTTTTATGGTATGTTGGTCTACTAGACTTTTACGGAAAAATTTCGTTTGGTCCCCGGGGGCCACTTCCCCCCCCGCGCTGGGGCCCCCGTAAATTTTTCGTCAACGATACCAGGGACACCGAAGCACCGGGGAACATGAAATTTGGTGGGCATGTAGCCCCACTAGACTTCTAAGGAAAAATTTCGTTTGGTCCCCGGGGGCCACTCCCCCCCCCGCGCTGGGCCCCCCCAAACCCAAAAAAAGGCAGTTTTTCCTAAATAACTACCTTAACCGTGGCACCGAGGATGAAGAATTTTTTATGGTATGTTGGTCTACTAGACTTTTACGGAAAAATTTCGTTTGGTCCCCGGGGGCCACTTCCCCCCCCGCGCTGGGGCCCCCGTAAAATTTTCGTCAACGATACCAGGGACACTGAAGCACCGGGGAACATGAAATTTGGTGGGCATGTAGCCCCACTAGACTTCTAAGGAAAAATTTCGTTTGGTCCCCGGGGGCCACTCCCCCCCCCGCGCTGGGCCCCCCCAAACCCCAAAAAATTCAGTTTTTCCTAAATAACTACCTGAACCATGGCACCGAGGATGAAGAATTTTTTATGGTATGTTGGTCTACTAGACTTTTACGGAAAAATTTCGTTTGGTCCCCGGGGGCCACTTCCCCCCCGCGCTGGGGCCCCCGTGAATTTTTTGTCAACGATACCAGGGACACCAAAACACCGGGGAACATGAAATTTGGTGGCCATGTAGCCCCACTAGACTTGTACGGAAAAATTTCGTTTGGTCCCCGGGGGCCATCCCCCCCCCCGCGCTGGGCCCCCCCAAACCCAAAAAAATTCAGTTTTTCCTAAATAACTACCTGAACCGTGGCACCGAGGATGAAGAATTTTTTATGGTATGTTGGTCTACTAGACTTTTACGGAAAAATTTCGTTTGGTCCCCGGGGGCCACTTCCCCCCCCGCGCTGGGGCCCCCGTGAATTTTTCGTCAACGATACCAGGGACACCGAAACACCGGGGAACATGAAATTTGGTGGGCATGTAGCCCCACTAGACTTTTACGGAAAAATTTCGTTTGGTCCCCGGGGGCCACTCCCCCCCCGCGCTGGGCCCCCTGTGAATTTTTCGTCAACGATACCAGGGACACCGAAACACCGGGGAACATGAAATTTGGTGGGCATGTAGCCCCACTAAACTTTTACGGAAAAATTTCGTTTGGTCCTCGGGGGCCACTCCCGTCCCCCGCGCTGGGCCCCCCGTGAATTTTTTGTCTACGATACAAGGGACACCGAAACACCGGGGAACATGACATTTGGTGGGCATGTAGCCCCACTAGACTTTTACGAAAAAATTTCGTTTGGTCCCCGGGGGCCACTCCCCCCCCACACGCTGGGCCCCCCGTGAATTTTTCGTCAACGATACCATGGACACCGAAACACCGGGGAACATGAAATTTGGTGGGCATGTAGCCCCACTAGACTTTTACGGAAAAATTTCGTTTGGTCCCCGGGGGCCACTCCCCCCCCTCGCTAGGCCCCCCCAAACCCAAAAAATGCAGTTTTTCCTAAATAACTACCTGAACCGTGGCACAGAGGATGAAGACATTTTTATGGTATGTTGGTCTTAAGGGCCCACATCAACCTAGCCCATAATCGATTGTCAATGTTTTTTTTTTTTTTTTTTTTTGTCATCTGAATTTTTCGTCAACGATACCAGGGACACCGAAACACCGGGGAACATGAAATTTGGTGGGCATGTAGCCCCACTAGACTTCTAAGGAAAAATTTCGTTTGGTCCCCGAGGGCCACCCCCCCCCCCCTCGCTGGGCCCCCCCAAACCCAAAAAATGCAGTTTTTCCTAAATAACTACCTGAACCGTGGCACCGAGGATGAAGACATTTTTATGGTATGTTGGTCTTAAGGGCCCACATCAACCTAGCCCATAATCGATTGTCAAAGTTTTTTTTTTTTTTTTTTTTCCTCATCTGAATTTTTCGTCAACGATACCAGGGACACCGAAACACCGGGGAACATGAAATTTGGTGGGCATGTAGCCCCACTAGACTTTTACGGAAAAATTTCGTCTGGTCCCCGGGGGCCCCTCCCCCCCCCCGCGCTGGCCCCCCCCAAATCCAAAAAATGCAGTTTTTCCTAAATAACTACCTGAACCGTGGCACCGAGGATGAAGACATTTTTATGGTATGTTGGTCTTAAGGGCCCACATCAACCTAGCCCATAATCGATTGTCAAAGTTTTTTATTTTTTTTTTTCGTCATCTGAATTTTTCGTCAACGATACCAGGGACACCGAAACACCGGGGAACATGAAATTTGGTGGGCATGTAGCCCCACTAGACTTTTACGGAAAAATTTCGTTTGGTCCCCGGGGGCCACTCCCCCCCCTCGCTAGGCCCCCCCAAACCCAAAAAATGCAGTTTTTCCTAAATAACTACCTGAACCGTGGCACAGAGGATGAAGACATTTTTATGGTATGTTGGTCTTAAGGGCCCACATCAACCTAGCCCATAATCGATTGTCAAATTTTTTTTTTTTTTCGTCATCTGAATTTTTCGTCAATGATACCAGGGACACCGAAACACCGGGGAACATGAAATTTGGTGGGCATGTAGCCCCACTAGACTTTTACGGAAAAATTTCGTTTGGTCCCCGGGGGCCACTCCCCCCCCCGCGCTGGGCCCCCTGTGAATTTTTCGTCAACGATACCAGGGACACCGAAACACCGGGGAACATGAAATTTGGTGGGCATGTAGCCCCACTAGACTTTTACGGAAAAATTTCGTTTGGTCCCCGGGGGCCACTTCCCCCCCCGCGCTGGGGCCCCCGTAAAATTTTCGTCAACGATACCAGGGACACTGAAGCACCGGGGAACATGAAATTTGGTGGGCATGTAGCCCCACTAGACTTCTAAGGAAAAATTTCGTTTGGTCCCCGGGGGCCACTCCCCCCCCGCGCTGGGCCCCCCCAAACCCCAAAAAATTCAGTTTTTCCTAAATAACTACCTGAACCATGGCACCGAGGATGAAGAATTTTTTATGGTATGTTGGTCTACTAGACTTTTACGGAAAAATTTCGTTTGGTCCCCGGGGGCCACTTCCCCCCCGCGCTGGGGCCCCCGTGAATTTTTTGTCAACGATACCAGGGACACCAAAACACCGGGGAACATGAAATTTGGTGGCCATGTAGCCCCACTAGACTTGTACGGAAAAATTTCGTTTGGTCCCCGGGGGCCATCCCCCCCCCCCGCGCTGGGCCCCCCCAAACCCAAAAAAATTCAGTTTTTCCTAAATAACTACCTGAACCGTGGCACCGAGGATGAAGAATTTTTTATGGTATGTTGGTCTACTAGACTTTTACGGAAAAATTTCGTTTGGTCCCCGGGGGCCACTCCCCCCCCGCGCTGGGCCCCCTGTGAATTTTTCGTCAACGATACCAGGGACACCGAAACACCGGGGAACATGAAATTTGGTGGGCATGTAGCCCCACTAAACTTTTACGGAAAAATTTCGTTTGGTCCTCGGGGGCCACTCCCGTCCCCCGCGCTGGGCCCCCCGTGAATTTTTTGTCTACGATACAAGGGACACCGAAACACCGGGGAACATGACATTTGGTGGGCATGTAGCCCCACTAGACTTTTACGAAAAAATTTCGTTTGGTCCCCGGGGGCCACTCCCCCCCCACACGCTGGGCCCCCCGTGAATTTTTCGTCAACGATACCATGGACACCGAAACACCGGGGAACATGAAATTTGGTGGGCATGTAGCCCCACTAGACTTTTACGGAAAAATTTCGTTTGGTCCCCGGGGGCCACTCCCCCCCCTCGCTAGGCCCCCCCAAACCCAAAAAATGCAGTTTTTCCTAAATAACTACCTGAACCGTGGCACAGAGGATGAAGACATTTTTATGGTATGTTGGTCTTAAGGGCCCACATCAACCTAGCCCATAATCGATTGTCAATGTTTTTTTTTTTTTTTTTTTTTGTCATCTGAATTTTTCGTCAACGATACCAGGGACACCGAAACACCGGGGAACATGAAATTTGGTGGGCATGTAGCCCCACTAGACTTCTAAGGAAAAATTTCGTTTGGTCCCCGAGGGCCACCCCCCCCCCCCTCGCTGGGCCCCCCCAAACCCAAAAAATGCAGTTTTTCCTAAATAACTACCTGAACCGTGGCACCGAGGATGAAGACATTTTTATGGTATGTTGGTCTTAAGGGCCCACATCAACCTAGCCCATAATCGATTGTCAAAGTTTTTTTTTTTTTTTTTTTTCCTCATCTGAATTTTTCGTCAACGATACCAGGGACACCGAAACACCGGGGAACATGAAATTTGGTGGGCATGTAGCCCCACTAGACTTTTACGGAAAAATTTCGTCTGGTCCCCGGGGGCCCCTCCCCCCCCCCGCGCTGGCCCCCCCCAAATCCAAAAAATGCAGTTTTTCCTAAATAACTACCTGAACCGTGGCACCGAGGATGAAGACATTTTTATGGTATGTTGGTCTTAAGGGCCCACATCAACCTAGCCCATAATCGATTGTCAAAGTTTTTTATTTTTTTTTTTCGTCATCTGAATTTTTCGTCAACGATACCAGGGACACCGAAACACCGGGGAACATGAAATTTGGTGGGCATGTAGCCCCACTAGACTTTTACGGAAAAATTTCGTTTGGTCCCCGGGGGCCACTCCCCCCCCTCGCTAGGCCCCCCCAAACCCAAAAAATGCAGTTTTTCCTAAATAACTACCTGAACCGTGGCACAGAGGATGAAGACATTTTTATGGTATGTTGGTCTTAAGGGCCCACATCAACCTAGCCCATAATCGATTGTCAAATTTTTTTTTTTTTTCGTCATCTGAATTTTTCGTCAATGATACCAGGGACACCGAAACACCGGGGAACATGAAATTTGGTGGGCATGTAGCCCCACTAGACTTTTACGGAAAAATTTCGTTTGGTCCCCGGGGGCCACTCCCCCCCCCGCGCTGGGCCCCCTGTGAATTTTTCGTCAACGATACCAGGGACACCGAAACACCGGGGAACATGAAATTTGGTGGGCATGTAGCCCCACTAGACTTTTATGGAAAAATTTCGTTTGGTCCTTGGGGGCCACTCCCGCCCCCCGTGCTGGGCCCCCCGTGAATTTTTCGTCTACGATACAAGGGACACCGAAACACCGGGGAACATGACATTTGGTGGGCATGTAGCCCCACTAGACTTTTACGGAAAAATTTCGTTTGGTCCCCGGGGGCCACTCCCCCCCCCCCCCCACGCTGGGCCCCCCGTGAATTTTTCGTCAACGATACCAGGGACACCGAAACACCGGGGAACATGAAATTTGGTGGGCATGTAGCTCCACTAGACTTGTACGGAAAAATTTCGTTTGGTCCCCGGGGGCCACTCCCCCCCCCTCGCTAGGCCCCCCCAAACCCAAAAAATGCAGTTTTTCCTAAATAACTACCTGAACCGTGGCACAGAGGATGAAGACATTTTTATGGTATGTTGGTCTTAAGGGCCCACATCAACCTAGCCCATAATCGATTGTCAAAGTTTTTTTTTTTTTTTTTTTTCGTCATCTGAATTTTTCGTCAACGATACCAGGGACACCGAAACACCGGGGAACATGAAATTTGGTGGGCATGTAGCCCCACTAGACTTTTACGGAAAAATTTCATTTGGTCCCTGGGGGCCCCTCCCCCCCACGCTGGGCCCCCCCCAAACCCAAAAAATGCAGTTTTTCCTAAATAACTACCTGAACCGTGGCACCGAGGATGAAGAAATTTGCAAAGTATGTTGGTCTTAAGGGCCCACATCAACCTAGCCCATAATCGATTGTCAAAGTTTTTTAGTTTTTTTTTCCCGTCAATCTACTGAATTTTCCGTCAACGATACCAGGGACACCGAAACACCGGGGAACATGAAATTCGGTGGGCATGTAGCCCCACTAGACTTTTACGGAGACATTTCGTTTGGTCCCCGGGGGCCACTCCCCCCCCGCGCTGGGCCCCCCCAAACCCAAAAAATGCAGTTTTTCCTAAATAACTACCTGAACCGTGGCACCGAGGATGAAGAAATTTTTATGGTATGTTGGTCTTAAGGGCCCACATCAACCTAGCCCATAATCACTCATTTGTGATTTGCGCCCCTCCCATAAAAAATGAAAATGCAATATTATTCTTTAATTGCCTCTATCTTCAGTTGAGATGTTCATAACTGCACCATATTTCATGTGTATGATTAACTTGACATCCTCTGGGGGTATGCTAAGTTTCGTAGAATTTCATCCATGGGGGGGTATAAAATAAATTCATTTATGTGCACATTTAGTGACTGTACACTCATCGGCCTGTAGATGGTGGTGTTGAGCGAAGGGTTGCTGGTTTAGGATGATACTGTCACTAAGGTTGCCAACTGTCCCGAATTAGGCGGGACGTCCCGTATTTTGGGCCTAATTTATTTGTCCCGTGCGTTACCTCCCGTGTCCCGTTTTTTGACAAGCTGATAAACCACTGACTGATACAACAGCAACAGCAGCAGTGCTGACCACGACACTTGAGAATGATCACCGACACCTGTCATCATCCAATCACAGCTTTTTTTAATCACTGTTTTGAGACAAATCATTGTTTGATTTGCGAACATCCTCTGCCGTCTGGTCGCTTCCGCTTCAAGCCGGACTCGTCTCGCACTAACGGTAATTTCCTTTCACTGTCCACGTTTTGATTTCGGCTAATCAATTTTGGCGAATGCAAACAACGTGATTATTGTTCATGAGTCTAACATCCAGCCACGCAAGAAAACATGTAATCTACCTGAGGGAATAATATGCTCAAAAAACATTTCTGATTATTATTAATGTTTTAAAGCTTTTAGAAAGTACATAGAAAGCTTTTGTAACATTATCTTAACTGTCACTTTTGATTAATGTAATGCATCCTTGCTGAATATAAGTAGGCAATTACTTTCTTTATTTTTTTTCCCAAAAAATAATCTTACTAACCCCAAACTTTTGAACTGTAAGCCTAGTGTATAATGTTAAAAAAGCTTTCTATTTTAGATAAATGCTGTTATTTTGAACTATGGTTTGTTTGTAATATGACTTGTTTCATGTATGACATTAAAATTATTTTTAGAATTAAATACATAAATAGGTTAAGCAATACAAATGTGTTTATGACTGATAACCTTTTAAACACAAACTTAACTGCAGACACTGAAATGATGTACACTGTGTGAAACAGTACAAATATTTTGAGTGTCCCTCATTTTCCTATAAATAACCACGATTGTCCCGCATTTTCCTTTTCTGAAGTTGGCAACCCTAACTGTCACACACACACACACACACACACACACACATGCAGGAATACAAACAAACGCAAGCATGCACACACACTGACATCCACACGCACAGACACACACCCATACACACACATACAAATCCACATGCACAGACACACACACACAAACACACACGCGCACACACATGTACGCACGCATACATACACGCACAGACACACACACACACACACACACACACACACACACAGAGACACACACATACACAAACACACACACATACACACACACACAGACAGACATGCACATACTACTACTTTTTTTAGGTATATACATAAACACGCAATACAGCCAAATTGCTCCACGTCATTTATTTTTGTGGAAAGCCAGTGCAGGCCTGAGCGGCGGTCATATTTTGTACCGCCATGCGGTACATCTAGTTTTATTAAAGATGCCTATTTATATTGCTGTTTATGTTTAATGTCTTTTGATCTGTATGAAAATTGAGCACAGCTTCTTTTTACAGTAGATAGTGATAAAATAAGGTCATCGTTTTGAGGAAAAGGAATATAGAAAGCAAGTCACATATTCTGTTCTTTTCACATTGTTCTGTGTCCTGAGAGAAAGAGTAGAAAACTTTATCTCTTTAAAGTAAACCAGTCACAGTAAATAAACTCATACAGGTTTGGGGAGAGTAAATGATGACAGAATTATTATTTTTGCGTGAACTATTACTTTAAGATTCTCTGAGGCCTCTATACTACAGCATTACTGTAGATAATGTTCACTAGGTGGCGCTATAGTTTCAAATCAGAAAATACAGAGAAAACAATGAGGTTCACAGAGTCAAGGAAAACCTGGAAATATGTTATTTAAATTTTTTACATTTAATTTGTTTAGTGATTTGTTTTTAGTTTACTTGGTTAAAATGATTCTTTGTGAGTGCTATGACTGGTAAATAATTTTTGATCATGCATCTTTAGTCCTAATTATGATTAATAATAAATATATATTGTAGCGGCAACCTATAGCCGCTGAGAGGCTAAGCAGCAGGAAAAATCTGTGACGCGTTTTCTTGCATTTACATTCCAATAACGTTTTATTGGCATGATAACAGACCATCCACGTAGAAACAATTGATGATGAGAAACATATAAACGGTCAACAGAAAGTGAGCACTCCCTGCTACTCACCCCCTCTCTACACAATAAACCAAACAGGAAACACTACCAGGTATATACCCACCGATACCCATGTGACCAAACCACCTGGAAACTTAGCGCAAAATACAAAATAAAAGACGAACGTTTTATGCACTTACATTCCAGCCCCTGATTATTACACAATAAACCTGTAATAATCACAGACACAATCAAAATATGAACAATATTAACATACATTACATAATTGTTATACATGAATTTCCTTTTTTTTTTTACATAATGCTTAAGGAAATGTGAAAAAAATTTATGTGTGTGAAAATGTCCAAATCACTCAAGTGTTCATTTAGTTCATCATTGTAGCCGGGTAAAGTTAATGTAAAAGTCCAGTCTAAGTCAGTAAAGTTAGTAATTAAATCAAGTCCAAGTCAAAAAGTCAAGTCAAAAGGGTCAGTTGAGAGCTCTCAAATGTCAGTCATAGTTGATCTTTAAATTCCTTGGCTTCAAGAAGACGACAAATTTTTGTGATTGGCCTAGTCAAGCAGGTACTCATAGTCTTGATCTTAACTTGCCGTGTGAATCCTTTTTTGTCCGATATCGTGTGAATAATTTTGCCCATGATCCAGGAACTTCTTGGTGCATTTTCATCCATTATCAGTACAACATCTCCCAACTGATAGTTCCGTGTCTTTACCATCCACTTTTGGCGTTCTTGTAGTAAAGGTAGATATTCACCAATCCATCTTTTCCAAAATTGGTTGGCTAAATACTGAATTTGACGCCATCTTTGACGGGCATACAAATCTTCCTTCTCAAACAATCCAGGTGGTAATGTAAACTTTGTTTTTAGAAGGAGAAGATGATTAGGTGTTAAAGCTTCCATATCGTCAGGATCCAAAGATGATCTAGTTATGGGTCGATTATTAAGTATGGACTCTACTTCACATAAGAAAGTATGAAGACCTTCTTCATTCAAACTTTGCCCTCGAAGAATGGAGTTCAGTATTTTCTTTACTGATCTGATGAGCCTTTCCCAGATCCCTCCGTGGTGTGAACCGGTAGGAGGACTGAAAGTTCATTTAATCTTCCTTTGTAGAAGAACATCGTTTATCTGACTGTGGTTCCAATTTTGTATCGCCTCTTTTAATTCACGATCAGCCCCGACAAAGTTCGTTCCATTATCTGAACGTATTTCGGCCACTTGTCCTCTTCGAGCGATAAAACGTCTGAGTGCATGAATGAAGGAGTCGGTGTCCAGTGATGCAACCATCTCAATGTGGTTCTTCCTCGCTTTACTTCAAATGGGCCGAAACAATCCAGTCCAACATGAGTAAAGGGTGGTTTGTCTGGGGAGACTCGATCGTGAGGCAAATCAGCCATCTGTTGATGACCTGCAATTGCATTGAACCTTTTACACACTACACATTTTGACAGAAATGTTCTTATGGCTACACTAGCTCCGGGGATCCAATATCGCTGTCGAAGAGTCGCCAACATGAAGTTCCGTCCACTATGTCCCACTTCTTCATGAATTTGTCTCAGGATTAGGTTAGAAATGTGTAAATCTTTTGCCAATATAATTGGATGTTTAGAATGTTCAGGGATCAATGCATTATTAAGGCGTCCACCAACCTTGATGATATCAGACTGAAGTATTGGATTAAGACTATAAACAGGACTATTTCGCTTGACTACTCCACACTTTCGTAGACTCTTTAGTTCCTCCGGAAATTTCTTTCTTTGAGAAAGTCGGATGATTTCCATTTCGGCCTTTTCTAATTCTTCCAATGTAAGTAAGTCCTTACGCACCGTAGGTTCAAACTTCTGCATTTCCTGATCAATAATCATCTCTTGTTGATATGGATCTGTATCAGAGCGGACAAGAACAGTCTTCAGTCGTTTCCTTTCCTTGCTACGGTCCATCAAGATTTGTCTCAAACGAAGGATCCATGCTACGGCTTTCTTTAGTCGAATCCAAGAGGAGAAGTAATCAAAGAGATATGATATGGAGTCAGAATTTTCATTGACTTCTATCATGTTTACCAAAGCACTCCTTTTAATCTCAGGATCGTGAGGCAATATTGCATCCCTAGAGGTGGGGTCCATTGGCCACTCTTCTTGTGATCGAACGAGAAATGCGGGACCAGAAATCCACGTCTCATTCTTCAAAAATGAATCCACCCTCGCTCCTCTAGACGCCAGATCTGCTGGATTGCTTGACGAATTCACGTACCTCCATTGTGCTACATCTGAAACCTTCAGGATTTTGGACACTCTATTAGCCACAAAACACTTAAATCTTGAGGTCCTATTTCGAAGGTATTTAAGTACTGAAGTACTGTCAGTCCAAAAAATGGAATTCTCAAAGGGCATCTTGAATTCTTTCGTCCAGATTTTGTCAATGCGGCTTGCAAGAGTGGCAGCTGTAAGTTCCAGGCGAGGGATTGTAATGGATCTCAATGGTGTAACTCTTGCCTTGCTTACTAGAAGGGTAGAATATGCCTGTTGTTGGTCATTATGGAGCAGCAAATAGGATACCACACCATATCCTTGCTCGCTTGCATCTGAAAAATGATGTATTTGAGCAGAAATTACATCTCCAAACCCGTTAGGCTTCAAACGTCTTCTGACCTCAAAACTCTCCAAATGATGCAGATCATCCAGCCAGTTCGTCCAACGTTGAACATACGCTGATGGAATATCATTGTCCCATCCAATTCCCTCCCTACACAGATCTTGCAGTATCCTCTTGGCAGACAGAATCACAGGTGACAAGAACCCCAGAGGATCATAGATGGAACTAACCACTGAGAGAATTCCTCTCCTGGTAAGGGGTCTATCCTTGACTACCACTTTGAATTGAAAGGCATCCAATTCAGCACACCATTGCACTCCTAATGCTCTTTCCACTGGCAAAGTGTCACGATCGAAATCCAAATCCTTTACTTTTTTCTCTCTGTCCTTCTCAGGTACGACACCCAATACAGCACGGCTGTTGCTCGTCCATTTTGTTAAACGAAATCCACCTTTCGCACACATACTAGTAAGATCCTTGTATAGCTGCACAGCATCTGACTCGGAAGGTACGGAAACAAGGCAGTCATCCACATAGAAATTATTGAAAACAACATCCATTGTGTTGGGGTCAAATAGATCCTTTTGATCCATTGCACATTTCCTCAATGCAAAACTCGAGCAACTTGGTGATGATGTAGCCCCAAATAAATGAACCACCATTCTGTATTCCTCCAGACTGCTGTTTACATTACCTTCTGGCCACCACAGAAATCTCAAGAGATCACAATCTTCTGGGTGAATTCTGATTTGATGGAACATGGCTTCAATGTCGGCCATCAGGGCAACAGATTCCAGTCTAAATCGTACAAGTACACTCACTAATGAACTGGTTAAGTCTGGACCTTGTAGAAGCTTGCTGTTCAGTGATGTACCCTGATAAGAAGCTCCACAATCAAACACAACCCTAATCTTGTGCTTTTTAAGATGATATACACCGTGATGGGGTAAATACCACAGACGTCCGTCACGTCTCTCCAGTTCAGCCGCAGGTACACTTTCTGCATAACCCTTATGGATCACATCCTCCATAAAGGTGGTGTAATCTGCATGAAAGGAAGAATTCACTTTAAACCTTTTTTGAAGAGTTAAAGCACGTTGTTCTGCAATTCTCCTGTTCATAGGCATGACTACTTCAGCATTTCTGAATGGTAGACCGATGTAATAATGACCATTAATCAGTCTTGCTGAATTGGACACAAAATTCATAAACTGTTGATCTTCTTTAGATGTTCCTACCATTTCTTCATGAGCAGTCTCTGGAAAATCGGCCTTAAATTGCTGCTTCCACAACTCTTCCAACTTCATTACTGCAATCCGATTCACAGTCACAGGAAGTTGGTTGGCAGCATCATCTCCAGTCATGCCTACTCCTTTAAGTGGTCCGTTAACAGTCCATCCGAACAGGGTTCTTACAGCATATGGGCCATTATTTTGACTACGTATGATCTCCCAAGGCTCCAATGCTTCTGGAACATTAGCTCCAATCAAAAGCTCAATGCCAGCATTAATCATAGGTAAACAGATATGACTCAGATAGGGCCAAAATTCAAGATCTTTCTGTGAGGCGATGTTTACTGTGGTCACAGGCATGGTCTTCTGTGTATACACTTCGGGCAATGCACAGAAGTATTCTTGACTCAAACCAGAAACCTCCAAGTCTTTTAGAACGTAGCTACCAACTGATTTATCTTGACTCATAGTTCTGAGAAGAATATTAACTCTCTTTCCAGGGAGATTGAGCTTGTTCATCAAACTTTCTGTACAGAAAGAAGCAGAACTTCCAGAATCAAGAAAAGCATACGTCATCACCACACTGTTTCCCTTTTTTGATTTAACACAAACTGGAACAATAGGTAACGCACAGTTGTCATTACCAGCCCCAGTAAGACCACTAGTTTGGAGAGAGACCATAGCACTGGCTACTGCTGACTTGAATTCGTCTTTCTTCTTGTCCAAAGTGTCTACCTTCTCATGAGGATAAATGTGAAGAAGACTTGGATGTTTAAGACTACATATATTACAGATACTTCTCTTTTTGCAGTCCCTGCTGAGGTGTCCTGTATGCAAGCAGCCAAAGCAAATTCCTCTCGCCATCAGAAAGTTCATCTTTTTTCTGTGACTTTTTCTGGTAAGTTTATTACAAACATCCAGTGTGTGTTCACCGCTACAGAAGAGACAGATTCTGTTGGTTGATATCTTATGGTGTTCTTTTATTTCAGGCATAGCAGTGATAGTGGTTGCAAAACTGCTTCTAGTTTTTGGCTGACTTGCTTTTTCTGTTCATCTTCCTACCTCCAGCAGGCGAAACATCCTGAATATTACCAAACACAGGGTCAGATAGAATTTTTACTTGTCTCTCGATGAAGTCAACAACATCAGAAAAGGTGGTTTGATTGTGGCGTCGCTCCTTTAACTCATATGCAACGACTCTCCATCTGTCTTTGAGTTTATAAGGAAGCTTTGAGAGGATAACTTGCATGTTAGTTGTGAGATTCAGCTCATTCATATAGTGAATGTCTTGCATAGCGTTGCAACAACTCCTTAGGAAAAGACCATACTCTTGCAGGGACTTAGCATCTTCTGATTTTATAGCTTTCCATGAAAGAGCCTTTTCCATATATGATGAAGCTATTTTTACCTTATTGCCGAAGTTCTCCTTAAGCAATGCCTTAGCCTTTAAGTAACCTTGTGAAGGGGTCATGAGCTGGCAACTTCTAACAAGTTCTTTTGGCTGTCCTCGTGTATATTGCTCCAGGAAGTGCAGACAATCTCCTGGGTTGTCTGCCTTCTTTTCCACCACTTCCTCAAATGTGCGCATAAACTCATGAAAGCGCAATGGATCTCCATCAAAGCACTGTATTTCTCTGGGTGGAAGTGAAGACAAGTTATGCTGTTTAACCAATAAAGTAGCTATTTCATTCTGCTTACCCATAAGCTGAAGCATGCTTGCGTGGCTCACATCATTTTGAAAACTTGATCTTGACCCATGAGCATAATCAATATTCTGATTATCCAAAGATGACATGTTAGGCAATGTAGATTGTGAAGGTTTCATTTTAGATCTTGTTGATTGTTGTTGTACTGGCTGAGATAGAGAATAATTTGAAATCCTTTGTGTGTTATCGACATGTGATGTACGCGTTACAGGCATGGACTCTGATGCCGCTGGCACACTAGCTGAAGGAACAAATGGTTCCGCCACTGAATGAAGGGATTTAAACACAATCCTATCAACAGATGAATGAGATGCAGAATGCATGTCTTGATACACCTTTACTCTTGCTATTGACTCTGCTAATTTAGTTTCCAGTTCCAGTTTTTCCCTCCTTCTTCTCAACAGTTCCTCTTGTTCCTCCAGATCATGCTTCCTTTGCAGCATTTGTTGAGAAGCCAATAAAGCAGCCAGTTCTGCCTCAGCCTTAAGACGAATGGAGGATTGGCTTGATCGAGACCCATGAGATGTCGCTACATTTAGTCAACAGAGGCTACACAACTTTGGGATTATGGACGCAATTTGGAAACGGCTGTTTCTGCACACAGCATGTTGTGGCGGACGTGCTCTGTGAAGTGGATCGACGGACACGACGCACATACAGTACAAACGGCAAACGAGGTATGTCAGCGGTTTTAATGGATTGTGCTGTATCGCTGTTGTGGAAGACGCTGTTGTAGTTGTTGGATTGAAAAGAGAGCATAAGCCCACGGCAAAGGCCCTGGTGGCTAAAATTGAAGCCTTGCAAAGGGATCGCAAGAGTAAAGTGAATAAAGTGAAGAATTTGATTGGGTCAATGAAAGAGCTGATGATATGCGATGACAATGCGTCTCAAGTGTGTTCAATGCTGAAAACGATACAGTTGCTTATGGATGATGCATCTGTGCTACATAAAAGAGTATTGCCTCTACTACCTTTTGAGGAACAAAATAAACAAAATGAATGGTTTGACTCCATTTTGAAATATCATAATGTTTTTGTGGATGATGTTCAACAATGGATGAATGAAACTGGGAAACTGAATCCCTGCACTGCTCTTTCTATTACCCGTGAGCCTGTGGTTGAGGAAGCCATATATGCAACATCTCAAGGGGTTTGTGCATCTGATATTTCACCCTCTGTTGACGTGGTGTCCACGACACACAATACTCAGCCCTCTAATGTACATCTACAAGCTGGAATGGATTCTGGGAACTTTGAAAATGAAATTCAACCAATGGACAGTGCTTCAAATATAAGCAGTAAAAGATCTTCTGTAGCGACATCTCATGGGTCTCGATCAAGCCGATCCTCCATTCGTCTTAAGGCTGAGGCAGAACTGGCTGCTTTATTGGCTTCTCAACAAATGCTGCAAAGGAAGCATGATCTGGAGGAACAAGAGGAACTGTTGAGAAGAAGGAGGGAAAAACTGGAACTGGAAACTTAGCGCAAAATACAAAATAAAAGACGAACGTTTTATGCACTTACATATATATTTATTGGAATCCATTGGAATCCACTGCTGCTTCAATGTATATGTAATGAGTGATTATAAGGTATTATATATACCTTATATATACCAATATCAAATAAGTTGAATGACTTCTCCTGAGATTTTACTTTGTTATAGAAGTTACCAGTGTGATTACTGAAATGTTCTTTTCATGTATTCTCTAATGTCTGTATTTGATATCTGAATGCAGTAACAGTGCTTGCTTATTTAGCCCGACTTCCAGAAATGAAATAGGGACTGGTTTTGTGTTTGAGAAAGGTCTTCGGTGTGTTTAAACATATAGGGGTCATTGGAGCCAATAGTTTAAGGGACCATTTCATTGTTAAAGCCTTACTTTCCAGTTAGACTAAAGTGTAGTTCTCCTTGAGAGAAAGAACGCATTATCTTGATGTTTTGAGAGGACTCTCCTGTTTATAGTTAGAGTCTGGCCGAATCCAACCTTGGAAAAGCTGTGTGTCCGTGTGTGTGTTAGTCTTCTTGGTTACAGGTTAAGGAACCACTGGCATTATTGGAGATTGACTGAGTTGTTGTTCGGGACATGCTGGCACCCAGCAACCCAAATCTGCGACCTGGAAGGTCACGACGTGCCTAACTTCAGGGTCCGAGTGTCAGCTGCATAATCAGATGGAGATATGCTTCAGTCTATCTGTAGAAATACGTGTGGAAAATTACTATGTTTATCTGTTTCTTAGCCAATGAGAATCATTCAACCTGTAAGCAATGACGCAGTTTAGACCTTGGAAATGGTATAACTCCTGTGATCTTTGTTACTGTAAGCTGGGCGTCCTACGAATGCCTGTGTGAGTCTTGAAGCTGAACTTCTGCTGATGAAACTGCAAACTATCTTCAGTAAAACTTTTCTTAATTTTTTTTACATTCTGACTCCAGGTCTTCTTTCAAACATCTGGTCTTTGGGTCCTAAACTGTTAACCCCTAACAAGTCATTGTAACAGTCACCAGCTGGAGTGCCTTTGAAAGCCACCAGAGGGCACTCCACACCAGACTATTATCACTCCCTCACAAACTACATTTCCCATAACTCACTGCCCGGACTCATCATCACTGATTGCATTCACCTGCATCACCCTGTTAGTCTCAGCCTATTTATACCATGTTCACTCATTCACTCACTGAAGTTTTGTATGTTGTTGCACTGCATTTCCAAGCATTTTCCCTGGTTTCATAGCCTGGGAAAACCCAGACAAACTTCCGGCAAATTTAGATTTGCTCTGCAAGTAGTCTGGCAAAGAGCCCATTCAAGCCGATTTCTAATCCGTCCAAATCGAGGCACCAGTCAGAAACGTTGAGGCGGGCTTTACACGATGACGATCGCTCTGATTGGTTTTAGGTCTATCCAATTGCGCCCAGAGGCATTTGAGCGACGTCCGTTGGTGAAGCGCAGCAACTTTTAAATGCATTATTATATTCAAATTGCAAACACATGAGGACAGTCTCCATGAAAGACCCACTGGCAGATGAACGTGCGACTACATTTCTCTCCGAAACGGTAGGAAATTAAATTAGATTTAATAGAGGATTTTAACTGGGACAAGATGATTGACAGGACAGTTTAAGTGACAGGACGCACGCGACAGATCCGTCCGATAAAGATGACGAAGTAGTATGTCCCAAAGCTTGCCTACTTTTTTGCTACACATTCAAAAGTAAATACCTTTTCTTCACAAAAAGAGTACATAATTTTATGGCGTAGTGTAACTTAGGCAAATTGGGACGCAGCATGTGTCTTTACGCGATGACGATGCTCTGATTGGTTTTAGGTCTATCCAACTGCGCCCAGAGGCATTTGAGCTTATGCATACATACACAGGGTCCCCGCGGATCCTTAAAAAGTCTTAAAACGTCTTAAATAAAATTTACGTTTTTTAAGGTCTTAAAATGTATTAAATTTCACTAATTTTTGAAGAGTGGCATTAAATTTCATCTGGGCGGCATTAAATTTCATCTGGCGGAGTTTCTCAACTCCGGAAAACTCCGGGAATGATCAATGGCGGATACGGCTGCCTGCAACCCGGGGGCTCGTTCTTTTAAACGGTCTCGTTTAAAACCAGAGATCTACAGGACGACTGATGGCAAAGTAATAGTGGAGGATGAGTTATTAAACTTCCTTGCTGTGAAAATTAAGACTTTAAGCCAGGATGAGATTGTCTTATTGGCTACAAACACTTTTGACTCTGAGGCAATTGAAGCCTCCAAGAAAGTTTTGTTTGAGCTCTGTCCGGGAACTTCGCAGAGATGTGTTGCATACAAAGGGCAGCACAGAGACGCCAACAACATTAAACTCTGCCTAAAAGTACTGAATGAATGCGGGTTTAATATCCCTAGATTTGTTTCCTATTACCTGGATGAGCTTCCTCCGGTGACATTCTCGAGTCTAGATGTCTCCTGTTTGCTTCGGAGAATGGAGCAGCTTTGTGCGGAAGTGGGAGCTTTAAAACATATAACCCAGCTCCAGACGGGTGTTTGTGAACAAGTTCGCGCTGAAGCTGTGGAAATCAACCACCGGGTATCTGTTCTGGAGTGCAGATCTGGCAACCCGACTACTAGTGCTGTTGCTGCTGCTGCTGGGATCTCTCCAGGATCAAAGAAGGTCTTTTACCATGGCCCGGGGAATGCTGAGGCGCCGACGCCGGAGGTGCGAGGTGGCGAACATGCGCTGGCTGTAGAGCAGGGAGTTGGAGGCTTGGCGGACATGCACGCAATGGGAGACGAATTTGCGCGCTGTCCTGAACCGGTGCAGTGTAGCCGCGATGGGATTGTCGCGGTGGATGCAGCTACGGGGAAGGATCCGGCTGGGTCGGTGTCTTCCACTGGCTCTCCAAGTTGGAGTAAAGTTGCGAGAAACGGCCGGGCTCGGCAGAAGGCAAAGTCTGTTGCTACAGCTTTGGGTGGGCATGCGATTACCGCGAGACGTAAAAGATCTGGCCCAGCTTCCATCATCGGCACTGGAACCGTGAGTACTATTAAAACTGTGAAGACCAAAATAGTGAGTGTTTTTGCAACGAAATTTTCTCCAGAACTTGATGCAGACACACTTGCTGATTATCTTAAAAGTAAACTTAACAGAGTGGTCACGTGTCAAAAAATAGATAATGCACGTAGCAGGGTTGGCTCTTTTAAAGTGACTGCTGAATGTAATGATATTGGTGAAATGTACACTCCAGAGCTCTGGCCAGAAGGAGCTCTAATAAGGCGTTATTATGAGCCACGCAAGGCCAGTGTTGTTGGTTTATGTCGTGTGCCGTCCGAAAGGGAGGCAAATGGACACTCTGGTGTTAACCTGTCGGCATGAAAATGTCAATTCGGGTACTGTCTTACAACTGCCGTGGCCTCCGCCTGGGTCAGAGTGCAGGGGATAAAGCTCGACGCTCTGTGGTGGACAGTTTGCTCGCAGAATGTGACATTTTATGTTTGCAAGAGACTTTTATTGCTAAACAAAATCTAGAGAAACTGAACACTCTTAATGAAAACTTTCTTGGAGTGGGAGAGTCAACGACTGATTTTAGCAAGGCTATAGTCAGAGGCAGAATCCCAGGTGGGGTGGCTGTGCTCTGGGATAAAAAGCTTGATGCTGTGATAAAGCCGATCAGGCTTGATGTTGACTGGTGTATTGGGATACAATATACTTATAAAAGTAATAACTTTGTCATTTTAAATGTTTATACTCCATATGAGTCTAGTGAGAATGAGGTTGAATATCTAAATAGATTGGCTTTTATAAATGCTTTTATTCAAGACAATAGCATTTGCAGTGTATATGTTGTTGGGGATATGAATGCTGATTTCAGTGACAGTAACTCATTATTTGCTAAGCATCTGACCTGCTTCAGTGAAGATAATAACTTCATTCTATCAAGTAGAGTACTGTTGCCTGCAGACAGTTATACATACATAAGTGAAGCCTGGCACTCAACATCATGGCTTGACCATTGTTTTAGTACAGCTGATGGGCATGCAGCCATAGAGAATATGGGTATTAAGTACGGGGTCACAATAACAGACCATATACCTTTGGCCCTCACAATTAACATTGAAGAATTACCATCTACAGTCAGCAAGAATATTGCTATATGTGGTAATGTGAGTACTAAATTAGACTGGTCAACTCTTTCTGAAGAGGATCTTCTGGCTTATTATACTAACACAGACCATTATTTAAGTAATGTTTATCTGCCCAGAGAAGCTATTATGTGTAAGGATGTCAACTGTCAGATTGAGGAGCACAAGAGTAATCTATGTGCCATGTATGATGATGTTGTGGCTGCTTTGTTGGAGGGTGGTAAACCGCTTCAAAAACATAGGAGAAACAGGGCCTATAATATTAGACCAGGATGGAATGAGTATGTAGCACCATATCACGCTGAAGCTCGGGAAGCTTACAAGCTTTGGGCCCTGGCTGGGAGACCTAGGCAGGGCCCTGAGCTTGAAAATAAAAAGCTTGCCAATGCCAGATATAAGTATGCTGTACGTTTTATATCTAGAAATGAACAAGCCATGAGGGCTGACTCTATGGCCAGTAAAATGATGAGAAACAATATTACTGACTTTTGGAAGGATGTGAGGTCCCTCAATAACTGTAAATCTTCCATTCCTTGTACTGTTGAAGGAGTCTCCGGAGAAGATAATGTAGCTGAAATATGGAGACAGCACTATAGCTCCCTTTTTAACTGTTTAAAACATGACCCACATGTGGAGGACTCTCCTATCAGTAATGAAGCAATAAGTATTTTGACACATGAGGTATTTGATGCCATATGTAAATTACCTAATGATAAAGCATGTGGTATGGATTCAATAGCTGCAGAGCATCTGAAAAATGCAAGCCTTAGGCTTGCTTCCCTCCTAGCAATTAACTTTACTGGTTTGTTGATCCATGGCATACTACCAGATTCTATGTTGTCTATTCTGCTGGTCCCAGTTATTAAGGACAAAGCTGGAAAAGTTGGCTGCCTGGATAATTATAGACCTATAGCATTGGCCAGTATTTTATCCAAGGTAATGGAAAGAATCCTCCTTGATAGAGTGAGTGGGTATATCTCATCCCTGGATAATCAGTTTGGATTTAAGCCAAACCATGGCACAGACATGTGTATTTATGCTCTTAAGGAAATAGTGAATCTGTATAAGTCTAAAAATTCTACTATTCTCATGTGTTTTATTGATGCCTCCAAAGCATTTGATCGAGTGAATCACAAACAGCTTTTTATTAAGCTAAAGCAAAGGGGAGTCCCTGGGTATATTGTGAGGGTTCTTGCCTACTGGTATGCCCACCAGCAGATGCATATCAAATGGGGGGGTAGCATATCTGCCCCCTTTAGAGTGTCCAATGGTGTTAGGCAGGGAGGAATTTTGTCCCCTGTCTTATTTAATTTATATATGGATGAACTGTCAAGTAGACTTAATGGTTGCAACACTGGCTGTATGATTGGTGGCATGCTGGTGAATCATCTTATGTATGCAGATGACCTTGTTATTTTTAGTCCGAGTAGTGCTGGGCAGCAGGAGCTTCTTGATATATGCTCTGATTATGGGGTGGAATTTGATATAAAATTCAATTCCTGCAAAAGCGCTGTTTTAATATGCAGAACGAAACAGGATAAATGGCTTAATTTTCCTGTGTTCACGCTAGCCAATAAGTGTCTTGAGGTCTGCAAAAAAATTAAATACCTTGGTCATTGTATTGCAGATGATATGAACGATGATGATGACATATACAGACAGTGTTATAAGTTATATGCACAGGCAAACACCATAGCACGTAAGTTTAGCTACTGTTCTACTCAAGTTAAAGTGGCTCTGTTTAAAGCTTACTGTACACCACTCTATACTGCCCATCTGTGGTCTTCTTATAGAAAATCCAGCATGCAGAAGCTACAAGTTGCCTACAATGATGGAATGAGAATTTTGCTTAAGGTTCCCAGAGGAGGGAGTGCTAGTCAGATGTTTGTATCTGTAGGAGTAACCACACTGAAAGCACTTTTAAGAAACTTGATGTTTAAGTTTATGCAACGTCTGGATAAGTCTAACAACAGTATCATGGTGGCACTCTCAAATCCCTTAGTGAGTTGCTCCAGGTACAAATCCAGACTGAGAGTGCATTGGCTGAAATGTCTGTATGTATTTTAATTATTGTATTTGCTTTTTATTATTGTTGTTTGCTCGTTTGTTTTGTTTATTTTTATCTGTTCTGTCTTGCATGGCTTTTGGACATGAGTCTGGCAAATAAACTGAATTGAATTATCTCCTTTTGTCGGGAGAAACTACCGGTATTTTCCATTTAACCAGTGCACGTCCCTGTCTAAAGACAGTAAAAAGTAGCGTGTGCCTATTGCACAGGCATCACACACCATTTAGGGGGCAGTACGTGTTTTCCGTAGGCCTGTCATAGAAACAGATGAAGAAGTGTAGTGGCAGACGCGAGCTAAGATGGGGAAGTGCAAATTTAATGATAACTGGCTCAATGATGAGAAATATAGGGCTGCAAAAGCCCTTGACGCGCATATGAAAGGGGAGAAGCACAAGCGCGACAGTCAGGCAACAACTGTCCCCATTCAGCTGTTTGCCTACATCGAAATTTTTAATCCAAAGAGTCAAGGATAGTCTATCTACATACGTGACTTTCACGTTTCCATGGTAATCAGTCACTCGTGCATCACGCCCAAATGCACGCAACCAAATGCAGTAAGAAAAATAATCTTGTTTTAAGATTGTTTTTATTAAGTTTTTTTGAATTAAGTTTTTTTTTCTTACTGCACTGGCAGATAATTTAGCTTGTTTTAAGCAAAAATGACTTAAGTTACTTACTGTTTATCTGAAAACAAAATAGAATTTCTTATGTAGTTTTACTTCTCTAGTAAATGCTTCTTGATTTAAGAATTTTTAGATTTTTGGACTGGAAACAACACAAAAATACTAAGTAAGAAAAGCATTTTTTGCAGTGCATACAGCACCTTTAAGGAAAAACCTGTCAACAAGCCTGAAAAAAGAATTGGTAGTTATTCTGTCCCCCTCACTTTTGAAATGATGGCTAGGCTACGGCCCTGAGGCTAACATTACAGCCGCATTGTTGTCTTTGGGGCACCATTTTACATTCTCCCTAACTAATACACTGAAGGCTGAAATGCTGTGGGTTTTGCACACGGTTAGCCGACATCACTCCTATACATCCAACGAAGACATGAGCACTTCAGGGCAATGTTCCCTGAGGAATGTGCAAAAACATTTAGTTGTGGCAGGGTCAAAACCTCTTCTCTTACTCGATTTGGACTTGTTCAGTACATAAAAAGGGGACTTCTGTCAAGTGTGAATCAAGGCAGCTTCGTTGTGATATTTGACGAAAGCATGAATTGGACCACCAAAGGCTATTAAGACTATTTGCACTGTTGCTCAAATACAAATGTGCTTTGTTAACCTGAACACCCTAGAGTGTCATTTTTATATATATATTTTTTCCATGGTAATGGTCTTAATTTTTATTCTTGAAGGTCTTAAAAAGGTCTTAAAAGTCATTCAATTTGTTGATCAAAAATGTGCAGATACCCTGATACACACACACACCTATACATTTACACACTATACATATAGCAAGATGTCCTCTTTTAAAGACAACTCTTTTCTTCTTGCAGTGTAAATGCATTTAAATTCTTAATATTTTTCAATCCTGTAATATTCTGTTCGCTACTGATGTCACACTTTCATGGGCATGTGCTCCATAGTTATTCCTAAACTCTGTTTAATGTACTCTGTGTGTGTGTGTGTGTGTGTGTGTGTGTGTGTGTGTAGTGAGGTTGTGCTGTGATAAGGATTAAACATTTTTGCTCAATAAGTGTTCATTGCTGTTTTCAGGCTAAAAACATGCTCATTTACACCTTGTATGAACTAGTGATTAATAAATGACCCAGAAGCATTATTCATAAATCTGGATTATGCAAACAAAAGACAGTGGAATTAATGAGAGATAATTCACAAAATAAAAAAAAATAATAACAATAATTAATTTAAGACAGCATGTAATGTTACATAAATCTTTTATTGACATTTGCCTTTAAACATTATTGTAAAAATGCAGGTTATAGAAAAGACGTGTGTGGTTTCTATAGCAACAGACTGTAAATATATTGCTTTGAATCTCTGTTTTTTTTAACATTAAGTCTTATATTCAGAGCATATCTATATTTACATTTGCAGATTACAACAACACCCCATAAATGTTCATAATCTCAGTGGCTTTCTGTCCTGCTTTTGGCAACGGCAGGTCAGTCCAGTTTCTTCCCTATTCAAATCCATTACAGCACAAGATCAGCCACAATCCACAAGCTTTAGGAGAACAGCAAACCTCAAAATACTTCATTTACCCGAGAGAATCTCACAAAAACTGTCAAAAATGACCAAGTTAAGACTCGATCTGAAGATCTAGTCTGACCAAATTAGGGCTAGTCCAATCTACTTTCTATGTTACTTACTTAAAGTTATGACCAGTCTTGAGGTAAAAAATGAGATGATTAACTTGTAGGTCATATTTCACCCCAAAATGTAAAAAAAAAAAAAAACCACATATATATATATATATATATATATATATATATATATATATATATATATATATATATATATATATACACACACTCACTTAAAGGATTATTAGGAACACCTGTTCAATTTCTCATTAATGCAATTATCTAATCAACCAATCACATGGCAGTTGCTTCAATGCATTTAGGGGTGTGGTCCTGGTCAAGACAATCTCCTGAACTCCAAACTGAATGTCAGAAAGGGAAAGAAAGGTGATTTAAGCAATTTTGAGCGTGGCATGGTTGTTGGTGCCAGACGGGCCGGTCTGAGTATTTCACAATCTGCTCAGTTACTGGGATTTTCACGCACAACCATTTCTAGGGTTTACAAAGAATGGTGTGAAAAGGGAAAAACATCCAGTATGCGGCAGTCCTGTGGGCGAAAATGCCTTGTTGATGCTAGAGGTCAGGGGAGAATGGGCCGACTGATTCAAGCTGATAGAAGAGCAACTTTGACTGAAATAACCACTCGTTACAACCGAGGTATGCAGCAAAGCATTTGTGAAGCCACAACACGCACAACCTTGAGGCGGATGGGCTACAACAGCAGAAGACCCCACCGGGTACCACTCATCTCCACTACAAATAGGAAAAAGAGGCTACAATTTGCACGAGCTCACCAAAATTGGACAGTTGAAGACTGGAAAAATGTTGCCTGGTCTGATGAGTCTCGATTTCTGTTGAGACATTCAGATGGTAGAGTCAGAATTTGGCGTAAACAGAATGAGAACATGGATCCATCATGCCTTGTTACCACTGTGCAGGCTGGTGGTGGTGGTGTAATGGTGTGGGGGATGTTTTCTTGGCACACTTTAGGCCTCTTAGTGCCAATTGGGCATCGTTTAAATGCCACGGCCTACCTCAGCATTGTTTCTGACCATGTCCATCCCTTTATGACCACCATGTACCCATCCTCTGATGGCTACTTCCAGCAGGATAATGCACCATGTCACAAAGCTCAAATCATTTCAAATTGGTTTCTTGAACATGACAATGAGCTCACTGTACTAAAATGGCCCCCACAGTCACCAGATCTCAACCGAATAGAGCATCTTTGGGATGTGGATATATATATTTTACAAAAAGAGTTAAAAACTGCATAAATATGATTCATACAATTTTATAATCCCATAAATAAAATTAAATAGGTTTTAAGTACCTAATTAAAACATTTTCTCACATTGTGACATTATTTTCATGACAATTAAGCACATTTAAACACAGCTTGCAGTTCGCTTACTGCAAATAATAAAAAATAATAACTAAAACGTATTTAAATTTTGAAGCATACATCATGGTAGTATTTGTTGTACTGAATATAATTTGATAAAATAAAATAAATGTAAACAATAAATAAAATAAAGGATGTTTTTCATTCCTCATGTATGACTCCTCGGGGTGAAATGCGTGACCCAGACATGTTTTGTGAGATTCACCAAATCATCGGACAGCCAATGTTTTATCATCATCATCTCTATCTGTTCTGCACATCTGGAAACATCCCGTCAAACACAAAATAACACAAGTGCTATAGATATATATCAACAAAAGCTCTGTGTCGTCTATCACAGGGCGTTCAGGTGAGATGTTCGCACGTCTGTGAACAAAATGTGGCAGTGTGGAAACAGATGAAGCTCAGATTCAGACGTCTGTGGCCTAATAACTCGGACTCTTTCCTGAGCTCTTCATTTACAAATCCATAATTCCCTTTAATCAAACAAATCGAGAAATCAAGTGATGTAATCAACTCAGATTTTGACATTAAATCCCATTTTAGAAGTAGTTTTGTTCTGTGCACTGGATCGCCTCACGTCAGAACAGATCGGGGTTCAAGGCTTTTATAAAACACTTCACAATATTAAAATCCTCTCATATTGCATTGCTCTCCCATAATAGTGCTTGGCACAGAAACGTGTGTTTGCAAATGACCCAACTTATTTTTCTTTACATTTACAAACGTATATACATTCTTACACGATAATGTACAAACAAAGATGTAAGTGCAAATACAATATGCATGCATGTCACTTTAAAATCTCGTTAAAACTGAAATGAGTTTCACACCAGAGCTTCAGAACTGCGAATATAAACGACTGTATCCAAACGAGAGCGAGTGAAGGGCAAAAACTGCACGAAACGAACATCTTCAAGAGCCTCGACCACCGAACGGACCAAGAAATAATGATGTGAAATAATACTGTCAGGTCACTGTAGAAATTACACTCCAGAAAAGCTTCAGTCACGGGCGTGTCGAGGGAAAGACTGGCTGTGTCACATCTGGACTGAGCTCAAACTGGACACATTAAATAATATGAAACAATAACTCAACATCATCATAACAAGATTCAGTAGAAAGTGAGTACTTGGCCCTATATGACATCATCATGACCTTTGACACCAGTTGTGTTTGTTCGTTCAGTCTGAGTTTACACTGTAGGGCCGGGCGATATACGCTTTGTTTATAAAATATCACATATTTATAAAATGAAGCAACATTGTGATGATTTTATTTGGCCATTGAGTTTCTTCTCTGATTATTTTCCATGAATCAGTCGAACTGATATTTATACATGTTTTTCTCTTGATTTTTACTGTATTTTTCTTCTTGCATTAAACATTTTCAGTCAAACTGGCAACAGTTTCTATTTGGTTGAAATTACTAAAAGAAATCAGCCTTCAAATCTATTTCAGAGCAAATATATAAATACTAATAAATACCGAACATGTTCAAAAGGCTGAAAAAAATTATATATTATATATATATTTTTTTAAATCAAAATATTAAAATATCGCCCAGCCCTAACTGTCCAAGTAATAAATTGATATAGCCTATAAATATGGTCCAGAATGCTGGTAGCATTACAACAAAACATCGCTGAAAAGTTTACGGTTTTCCTGTGGACAGGAAAACAAGCTTTTATCGACTTCTCAATGATCTATTTTTGACATTAAGAAATAAAGATTTATTCATATCTAGAGAACACAGGCTGTGTTCAGGCAGACTGATGTCCTGATGGACTGTGTTCTCACTCATCCGGCTGTGAGAGAGCTCTGTGACGGAGGAGGAAACACACTAATATCCACTATCAGTGTCCGTTCAGTCAGTGCTGGGAGCTGGAATCGGTGTGTGTGTGTGTGTGTGTGTGTGTGTGTGTGTGTGTGTGTGTGTGAGCTCTCAGACTCGCGGCTCCAGTCTGTGGGACAGTTCAAACAGAGTCTGCTGATTGTCAATGATGTGAAGGTAATGGACACTGGATCGCACCTCAGCGCTGTCACACGGGGAAAGCTCGTTTCCTGGGAAGAGGAGAAATCAATGGAGTTAACGGACTTATTCTCCTCAGCTCTAATGAAGACAGAGACGATGACCTGAGATATTAATTACAACTGAATTATCAATGCATCAATACAGACATTTTGCCTGATACAGACAGCTAATAATTAGCAGTGTCTGCTTATTATATACAGTATGTATATATATATATATATATATATATATATATATATATATATATATATATATATATATATATATATATATATAAAACCTTTTATTTCATTTAAAATGTAAATTTGTATTTTTATGGCTGATCACCAATATGATAGCTGATAAATTTGTACTGTTTTAATAATCATAATAATACTGATATAAAACACTAAGATTGTCCGATACTACTATAATAACTGAAATATTATATATATTTATTAATATACAGTATATAACCAGAGATTAGAAATGGTTCAAGGAACAAAACCAGGAACCAAAATCCTTTTAAACTGTTTCAGAGTGAAAACACTGAAACATTATTTTTAAATACTGGTAACTGGTTAATGTTATTTTGTTCTGATAATTTTTCACTAAACCAAAGACCCAAGTTTTGCTTTTTTTAATTACATTTAGCAAATATTATTTAGCAAAACATCTGCATAAAAATACAGTTTCTGATCAGAATGCCCCAAAAAATCACTTAAAATCCATGATATTAAGGCATAATGTGTGTTTATATTAATCACACCTCATGTGATGCTTTCATTTTGATTAGTAAAACCATGACATGTGTAAATAATGTTTGTGATTGGACACTCGACCGGAGGAAACACTGACCTGTCTGATCAGTCTGACAGTGGCGAATGAGTCGGACGGTGTCGGCTATCATGTGCTGAAAACACACACACACACACACATCAACAACACATCTCAGTGAAGATAACACATCTGAAGCCTGTCAATCACGGACACTCACCAGCTTCTCGAAATTCACCAGATTATCATGAAATGTTTTGTTCCCCTCATGGATGAAGGTGATATCTGAAAACCAACAGAGATCACAACATCACGAGACCAAGAAACAAATCACTGGCCATGCGATGTATTAGTGTGTGTGGTGTATGTGAGTGGTTGTGACATCACTTCCTGTCCACCAGCGGGCGGCTCCTGTACCTTTGAGCAGCAGAGGCATGAAGGGGATTTTGGGCGGCTTCATCTTCTTGAAAGCGTCTCTGTAGGCTTTGTGATTCATGGATGGATCCTGAGGAAGAAGACGGATGAATCTCTTTATGATCATATGTTGACATGGAATCAAAATCAACCATATTTATGTTTGTTTTATGTTTATGTGACTGGGTTTGACGTACCGTCAACAGCTCAAGTTCAGAGAAAAGCTTCTTGAATTTTCCGGGAACTTTCTGCAGGAAAGAGAGCGACAGAAACTGATGAGCAGGAAAGTCATCATCTTGTTTAAAGTCTGCATGAAATCAAAATGGACAATTCTTATTTTTTAATGGAGTATTGCAGTGTTTATTATAAATGATTTATCCGTGCTCATCATTATTTTTTAAATTCATGTGCCGTCGTGATCTTGAATCCGAATCACTTTATCCTCCCTCTGGCATCTCTTCTTTTCTCTGATGATGTGGGCGGGGCAACCTGTCACTCACATGAGATCAGCCAATAGCAAACTACAACCATCCAATCAATTCCCAATGGACGAAATCAAGCCCCGCCCACATTTGTTATTGATCCAATAGGGCAGAAAAGACGATTGCAGCTTCGGTTTCATGCTGACTTTTGTATCATTAACTCGTTCACCCTTAAACTGTGTTCAAACCAGAGCAACAAGCGATGAATCCTCAAATCTCTATAGTTCTCATGTTGTGCTGGTTGGTCCAAACTGTATATTAAACATCATTACTCATTGTATATTCTGTGATTTTGCCTCTGTTCACTTTCAGCATGGAGAGACCAATTGTTTGTAAAGTAAACTAGTGTCATCATCATCACAGCTGGTTAGTACAGGGTGAGCATGTGTAGAAGTGTGTGAAGTGTGTGAAGTGTTTTACCTCCCACGTCTGGTTCAGTCGGCTGACGGCTGCGGTGTTTAAACCCATGATGATGGCAAACGAGGAGTTCAGGTTCCTGTGCGCTTTACAGCTGAAACACACACACACACACACACACACACACGAGTCAGTCACTGCCTTCCAGACACAGAGAGTTCAAACACCCACACAGAATAAAACATCATTCCAGAACCTCTCTGACTGACTAGAATAAAGATATTAACCGCACATAATCTGTTCACACAGTCTGTTCACTGAGCGGCGGATACATGTGACACACACACACACACACACACACACACACACACACACACACACACACACACACACACACACACACTGACGGGTATAAACTGACACTGACAAACTTTAGTTTATGGAATCAAATCATATATTGATTTTTTTGAGTTTGATAAACAGCAGGTAAAGTATTTTTGGTTATGATATTTTGGTTTGATAATTGCTCTTTATAACTTAAATACCATTAACTAATTTTCAAATCAGAAACAATAGAAAACTATAATACATTTACAAAAAAAAATCAGCAAAAAGCGATTACAACAACAAAAAATATTGGAAATCATAATAACATAAAATATTGTAATCTTGTAGTTAAAAAACAACATATAAACAAGAATATGAAAAATATACTTAATATATTTAATATTACTTAATTACACAAAAATAATCTGTCCGTCATAAAAGCAGCATTATCATATTTTAATAATAAAATAATATCTAAATAAAATATTCTATATTTGTAATATATCAATTTTAAATTAAATATAAACTAAAATAATTAAATAAAATGTAAAATTTTAATATATCAAATTTTTTTATTAAACATATGAGTAATTAGTATCTGTCAGAAAAAGTTGGAATTATTGTTGTAATGATAAAACATAAACTAAACTAATAAAATATTTAATATATTAAATAAATCAATGTTATTATATCAAACAAAAACAATCAGTATCTGACTATCTGTCATAAAATCCAATATTATTTTTAATAATAAAATATAAACTAAAATAGTAAACTAAAATATTTTTTAATATTTTACTATTATTTTATTAAATTTAAAAACAATCACTATATGTCTTAAAACAGTATTATATTGTTTTAATAATAATAAAAATATAAACTAAACTAATAAGAAGTTTTACATTTTTAATATATCATTTTATTAAAGATACAAAAAAATTATTATCAGTCATAAAAAGCGGTACTGGTTGATCAAAGCAAAGCTGCATATTCCAGTGTGCGTTCTGATTCATGTCTGTGACGTAACCTGTATTTAATACTTGAGTACAGACGTGGATCCTGACAAACACACTCGGAGCGGAGACTCACTGAGCAGCGATCTTGATGAACTTCTTGAGCAGCTGGACTCGTTTCCCGAGCGAGGGGCACAGCAGCACCTCTGACATCACCCACTGCTGGACCTCGTTACAGCGCTGCAGCAGGAACTCTAGCGCCACCGTGTGGCCAGTGCTGGCCTGACGACTGAACGTGTAGAAGATCAGCTCTTGCTGAGAGAGAGAGAGAGAGAGAGAGAGAGAGAGAGAGAGAGAGAGAGAGAGAGAGAGCATCATCACACAGGCTTCTCATCTGTGGATACATGTGTCCACGTGTGCTTTAAAAGAGCAAATGTGCAATATCTTTCAAAAGTTTGGGGTCAGTACGATTTTTTAAAAAGAAATTAATACGTTTATTCAGCAAGAAATGCTGTTCTTTTCAACTTTCTATTCATCAAAAAATCCTGGATTTTTTTTAATCACGGTTTCCAAAAAAATATAAAGTTGCACAACCATTGATTCATTTTCACTATTGATAATAATAAATGTAAGCATATTAGAATGACTTCTGAAGGATCATGTGACACTGAAGACTGGAGTAATGATGCTGAAAATTCAGCTTTGATCACAGGAATAAATTACAGTTTAACATATATTCACATAGAAAATTGTCATTTTGAAATTGTAATAATATTTCACAATTTTACTGTTTTTACTGTATTTTTGATCAAATAAATGCAGCCTTGGTGAGCAGAAGAAACTGTTTCAAAAAAATTAAAAATTCCTATTGACCCCAAACCTAAATTCTAAAAACTCCAATATAAAGGACATAAGAACGTTTAACAAATATGAATGCCATCATAAGTATTAGTCATTGAGGTTTAAGATTAAAAACAACATAAGCTCTACGGACAGCATCTCTGGCCCGCAGCCGATCACCACAGACGATCATTTCAGCTCGTTCCTCTTCATAACAGGGTTCATGTGAACATGTCCTGCTGTGACAGAAGCTTCACCTCATGGATGGAGTTGAAGAGATTCCACTCGAAGTTGGTGAGAGCCACGGCGACGTCCCACGTGTTGATCCCCAGCAGTCTGACCGGCTTCTGTCCCAACTCAGGACATTCAGTCAGAGGCGGCTGAGACACACACACACCATCACAGATGAGCTTTCAGTTTTTACTGAAAATTACAGTTTTTACTAAAATATTAAAGGCATAGTTCCTAATATGTATGCAAGATTCTTCTTGTGGCTTGCAAAAAAACTATGACTAGGAATTGGCCAGTGTAAACAATGGTTTGGAATTATTGAAGAAATCCTGGTTATGGAAGAACTTACTCTAAAGATGAAAAAAGTGCTTTCAAAATGGACTGGGAAAAGTGGTTGATACGTAAAAAATGTAAAGACATCCTTGTAATTGTACAACACAGGAATTGTAATAGGAATGGTTCGGGGGGGGGGGCGTTTTAAGTGGGGGGTCAGTACATATATTTATAGGTATGTATGTTCATTGATATTTAAGAATATGCGCTGATATGTATTTATAAGTATACAGCTGTGTACGCAATGTATCATATATGTCACCCTGGATCACAAAACCAGTCACGAGTCGCACGGGTATATTTATGGAAATAGCCAACAATACATTGTATGGGTCAAAATTATGCCAAAATCATTAGGATATTAAGTAAAGATCATGTTCCATGAAGATATTTAGTAAATTTCCTACCGTAAATATATAAAACATTTATTTTTGTGAGTGAATGCAGCACAATCGCGAACATAAATGGAGAACTTTAAAGACGATTTTCTCAATGTTTCGATTTTTGTGCAGATTCCAGATTTACAAATAGTTGTATCTCGACCAAATATTGTCCTATCCATACATACATCAATGGAAAGCTTATTTATTCAGCTTTTAGATTATGTACTGTATAAATCTCAATTTAAAATTTTTATATTTAATACCCTTGTGACTGGTTTTGTGGTCCAGCGTCACATATTTGATATGTGTATGTACTTTGATTGTTAATTGTTGGAACACAGAGACACAGTAAAGTTGAGAGTTGTTGTACCAGGATCTCGCTGAGGTCTCTCCGACAGGCGATCAGTCTGCCCGGCGCCACCAGAGACTCGGGGTAAATACTGTCGTGAGGCTGAAGGACACGCTGCTCTGTGACACAGAAGAGAGAGAGGAGAGAGTGAATGTGTGTGTGTGTAGATGTGTTTATGGTTCTGTCTGAGTCGTGTGTGTGTGTGTGTGTGTATAAACCTCCACTGTACGTCTGGACCGTCAGCATCATGTCGTCTTCAGATCTGTCCATCCGCTGAGCCACGATGTGCAGAAGCTCCTGAGCCACGACTGAAGGCTTCACACGCATGCTGAGATACGAGTCACAGCTCACGTACACACGACACATCACTGACACACACACACACACAGAGAAAGAGAGGGGATTTTAATCAGTGAATCTCATGAACACTGTCAAAAATATGTCTGGATTCATTTCACCCCAAAGTCAAAAGATTAAGTTATTACATTTATATTTTTATATTCAATAATATTCCTTTAACATGCATATATTATATTAAAAATATTATTTAAATATTATTATTTATTTAAATATGTTTTCCATGAAGAAAATTTTGTTCTGTTAATCTATAATTTTTAATCAATTATACTTTATTTACATTTATATTTTAATACATTTATATTTGCAAAAGAGAAAATGAAGTACTATTACTGTTTTTCTAAAAATTATTTTATTTTTATTTACATTGTTGCATTAAAATGATTAAAATATTATATATAATAAATGTATTTTTGCACAAAGACTTTTTTTATTACATTATGACGTTTGTTTTGCAGCACAACTTTTTTTTCATTGACAATTATCTATACTGCAATGCAAAAAATATATAAATTTAACATAATTTAATATGCAAAATGATATACAAAATATAACAATAAATATTTATATAAATAAATTAAATACAAATAGGTCAGGTTTTACCCTACAATCAAAACAAAAATTAAAAAAGAAAATAAAATTAATATATTATTCATATTCATATATGTGTGTGTGAGTGTGTCCGTGTGTATGTCTGTAGCTGCGTTTACATGGACACTTATAATCAGATTGACGGCCTTCAAAAACCTTCATGTAAACACCTTAATCAATCCGATTAAGTTCGATCCGAATGAAATTTCGATCGGATTGAAAGGGGTGGTTTATCCATTTTGTAATCCGATTGAGAGAACATGTAAACACTTGATCGGATTGAAAACCGAAACTGAAAGGACTGCGCATGTGCGATGACGTTAAATAGCATAATGACGTATGACGCGCGGAACGAGCTGTTCTTCCTGTTGAATAAAGTGTCATATTAATAAGTTTCCCGTCATTCTAAAATTCTCATTTCACTCGCGCGTCTGTGAAGTGAAGCAGGACAACGTCCCACCAGTCCTTGTTTTGGATTCTCATCCACAGACGTCTGGTTTTGGACGCCGGGAGGGGCATTTTTACTCCGTGATCAATAAGCAGCACGGCAAAACGGTTAATATGCTCTAAATTATGACCAGAGACGAATTAATATTACGTCTGCTGTTTAAAACAAATAAAAAACCAATAGAGGAGAATATTTATGCGCGAAAAGCGGGAAACTCTGTATATTTGTGCAGTGTGCGCATGTCAAAACATCAGATCCGATTTGAAACTTGTGACATATAAACGCGCACATCAACCCGATTACTTTATTTATCATTCATGTAAACACCTTGTTCAGATTCATCAATCGGATTGATTTAATTCCGATTGTGTCCATGTAAACGCAGCTTGTGTGTGTGTGTGTGTGTGTGTGTCTGTGTGTGTGTGTGTGTGTGTGTGTGTGTCTGTGTATGTGTGTGTGTGTGTGTGTGTATGCGTATGTGTTAGTGTGTGTGTGTGTGTGTGTATGTTTATGTGTCTGTGTGAGTGTGTGTGTGTGTGTGTATATGTGTGTGTGTGTGTGTGTGTGTGTATGTGTGTGTGTGTGTGTGTGTGTGTGTGTGTGTGTGTGTATATAACAGACAGATATACTGTATAGTTTTCTCCTAATTTGAATGAATTTCTTTCCTCATGACATTTTATCCCAAAAACATAGAGTTTATATATTTAAATATATTAATTTTTCAAGCACTGTCAGAGACATTTACACCTAAACTATGTGGGTGTACAGTATGCTCTGTTAAATGTGTGCAGAAACTAATCCCACAGCACGAGAGGACTGATTACCGTCTCTGGTGTCGACTGGAGACCCGCGGAGAGGAACACAGTTCTCCTTCAGGCTCAGCTGCGGGTACAGCGCTTTACTCTGCAACGACAGACGCCTCATGTCTTTACTCACATTACAAACCAGGTTTATCATTTTCATTGTTTGGTCATTTTTTTTTTTTCTTCACAATTTCTTCTCTCACCTTTTGGTGTGGAGAATAGTCGTCCATCGTACTGAGGGAAAACAGGGAGAAATAACGTTAGACACATTAGGAGACACGCATGTGTGTTGAACTGTGAGTCTGACAGCGGATAGAGAACTGAGAGACGGGAGATTCAACACTTCTGTCAGAGACGTGTGGGCCAGCTGTCTCCTGTGAGACTCCTCTCTCGCTCTACATCTACATCTGAAGACTGACGCTCTCACCGGAAGCCAAAGACATCTCTGTGTCTGGGAGAAGTTTTGTTTTAACAGGAAAACAGCAGGAATCATTTTCTAATCCCTCATTTCAACACAAAACCTTTCTGAGGAGAATAAAACGCTCACTTTTTTTATTTTTCCTGTGACAAATGTGGAAAACACTGGATCACGTCACCAGTCACGAGTCGCACGGGTATATTTGTGGCAATAGCCAACAATACATTGTATGGGTCAAAATTATCCATTTTTCTTTTATGCCAAAAATCATTAGGATATTAAGTAAAGATCATGTTCCATGAAGATATTTTGTACATTTTCTACCGTAAATATATAAATCATTTATTTTTGTGAGTGAATGCAGCACAGTCGCCAACATAAATGAATAACTTTAAAGGTGATTTTCTCAATGTTTCGATTTTTTTGCATCCTCAGATTCCAGATTTTAGTTGTATCTCGGCCAAATATTGTCCTATCCTAACAAACCATACATCAATGCAGCTTTCAGATGATGCATAAATCTTAATTTAAAAAAAAAATTGACCCATGTGACTGGTTTTGTGGTCCAGGGTCACAAATTTAAGATGATTGGGTTTCAGATATCAAATATCAATTTTGTCTCAAATGTTTCTCCCAATTTAAGTCCAATAAAATAAATGAAAATAGACACAAATGAAGCAGTTATTGTCATATATGAGTATAGAGCTATACAATTAATGTACAGCTCAGATTAATTTAGTTAAACGGGAGTTAAACAGCTCAGATTTCTGACTTTGGATTGCAGAATTTGGTGTTTTAAGCCAATCTGAAACATTGTTGAGATCTTTTCTGAAACTTTAAAAGAGACTTGTGTTTCTCGGGTCAAAAGTAGGAAAAGTCTGATTACATTGCTCTCTTGGACAAATAATTGAGATATTAAAGATATTCAAATGTACTTGATGAGAAATGTTTGAGTTCATACTGACATCACTGATTTTTATTGAAAAATCTGAGCACAGTTTGAGACATTGTCGAGATCTCTTATGAAGAGAGATAGAGCAACAACAAAAAAGAGAGAGAGAAAAAAAAAGACTCAAACAAAAGTCTAAATTTAATTTCATTACTGTCCAGGAGACACATTCAAATTAACCTGAGAAGTGTTTGAGTCCATACTGAGATCTCTGACTTTTATTTCCAAATATGAGCACAGTTTGAGACAATATTAATCTCCTATGAAACTCCATAGAAAAAAAGGCTCAAGCAAAGGTCAATCTTGTTGCTGTCCAGGAGAAACAAATGAGATATTAACTACATTCAAATGACCTTGATGAGAAATAGTTGAGATCATACAGATATCTTTATTTTCAAGTTTGAGCATAGTTTGAAACAATATCGAGATCTCTTCAGAAACTCAGACAAACAAAAGTCTCAATTTAATCTCATTGCTGTCTAAGAGAAACGAAGGAGATTTTAAATAAATTCAAATTAACTTGATGAGAAATGTACGAGTACATATTGACATCTCTAAATCTGGCACAGTTTGAGACAATATTGAGATCTCTTATGAAACTCTAAAGAATACACGCGAGATCATTAAAGAATCAATCCTCCATTTACTCTGAACGCTCAGTGACATCAATGACACTATTGAGCATTTCCCTCTTTTATTCATCTCACACACATTACGCCCAATTACCCTTCTGCCGCTCGGGGAGCCAATCAGAGTGAGCACAGCGTAACTCCGCCCCTCACGGCAGTCATAACTACACCTCCGAGTCCGGCACCTCGTTTAGTGGGATTACGAACATACACCTGCCAAACCCTGAGGATGAGCAGCGGGAGGATCCGGCCCGAACGGGAACGTGTCCATGCTAAGCTCAATTCACTGAGGCTAAGCTGATGAACTGACGAACGTAAGGAGCTCAAAGAGAGCCACGGGATGTGTGTGTGTGCTCATCTGCATTCGCTTTACTTGTAAGGGCCACATCTGTCAAAATTAAGATCAAGTGATCTTCACTACTCAAAATGTCTCAATAAAAATTAAAAATGCCAAATGTGAGACTCACTGTCTCCGGCGCAGAAGCTTCTGGAACTCCTTCAGGTCCTTCTCCAGCGTGGGGAACTCGTAAACGTCCTCCAGCACGTATCGATACAGAGACTGCAGGAACACACCATACATTTATATTAGTGGACTGATCGATTAGTGGATGTTTGGCCATTTTTAATTTTCAGAATCAGCTAATGACGTTTCCCATTTGGATGATTATACTTCAACAGCAGAACCGCCTACTATGATGATATACTTATACTATATTAAGTAATAACTTAATATAAAATGCAACAACAACAAAATCAATAACAACTCTATCATATATTCTTTCTTAAATACTCTTGAATAAGATTTCATTTTAAAGATTTAAATATATGGCCATTGCACATTAAATACCAGGAAATTCCATATCATTAAATAAAGATCAACTCAACAGTTACCAGTGATATTTTACTACTATTTATATACTATTCTAGAATTTATAAATGTTTTGAATTATCTTTTATTTTCATACTTTTAGTTTTTATTTTAATTTTAGTTCAAGTTTTAGTAATTTTGTTATGTCCTTTTATGACTTATATTAGTTTTAGTTATTTTTATATTTTTCTTTAAGTTCTTTCATTTTAATCTTTTGATCTAT
>CM040824.1:37965857-37988357 GCA_022828995.1 Vimba vimba
GTACAGTAGGTGAGATCTGGTTAAAGACCCACAACAGACTCTCTGTGCAAACCGCATCGACTGAATCCACACACACACACTTTAAGCCTTTATGTGCGACTATAGCAAGGCCATACTGATTAACTATACAACACACACAATATATCTGCATCTGGCATTTCAGAAGCATGCTACAGTGAGTGTTTTTGTGAGCACGCTGCAGTGATGGGGAAGGATATTGTCCCAGCAGGGCTTGGCAGAGCTCACTGGTGGACATGAAGACCAGATACGTCAACAAGAAGTCGTCCAGAAGCATTTCTGAAAGACAAACGCACAGAAACACATGATGGACCACCGCATCCAGATAGATTAATGCTGTTCCCATCATCAGCAGATATTAGCACAATTAAGCAGACCGTCAGCTGATCTACAGCTCACTCTCCTGGAAGGCATGTTTAATGAGAACTTTAATGAGATTCATGAACGTGGGGTTAATTAGTGCTGTTTGATGAGGCAGGCGTCACTAGTACTAGTGCTCAAACTTGGGGTTAGTGATTTGAACAAACCCCTGACGCTACGCACCGAACCGTAGAGTTTCTTGTTGAGGAAATGTGTCATGTTACTTTATATATATATATATATATATATATATATATATATATATATATATATATATTTTTTTTTTTTTTCTACAACTTTTTTTACTATTTAATATATACATAGATATAGACAGCCTTAAATAAGAAGAAAAAAAATAAAAATTATATATATATATATATATATATATATATATATATATATATATATATTGTAGAAAATAAAAAATTTAAATGTAAAAAAAATAAAAAATAAAAATAAAAAATGAGTACATATTTTGTAATACTGGTAGAAATTTTACTGGCAGTAATAAAATCCATTTTAAAATATTCAAACCACAAAGACTTTCTGCACTGCATTCCTCTAAAACCCACAAACCCCTTCTTCATCTCCCTTCATCCTTTCTGTTTGTCTTCTCTGCGTCTGCTGATAAATATTCATTTCCATTTTTATCATCGACTGCCTGTGCTAACAGAACGCCGGCCCACAATCCATCGCTCTATTTTCTCCGACTGCTGAGAGACAGACCCGAATAAGAGTCAGAAGACGCAGGAGGGATGAAATGTGTGAATTATACAGTGACTTTCAGAGAGGTCACAGTCAAAACCAAACGTTTGATCACTTTGTCTAACTCAACTCAAACTGTCTTTAGACGCTTCTAGCACAGTTGGCCAATCGCGTACTATATGGAATTCATTTCATACTAAAAACAAACGTATTTGTGATATGTAAATCTATTGAAAAACTGACAGAATTTAGATGATTTATGATGATCTTAACAAAATAAAAATATTCATTCCGCAAATGAAAACATTTTCTGTTAGGATCATCATTAATCATCTACATTCTGTCAATTATCACTTTTATGTATGTGTATATGTACATAATATAATATGTATGTATCTAGAAATATAAACAAAATATTTTTCATTTTTACTAACTCTAAAACATTAAAATATTACTTAAATATAAAAATGTAAATCACTTTTTTTTAATAAATACTGTTTTATTTTGAGCAGATATTGTGTAAAATACTGATAATAAATTCAACCCACTTGCAAAGAAAATTTCTAAATATTATACAAAATATACTTATAATTCTTTTATTGTTTTTAAACACTGGTAGAAACTGTATAGACAGTACCAAAAAAAAAAAACATTACAATATTACATAAATATAACAATATAAATAACAAAAATGTTTTTAAATTTGAGTAAATATTGTGTAAATATTTTCTCACAGTCCTAAATCATTTTTTACGATTTAATATTACATAAATATAAAAGTATAAAAAACAATTTTGAGAAAATATTGTGTAAAATACTGAAAAAACTGCTGTCGTTCTTCTCGTCAAGTGAAGATATGCACTATGACTGATAGGGGATGCACCGAAATTAAAATTTTGGCCGATACGATAACCGATAATTCTTTATATTTGAAAGCCGATAACCGATATATTGGCCGATAAATCTGAATCCAAATTTGTATATAATTTTTGAGAGCCTGATTACAAAAACAAAAGTCTCACCATTAAAAGCCACGTCCCAAGCACACAATTATAATGATTATAATTCTTATTATATAATATAATTATTATAATTTTAAGTAACCTATATGACGGACTTGAGCTGAACGTCAATGTATTTTCCTTTTCGAAGTGATTCCAATCATATTTCAAGCAATTCAAAACCATCATGACCAACACTGCGCATCTGAAAGAAATAATCCATTATTTATCAGCTTTAATATATCGACAAAAATTTCTTATCGGGTCAATACCGATAACATTAAAAATGAACATATATATCTGCTGATACCGATATGATGGCTGATATATTGTGCATCCCTAATAACTGACTTTTGAATAAAAATTCTACATGGTTACGGAAACGATTAAAAAGCAGATTTAGATTATCGGTTAGGGCTGCACGATATTGAAGAAAAGTGCGACATGCGATAACTCATTAAATAATGTGATATTCGATATGCGATACGATAATGCTTAAAGTGTATAAAATACACTTAAATTATCTTTAAAATATATTTTAAAATTATATAACCTTACATACGTGTTTCACATTCTTTTTGTGACAAGAAAACATCCCTACAACTTCTGAAAGTGAACAGCAGTGTTTTACTGTAGCTTAAGAAGTGTTATTTTAAAGGAGAACTTGGTAACTTTTTTAACTTAATAAAACTGTCTAGAAATCATTTGGATGGTTAAACAACCTGTTCTGGTGATATTGGTGACTTTCCCCGCTCCCCCCAGCGTTCCCAGGCGGAAAACCAACCTTGCAACTTGGGGACTACCGTCCCGGCAAGATAGAAATTGGAAGTCTCGTGAGAAGCGAGAACTAGAATGAGAACGAGCGTGAAACACAATTTGCTTTACGGCAATTCGACATAAACACACACGCATGTATGATGTATTACCAGATTACCCACCTCGGTAGACATAGCTCCACACAATACAGTTGGCTTGCTCCGATCAAAACAAACGCACATGAGCAGCGGCAGAGAGGGGGAGGAGGCTGCCGCAAGTGAGTTTTTTACGACCGTGTTGTGAAATATACGCCCCCCCACAGCTATAGGGGGAGCTCGTGGGGAAAACATGCGACAACAAAAGGGAAAATCAGCGAAGAAGTGACTAGAGTTCGCTAGAGTTGCCGAGTTCTCCTTTAACATCAGTGGGGTTTAGGGGTTCAGGTTATCCTACATTAGGGTTATTTAACAACAGAAACTGAATAATCAAATGTAAAAATAAAACACTGCTTAGTTTTCACTGTATGAATTAAATATATATACACTGATTCTTATTAAAGCTACAAAAGTTATTCAGCCAATTTGAAGAGTGATTTTCTCTTCGTCTTTTGTTCATGACCCCAGTTATTGCAAGCTGTTGCGATATGCATATTGTGATATATACATTTGCGATATTTCGATAATTTCGATATATTGTGCAACCCTATTATCGGTTCTGTATATATCGCTATTTTTTAATACCCTCATATGGAGATGGTTCAAGGTTTAGTTCTTGCAGTCAGACTGACCCTTAAAAGCTCTCCTTTACATCAAATATGAGTTTGCAACACCCAAGAAAGCAAAAGCAACTGGATTTTTGCCTCATTCATAATGATTAAATTCACACCTCTTTCTCCTAAAAATACCACTGATGCTTGTGCTTCTCTGAACTGCTGGTTTCCCGCCGGATTTCTCCTGAAGTCTCTGAACAATTATCACTGAACACTGACGCAGGCCTGAACACAAACACTGACTCAGAGTCTGGAGAAATGATACAGCGTTTGACATTTTACACCGCTCTAGGCGAAGCACGGCGAGTCGGGTCAGTCTAATACCAGTATCTGAAGGCGACTGGGCGTCTAATGAGAAACTACCACCAAAACACACACGTCTGCAGTGATCCGGGAGGAAATAGTGAGACTGTTACTGGCATTTAACAAAAGGTAAAAAGCCTTTCTCTCTCCTTAGCAGCGTGACGCACATTTTAATGCTAAACACAGCTGCCAACACACCGGTAATTACCCAGGATGCACTGCACTGTGAGGCTAATTTATCGCCTATGGGTGTGTTATTCACCACACAAGGGTCATTGAATTACACTCACACACACACACGATATACGCATGCACAAACATGCATACACACAGAAAAACTCATTATCTTGTTGCTGTTCTCTGTTTTCTTCCTCACCTCACACCATCCCACAGCATCTTTCTCCTCATTCGGTGTCTTTGATTAAATGCAAACATTAAAAACTCTCAGTGAAGATGTTTAAACTTCTTTCCTATAAAAAAAGATGTTATATATCAGTCCGGACGTCTCAGAGAGGGTCTTTTCCAGTCGAACACTAGACTCTAGAGACTGGGAATCTGACCTTCAGAAACTAAACACACACACACACACACATGCTATCAGCCCTCCGCCTGCAAACATTACACTGTGTGCAAATGCACTCATGAATAATTATGCTTTTGCAAGAGTAAAAAGAGTAACTGTAACCAACACTCAGCGCAAATCAATCGGTTTTGCAGGCAGAACTTCAAAACCGCCTCAGAAACTCGGCTTCACACGCAGCGGCGTCTCTTCAGAGAGCACACACACCTGGAGGCACACACACTCTTCACAACAGAAAGCAAAAGAAAACCCTGTCGGCATTAAGACACAAAGCATTCCAGAAACATTGATTTCTGGAGTCGTTCTGACACGCCACGCTGTGAAATAACTGACAGCTGGAATGCTTTATGAGATCGGATCTGACCAGTGACCACGAAGATCACAGGAAATGATGTAAGAGTAATATTGCTCACTTGTGCTGCTACTGTTACAACATTAAACCCAGTGTTATTTAGCAACTAGTTTAGGTTGGTAAGAGAACGCCATTCATGTAGCTTAATGGGGGAAAAACTTTTTTGCACTTACTTGGAACATATATATAATAATAATACTATATATATATATATATATATATATATATATATATATATATATATATATATATATATATATATATATATATATATATAAAATCATGAAATGATTATATTAATCGATCGTTCAGTCATATTATATTAAATAAATATAAAATGTTACAAATTATATATATATATATATATATATATATATATATATATATATAATTTGTAACATTTTATATATAAATTATATTATAAATATTATATATATATATATATATATATATATATATATATATATATATATATTAGAAATAATATTTAAAGAAAAAAAATTATATAAAATTAAAATACACATAAATGTCTTATCGTTTCTAATTGTTGTTATTAACTTGTATACATATATATATATATATATATATATATATATATATATATATATATATATATATTAATAGCAAATAATTATAACAATAATATTTAACAATTATATGGCATTTATAATTCATATGAATAAAAAAATAGAATTAAAAAATTAAGATTTAATAGCTTAATGAGAAAAACTATTTTTTAAAGTTATTTGGAACAAAACAAAAAATAAAACAAGTTTTGTATATTCGTTAAGTGACTATATCAATTGATTGTTCAGTCATATTATATTAAATAAATATTAAATATTACAAATTATATATATATATATATATATATATATATATATGTGTTTATGTGTGTGTGTGTGTGTGTGTGTGTGTGTGTGTGTGTGTGTGTGTGTGTGTGTGTGTGTGTGTGTGTGTGTGATATAAACACTTAATATATATTAATACATAAAATCTAATATATAAAAAAAATTATACAGCACATATATTAAAAATGAAGTATAAATAACCTATAGTTGTTAAATTGTGTGTATGTATATATATAACTAACTATTGATGAATAAAACAATACATTATTTGAAATACATTATTTCGCACTGAATACTCAGTTTCACATCAAACTGCTTCAGATTACACAGGTAAAATGCAAATCCTAAATTCCCCCAGGACTCACCCGCCTCCTTGCCCTCCGCCGCCCCCTGGTGCTCGTCCAGACGCAGGTCACTCAGCAGGTGCTCCAGGATCTTGTGGGGCGTCCCGGACACCACCACGTACCTGTCGGAGAGAGCAGAAGAGGAAGAATCGCATGGGTACTCTTCATCAGAGGAGGAACACGTAGAACAAGAGCCGCTCCATCGCTGTCTGCTTATCACATAATCATCATCCTCATCTTCATCATCATCATCATCATCGTCAATGAAACGAAAATGAGGAATATTAAACGTGGGTATTTCATCTTCATCCTCCAGACTGTTGCTGCATTTCCAATATTCCTCATCATCATCATCATCATCATCATCATCCTCTTCTGCTTGCACCAGAGTGACGGGTCTGAGTTTTACAAAAGTCTTGCCGTCCATTCCAGCAGAGACACGTGTGCCGCGTCATGCCCAGCGCAGGAGTCCGAGTCAGGGCTGGAGAAAGGACCGACTCCCCCGTGTGATGCTGGACGACCTGCAGACAAACTCTGTGCAGCACAAAACACTCAACGAGTGTGTTTACATGCACACGCAGGTTTATGGCTTGTCAAAAGCCCTGCTGACGGCGTAATGAGGAAGCAAACATCAGGAATGCGTTAGGAAGAGAGAGGAAGACTCTGATTGGAGGATGAAAGTGCTTATGATATGTAAACAGAAGGGGAGGGGTCAGAGAAGGGGGCGTGGCCTCACCTCTTATCACCGTCGTCATCTTTGACTCCCGCCGATTGTGGAGACGCAGGATCTGATGGGACTCGCTGGAGAACCAGCACGTCCTGGCCCCTCTCCTTCAGACACACACGCACCACACTTTCCCCCTGCGCCTGAGAGATCAACACACACACACACACGATCACGTACTGATCCACAGCGGACATGAAGAGAACACACAATTACACATCAAAACAGGGTTATCTTAGGCATAATAGTTTAGGAAGAGTTCTCTCAATATGAACATTCTGTTATCATTAAGACTGGCTATGTGAACTGAATCATTTGACATTCAATTATTCATTAATACTTCTCTCATGATCATGCCAAGAAAAACTAGGGCGAATATCAAGATTTTTAGTGAACAGCGGCTTCAATTTAGCCTTGTTTGACCTAAACTTACATTTTTATAAATCACTTTTAACTTTTAAATGTGGCATTTTTAACTTCAAAAGACTTGGAATATAGCGCACACGTCATTTGAATTAGTTTTAATGTTGTTTTTACGATACTTTCTTGTCATTTCTGAACATTGGTGGCAAATTATGTTGAAAAGAGCAGTTCAGATAATCTTCATACATTCTCATTTCATGATTCATGAAAGACAGTTAAACAAGTTTGGAATGACATTCATTCACAAATCATTAAGTCACAAACTACTCAAACTGTAAAAACAGACTCAAGCTATCCAAAAACAAAGGGTGTGATCAAAACCAATCAGGTTTGCATGCAAATATAATCACAACGTGTATTTCTGTCATCAAATCCGACAAGTTTCTGCTTGCTCAAACTCTCTCTCTCTCTCTCTCTCTCTCTCTCTCTCTCTCTCTCTCTCTCTCTCTCTCTCTCTCTCTCTCTCTCTCTCTCTGTCTCTCTCTCTCTCTCTCTCTCTCTCTCTCTCTCTGTTTCAATTAAGTAACTCGTCATTAGGGAGAAACGAGAGTCATTACAGTCATATTCATACAGCAGAATAACAAGAAAATTGGAAGGATTTGCTAATATTTGAAATGCACGCTGTAAATAGTGCAAAAATAGTGTGAGTATTGTGGTTGTGTGCCACTTGGAAAAAACCCAAAATCAAACACACAGAAAAGCTTCATCAATACGGCCTGTTCCTGTTTTAGCCCATTCTAAATAACAGAGTAATTTGAACATGTGTGTGTGTGTGTGTGTGTGTGTGTGTGTGTGTGTGTGTGTGTGTGTCTGTGTTTGCACTTTTAGACATGTCTGTACAGCAGCGTTTGAGAAAGATGAAAGGCAGGAAAAGGATTAAGAAAATCTGAAATGTCTCACACACACACACACACACACCTGCTGGATTCACAGGTGTGAATCATGATACACACATTCAGATGCATTCCTTCGCATCGGATGGTTTTGTGTGTGAAATCCAGCTCTTATTATAGTCTTGACGCCTGCAGGTGTGAATACTTTAAACACTAAATACTATTTTTTTAAAACATGTTCTACTCTGAAATAAGGCTGGATGGCATATTGAATAAGCACATATGATCGCAGTAATTTTGCTATAAAATCAAGAAATGAATATCTGATTCATCAATGCACATTATTCTTAGTAAAAAACAAAGTTTACTGCAAAAAATAAAACATGGAGGGAAAAAAATCTCTTTTAAAATAATCACCATATTTTCCAAACAGGTTTTACTTCACACAAGGATGAATGATATTTAATCATTTTAATATTATGCTGATTTGCTGCTCAAGAAACATTTCTGATTATTATCTGTGTTGAAAACACTTTATATTTTTGTGGAAACCATGAAATAGAAAGTTCAAAAGCACAGCATTTATTTAAAATAGAATATTTTCTAACATTAAACATGTCTTTACTGTCACTTATGATCAATTTACAACAACAAAAAAAAACAACTTTTGACCCCAATCATAGAAAAGGTAGTGATCATTTTTTACAGATTGTTCCTGAAATGATTCTGCTCTGAAAAAAAAGAGCCTTAGCTGTAATTTCAGGGCAAACACACAAATATAAATATTGAATACATTTTTAGCTATATCAGTTTTCTGTGTTAATAAATCACAATGACTGCAGGTAATTTTAAATATGATATCAGTCCAGGTGTCTTTAGATCTGGTGTCATCAGTATGAACATCTGCTGTTTGAGTCACAGCTTTAAACAGGGCTTTTATCAGACAGATGTGTGTGGCGGTGTGTGTGTCAAGCGTGCGTCCGCTGAAATGACTCACTCATTGCCTGAGCACCTTTACAGGTGAGTGAGATCATAAGCTCCGCCCACACGGTGTGTCTGCGAGCAGGGGGCCAATGCAGGACTTCAAAGTAGGTCATCTGAACCTGCAAGTGTGCGAGTGTGTACAAAGTTGAACACAATTTTGTACAAAAATAGGGTTGCACTTTATTTTACAGTATGTGTACTTACAGTGTATTTACCTGAGAAAGTACTGGGTAATTTAAGGTAACTAGGGGTAGGTTCAGTGTTAGTGCGAAGTTATTACCCAGTTATTGCAATTACTATAATAAGCATAAAGTATGTACATGGGGAACAGGACTGTAAAATAAAGTGCTACCAAAATGAGAATATGTAAACTAAACACTATTAGTTGTAATGTAGAAGCTGCTTTGAAACGATAAGTATTGTGAAAAGGGCTATACAAATAAATGTGAATTGAATGTTAGCTATTTTAAAAAGAGAACAAATCTTTCAATTCTTTTCCCAACCCAATCCAACTTCCTTTCCTCAACATCAACACGAGAAAGAAAGCTGTGCGCAAGCCATTTAACGGGTCAAAATCCATGGAAATGTAAGAAATATCAGTGCTCAGACACACACTGACCCCAGTACATGACAACGGTACAATGCTATCGACGTAACCGTGTTGAAACTGCCCACAGGCATCCAAACCCAGGACGAAATGTTCCGGAACATGTTCACTAAAATATACTAAATCCATTAGCAACTGAAACTCAGACACACACACACACACACACACACACACAACGCTTCCATCCCTGAACGACCTTCAGCAGAGAGAACGCCGCCTGTCTCGGGCCTCAGAGACTCTGACTGATGATTGGTCATTTCACCCGCTCTCCCGTAGAGTGAGGGATGCTGGGACGCCGCAGGAGCCGCCTGTCAATCACCAGACCACGGGAAGGGAAACGCATGGATTATCTGCACTCAGACGGACGGACGGACACGTGGGGTCCAAAACATGACCTCTGACCTCTTAATCAAGGTCAGTTTTCGCTGTTACTTAACCGGAATTGGCATTCCAAAATAAAACGTCTGAACATTCCAAAAATACTCCCCAGTCTGACCACAAATAATTCAATCCGGAACAAACATGGAACGTTTCCCAAACATTCCCTAATCACTCCAAAACAAGCGCGGCTATCAGATCGAGCCTGCGCCGCTTCTCCCTGCAAATGTGTTTAGAAAAAGCAACGTTAATAGGATTTTCCTGCAGTTGTGTAATTCCACGGAAAAACACCTACTTTAACAAACACCAGGCCAGATGCGGCTGGGAAAAATGTTAGCGATGCAAACGATAACAAATAGTTTATCTGCTGCGTCCCGTGTTCCTCTCGAGCCTTTCCAAAATCAGCCCGCGTCTCTCGGGGGAGTTAATGCACTGAAGAACGAGTACGAACACACTGAACACACACTGCATTTCAGTGTCAGCTATGCACACAGATTTTGGCCATAAAAGCCTTGTCTGCTCATGGAAAAAATATATTTTTATAATCAAGCTGGCAGTGAGAGCGTTACGTAACAGAAGAACGAGAGAGGTGAATGTGCTTCGGGAACATTGTGAACGTTTCTCACAGGATCTGCAGGCACATACTAATAATAAAATCATAAGTAAAGTATGCTTTCAGAGCATGTGATGATGAATGTGGTCATAAAATGTCAGTTCGGCGTCATAATGCCATCGTATTTGACCACATAATGATGAGACTGACCAATCAGAGTAAAGTATTTCAGATGTAATGAGGGTTCAGTGCTCACCCAGAACCATCAGCTAAACCAGATTATATCATAACCACATCAGATTACAGTACAGCCTTCCTGTTGGAAAACCCCATCCCTCGTTCTCCGGGATATTACAGCATCATCCGATCTCCACCAAACCATCCAAGCCTCTCCCTGCTTTATTGTTTCTCTCGCGCGTACGTTTATGCATTTTACAGACGCTTTTATTCAAAGCATCTTGCATTGCATTCAGTGTGTGCATTTTATAAAGTGCTCCAGTTCTTCAGCTCCTGAAAACGTTCTTTTCCAAACATGTTCCTTTTTGAACATCAACTGATGTAACGTTTCACCTCCTGGTTTGCACAGAAAAAACGTGTGAAAATAATCTTTAGCAAGTCACATTAATATTGTTAATTTAATATTTTTAATATTAATTTTTTCATACTGTCCATTATATATGATTTATTTTAGTTTTTAGTGTTTTATTTTTTATTTTATTAGACAAAAGAGAATACTATAGCAACTACACTACCGTGCAAACGTTCTGGGTCAGTAAGATTTTGTTAAATATTTTAAGAAAAAATCATACTTTTATTCAGCAAGGATGCATTAAATTGATCACAAGTGACAGTAAATACATTTATAATGTTACAAAAGATTACATTTCTAGTAAACGCTGTTCTTTTGAACTTTCTATTCATCATGGAATCCTGAAAAAAATGTATCATGGTTCTCCTAAAAATAGGAAGCATTGTTTTCAACATTGATAATAATCATAAATATTTCTTGAGCAGCAAATCATCATATTAGAATGATTTCTGAAGGATCATGTGACACTGAAAACTGGAGTAATGATGCTGAAAATTCAACTTTTATCACAGGAATAAATTAGGTTTTACACAATTAATCGCATCCAAAATAAAAGTTTGTGTTTACATAATATATGTGTGTGTACTGTGCAGAATTATTTTGTATATATAAATATACATACATGCATATATTTAAGAAATAGTTGCTTATATATACTGATATATATATATATATATATATAAAATTTGTATTATAAATAAATATAAATATTTTATATATAAATAACAAATTTTTCTTAAATATATACATGCATGTGTGTGTATTTATATATACAAAATAATTCTGCACAGTACACACACATATATTATAAACACAAACTTTTATTTTGGATGCGATTATTCGCGATTAATCGTTTCACAGCCCTGAAAATGGTCAGTTTGAATCGTAATAATATTTCACAATTTTACTGTTTTTACTGTATTTTTGAGCCTTGGTGAGCAGAAGAGACTTCACGTGTATCTTTTTTTTTTTTTTTTGGAGCAATTTTCCCCCCCACATGAGCTGATGAGGGACGACACGCGCAGGTGTGTTAGACTGCAGGCGTCAGTAATGACAGTTATCAAGCAGAAGTGTGTGTTTAAGCAGCGTCTCCACCTCGGCTGAGGTCGGTTCTCACGCTGGGTGGAGATCCAGTCCCGAGACCTCGCTGACGCAGAGCACAGAGGAAAGCCAAGGCGAGAGGAAGCACTCTGTGTTCCTTTCCTGTGTTTCTGCACAGAGAGTGTGTGATCGAGTACGATAGTGTGCGCTGCTTTGTTTCCTTAATTATACCAAAAAGTTGCACAGAAAACTCCCATGTTCCTGGAAAAACCAAAGACCACGATCTTTACTCTAAACAATGAAACAGGACCAAAACACCCCAAACACACACACACACACACAAACTCCACCTTAGGTCGCAGCATGACCCTTGGTCTCTATACGGGATCCGGAAAAGGAAATCCCATTATATAACTCTGGAAATGATTTGATTACAAAAGCTGCATAAAGATCCCTTTAGGAAATAGATGTATGAACGAATGTGTGTCTCCAGACTTCACCCTGGCTTACGTAAGGCCTCTCTGGAGTCTGTGATAAAACATAAGCTCATGAACATGGAAAAGAAACAATGCAACACTTCTGTCCAATGTAAACATGAGCTGGATTATGTCAATACATTTTTTGGGGCATTTTTGCAGCCGACAATGTGCGTAATGGAAGGCGAGGAGTGCCACTTAACTATAAAATGAAGGAATCAATAATCAATTTGTTGATTCATAATTAATTTTGATACTCACTGCCTGATGTGGCCTATAATGCAGTTCTAAAATTCTAGATATCAGGGCAAAAATGCCTCTGTATGATTTTTTGTCTCCTATTCATGTCATGATGTAGTTAAGCAATATCACACGAGTGCTGTTTTTGTCCCGAATATCTCGAGTGCTAATGTCATATTGATTTTATACATCAGTTCAATAAATAAGAAGTTAATATTGTGTCATATTTTAGACGTAATATTGTTTTCGCTCAATTTTGCCAATGAAAATATTAGAGTTGTGCGTCTATGAGCACCACAGCGGTGTTTAGTTTCTAAATGAATCCGCAGTTTGAACGAATCAATCGGGTGAACCAACGATTCAAAGATTCATTCTTAAAGAGAGCCATTTACTTCATTCCTGAATGAATCAACCGTTTGAACGAATCGAATGAATGGATGATTCAATGACTTACTCATGTAGACATTTACAGCCACCTACTAACAGTTTTAGTTTCTTATTTAGAGTTTCATTTCATTAATAATAATAATCATTTAATATTTTGGGGATACTTTGCCCAAAAATGAAAGTTTTGTTTATTTACATTTACATTACATTTACCCTTGTGTCGTTTCAAACCCATATGACTTTCTTTCTTTTGCAGAACATAAAGATGAAAGATATTTTAAAATAAAAATTTTAAAGAATGGCGGCAACCAAATTGTTTTGGTCTGTAAATGTATCTAAATACCAATACAGATGCATCTTCTGAAAAAAAAAAACATTTAACTAAACGTTTATGTGTAATAAATTCTATGTTGAATCAAATAAAATATTTCTTTCTTACACAATTTTTTTGTCTGTCTATTTGATGCTTTTCTCATTTTACACAATAATGGCTTTAAATTGTCTTTTAGTATTTATATTTTTTTTTTACAAAGTGAAATAAAGATAAAATATAAATATTAGATAAAAGACAAACTTAAAAAAAGAAAATTAATTAATAAAGTTTCAGAGGTACTAAAATTACTAAACAAAAATTAAAGTTCATTCAAGCTAAATAGGAATGTTAAAGAAAACAAAAACGAATAAAACTTACAAAACCATAAAAAAATTACTACAACTTAAATTAAAACAGAAACTGAAAATATAAATATAAAAGCGAATTCAAAATATTAATAAATAGTGTAATAGTTTATAAATTTCACTAAAATAACACTGTAATTGAAATATTGCATTTAAATTAATGTATCAGTTTATTATTTATTGTTACATTGTATTCTACTTGATTTCTTCCTTCAATTGCATGGTGCCTGTAGTCGTACACTGTCACCATGGCAACTGTGGCTCAATGACAGGAAGTGAGATCGCCACACCTTCAGTGATTTGTGTGATTAGTGACCGCTAGTGACACCAGATCACCAATCCTGAACGGCTCAGACGTCCGACACCGCCTCAGACAGAGACAGCACTCATTAACATGGGCTGGTGTTGCCTAGAAGGGGTTAAACAACTGAACGGTTGTAGTTTTAAACCCTGAAGGGGTTAATTCATCAACAACACCTTATGCTGATTAGGAAAACGCGGTAACACTTTATTTTACAGTGTCCTTGTTAAATATGTTACATGTACTTACCATAGTAATAACAGTAAATTATGCATAATTACATGCAACTAACCCTCAACCAAACTCTAATCCTACCCTATCCCTATAGTAAGTACATGTAGTTAATTAATATTACTCAGGAGGACTTAAATATATAATTACACTGTAACAATGACACCTTCAAATAAAGTTTAACCGAAAACGCTTATAAATACAACTTCTGGTCTACACTTTCACAACGAAATGACATTTACAATCCATTTTATTTCCTTGATAAGATGCATCTCTGAGAGAACAAATAAATAAAAATTTGGGGAAAGGGGGCGGGGCTTGATTTTATCCATCAGGAGCTGATTGGATCGTGAAAAGTAGGCATTTACCCAGAGATTTAGTCAGAAATACTTTCAAGATGCAACAGACCCCTCAAGTCTTAGTGGTGATTCGTTATTTATAATTATAATGTTATGTTTTAAATGATCACATATAAAAATGGAGGGTTTTCTTAGCTCAGGGAGTTTGTTGCAAGCTTAAACTCACATTACAGACAAAATCAGAGCCGTATCTTTTGTTAATCTGAATGATGAATGCTCAACCCTGATGCATATGTAAAAACAGCAGAGAGTGAGCCTGTCTGAGGGGTAGTTCACTCAGAAGTGAACACAGTAGAGAATGAGCCTGTCTGAGGGGTAGTTCACTCAGAAGTGAACACAGTAGAGAATGAGCCTGTCTGAGGGGTAGTTCACTCAGAAGTGAACACAGCAGAGAATGAGCCTGTCTGAGGGGTAGTTCACTCAGAAGTGAACACAGCAGAGAGTGAGCCTGTCTGAGGGGTAGTTCACTCAGAAGTGAGCACAGCAGAGAGTGAGCCTGTCTGAGGGGTAGTTCACTCAGAAGTGAGCACAGCAGAGAGTGAGCCTGTCTGAGGGGTAGTTCACTCAGAAGTGAGCACAGCAGAGAGTGAGCCTGTCTGAGGGGTAGTTCACTCAGAAGTGAACACAGCAGAGAGTGAGCCTGTCTGAGGGGTAGTTCACTCAGAAGTGAACACAGCAGAGAATGAGCCTGTCTGAGGGGTAGTTCACTCAGAAGTGAACACAGCAGAGAGTGAGCCTGTCTGAGGGGTAGTTCACTCAGAAGTGAACACAGCAGAGAGTGAGCCTGTCTGAGGGGTAGTTCACTCAGAAGTGAACACAGCAGAGAATAAGCCTGTCTGAGGGGTAGTTCACTCTGAAGTGAACACAGCAGAGAGTGAGCCTGTCTGAGGGGTAGTTCACTCAGAAGTGAACACAGCAGAGAGTGAGCCTGTCTGAGGGGTAGTTCACTCAGAAGTGAACACAGCAGAGAATAAGCCTGTCTGAGGGGTAGTTCACTCTGAAGTGAACACAGCAGAGAGTGAGCCTGTCTGAGGGGTAGTTCACTCAGAAGTGAACACAGCAGAGAGTGAGCCTGTCTGAGGGGTAGTTCACTCTGAAGTGAACACAGCAGAGAGTGAGCCTGTCTGAGGGGTAGTTCACTCAGAAGTGAGCACAGCAGAGAGTGAGCCTGTCTGAGGGGTAGTTCACTCAGAAGTGAGCACAGCAGAGAGTGAGCCTGTCTGAGGGGTAGTTCACTCAGAAGTGAACACAGCAGAGAGTGAGCCTGTCTGAGGGGTAGTTCACTCAGAAGTGAACACAGCAGAGAATGAGCCTGTCTGAGGGGTAGTTCACTCAGAAGTGAACACAGCAGAGAGTGAGCCTGTCTGAGGGGTAGTTCACTCAGAAGTGAACACAGCAGAGAGTGAGCCTGTCTGAGGGGTAGTTCACTCAGAAGTGAACACAGCAGAGAATGAGCCTGTCTAAGGGGTAGTTCACTCAGAAGTGAACACAGCAGAGAGTGAGCCTGTCTGAGGGGTAGTTCACTCAGAAGTGAACACAGCAGAGAGTGAGCCTGTCTGAGGGGTAGTTCACTCAGAAGTGAACACAGCAGAGAGTGAGCCTGTCTGAGGGGTAGTTCACTCAGAAGTGAACACAGCAGAGAATAAGCCTGTCTGAGGGGTAGTTCACTCTGAAGTGAACACAGCAGAGAGTGAGCCTGTCTGAGGGGTAGTTCACTCAGAAGTGAACACAGCAGAGAGTGAGCCTGTCTGAGGGGTAGTTCACTCTGAAGTGAACACAGCAGAGAGTGAGCCTGTCTGAGGGGTAGTTCACTCAGAAGTGAACACAGCAGAGAATGAGCCTGTCTAAGGGGTAGTTCACTCAGAAGTGAACACAGCAGAGAGTGAGCCTGTCTGAGGGGTAGTTCACTCAGAAGTGAACACAGCAGAGAGTGAGCCTGTCTGAGGGGTAGTTCACTCAGAAGTGAACACAGCAGAGAATAAGTCTGTCTGAGGGGTAGTTCACTCTGAAGTGAACACAGCAGAGAATGAGCCTGTCTGAGGGGTAGTTCACTCAGAAGTGAACACAGCAGAGAATAAGCCTGTCTGAGGAGTAGTTCACTCTGAAGTGAACACAGCAGAGAGTGAGCCTGTCTGAGGGGTAGTTCACTCAGAAGTGAGCACAGCAGAGAGTGAGCCTGTCTGAGGGGTAGTTCACTCAGAAGTGAGCACAGCAGAGAGTGAGCCTGTCTGAGGGGTAGTTCACTCAGAAGTGAACACAGCAGAGAGTGAGCCTGTCTGAGGGGTAGTTCACTCAGAAGTGAACACAGCAGAGAATGAGCCTGTCTGAGGGGTAGTTCACTCAGAAGTGAACACAGCAGAGAGTGAGCCTGTCTGAGGGGTAGTTCACTCAGAAGTGAACACAGCAGAGAGTGAGCCTGTCTGAGGGGTAGTTCACTCAGAAGTGAACACAGCAGAGAATGAGCCTGTCTAAGGGGTAGTTCACTCAGAAGTGAACACAGCAGAGAGTGAGCCTGTCTGAGGGGTAGTTCACTCAGAAGTGAACACAGCAGAGAGTGAGCCTGTCTGAGGGGTAGTTCACTCAGAAGTGAACACAGCAGAGAGTGAGCCTGTCTGAGGGGTAGTTCACTCAGAAGTGAACACAGCAGAGAATAAGCCTGTCTGAGGGGTAGTTCACTCTGAAGTGAACACAGCAGAGAGTGAGCCTGTCTGAGGGGTAGTTCACTCAGAAGTGAACACAGCAGAGAGTGAGCCTGTCTGAGGGGTAGTTCACTCTGAAGTGAACACAGCAGAGAGTGAGCCTGTCTGAGGGGTAGTTCACTCAGAAGTGAACACAGCAGAGAATGAGCCTGTCTAAGGGGTAGTTCACTCAGAAGTGAACACAGCAGAGAGTGAGCCTGTCTGAGGGGTAGTTCACTCAGAAGTGAACACAGCAGAGAGTGAGCCTGTCTGAGGGGTAGTTCACTCAGAAGTGAACACAGCAGAGAATAAGTCTGTCTGAGGGGTAGTTCACTCTGAAGTGAACACAGCAGAGAATGAGCCTGTCTGAGGGGTAGTTCACTCAGAAGTGAACACAGCAGAGAATAAGCCTGTCTGAGGAGTAGTTCACTCAGAAGTGAACACAGTGTTAATCACTTCAGAGGGACTCACAAACTGAGCTCCATCCTCACAGACGCTGTCAGTGAGCTTTACGTTACGCTAGGATTCACTAAACACTCTCACACGGGTCAAACACACACATCAGAGCAGACATGAAGAGCCAACAACCATCTCATACTCTTAAAACAAAGCTTCTTCCAGGATTTATCCCTGCTGGAGATATGGAATGTTTTGCTGTTGGCTTTTCAATACATGTTCTTTAAGACTAATAATCAATTTGACTAATATTTTTTTCCCCAGTGCCACTGTACGTTCACAGATAAACTGACTTTAGTAGTGAGAAATGTGTAGCATTTTAATCTTAACAGTTAGTTAGGCATAACTCCAAAAAAAGAAAGAAATATATGTTGAAATTATTTGTTTTTGGAAAATAAATGTGCATTAAAACAATGGGGTAAATAATAATAATATATATATAGCATATTCATATTAATTGTATTGCAAATAAATAGCAATTATTTATTTTGCAAAACAAGTTTGTATGACAACAACAACAATAATAATATAACTGTACCATAATATATTTATTATTATTATGATTATTATTAATAATAATGTAAATAATAATAACAATATTAATAATATAACTGTATCTAATTATAGATATTAATAGTAAAATATTATTAATTATTATTATATATTTATACTGCAGTCTAATTATTATTTAGCTATAATGGTGCCAAAATCCTAAAAATTAAAAATGATCAGAGACTTAAATATGAAAATTATCGGTCAATCTATATGGTTTACTTTATGTAACTTAAAATTGCTCTCCTGTGACTTCATCTTGTTTGAGTCTTTATTTACAAGAGTGCATTACCCATGAGCTTTAGAAGACGGGACTCTGAAAGTGTTTTAAAAACACTTCAACAAGTGGATATGGTGACCTCCTAATCTGACCCCTGACCTGCTGTTGCTATGCCGACAGACGCAGGTCAGAGCGAGCGCTGGTCTACCTGTGCGGAGCGGTCCGGGAGCCGGTAGTTCTGGTTCTGAAGGAAGCGATACCCGTCTTTGGCCAGCCGCTGGACCATCTCCAGGCGGGAGAAGTCATCTGGAGCTCGGAGAGAGCAGACGCCCGCCTGCTGGAGAACCGGAGGCAGAGAAAACAGATACTTTAATCCACAACCCCACGACATCACACACACACACTCCAGATCGAGTCCAGACACGGCCGGGGACTACTGTGTGTGATCCATGCTCTCCTTCATCCTGACTGTGGGAAGTTTCCTCTGGAAGAAACTCTAAACGCATGTGAGAGTGTGTTTGAAAGAGAGAGAGGGGCGTGTCTGTGTGGCTCCGCCCATAAAGAGGCGGGGCTAGAGGAATGGCTGCATATAAAGTACATTCAATCATACTTAGTATTTAAATTCATTTCCACTAGGTTATGGGATTCAAAAGTTTGAGGGTAGTAAGATGTTTTTATGTTTTTGAGTAATATTTGATCAAAGATATAGTAAAAGAGTAATAATGTAAAATATTTTTAAAATAAATAAAAAAAATAAAATAACTGTTTTCTATGTGAATATTTTTTAAATGTAATTTATTCCTGTGATCAAAGCTGAATTTTCAGCATCATTACTCCAGTCTTCAGTGTCACATGATCCTTCAGAAATCATTCTAATATGATGATTTGATGCTCAAGAAACATTTATGATTATTATCAATGTTGAAAACAGTCGTGCTGCTTCATATTTTTGTTGAAACATTTATTTTAGAATTTTCTGATGAACACTGATGAACATTTGATGTTCATAAGAACAGAAAATCGAATTATTTTGTAACGTTATTAATGTCTTTGCTGTCACTTTTGATCAGTTTAATGCATCCTTGCTGAATAAAAGTATTAATTTATTTCAATAAAATAAATAATTACTGACCCTAAACTTATTTTATTCCACAGAATCACAAGAAAAAAGTCAGAATCACAAGAAAAAAGTCTAAATCACAAAAAAAGTCTAAATCACCAGAAAAAAAGTCTAAATCACAAGAAAAAAAGTCAGAATCACAAAATAAAAGTCAGAATCACAAGAAAAAAGTCTAAATCACAAGAAAAAAGTCTAAATCACCAGAAAAAAGTCTAAATCACAAGAAAAAAAAGTCAGATTCACAAAATAAAAGTCAGAATCACAAGAAAAAAAAGTCAGATTCACAAAATAAAAGTCAGAATCACAAGAAAAAAGTCTAAATCACAAAAAAAGTCTAAATCACAAGAAAAAAAGTCTAAATCACAAGAAAAAAAGTCAGAATCACAAAATAAAAGTCAGAATCACAAGAAAAAAGTCTAAATCACAAGAAAAAAGTCTAAATCACCAGAAAAAAGTCTAAATCACCAGAAAAAAGTCTAAATCACAAGAAAAGAAGTCAGATTTGCAAGAAAATAAGTCAGATTTGCAAGATGTAAACTTGCAATAAAGTGGCAAATTCTGCCAATTCTCTTTTACTAGTTTTCTTCCGTGGCAGAGAGCAGCTTCCTCAGAAAGCAGATGTACTGAGAAAGAACAATGGTCTTTTTGAAGCACACATGTGCACTATCACGAGCAGATAAAGGCTTCCCTGAACACACCAGCGCTCACTAGCGAGGAACGGTCAGTTATCATCAGAGTTATTTACTCAGCGCTGTGTTTGGATTGGCTGAAACCACGCCGTGTGTTTCCTCTGAGGTAAACCACCGTCCCACAATACCCCTGACACACAAAACCATCCCAGACCGGCGCGGGCAGAACCAAAGCAAAACACACACACACACACACACACACACGGTGCTGTAAAAACATCTCTGCCATTCAATACAACAGAGACGGAAAAAGCGCGAGCTGGTGCTCGTCCTCATGAATATGACATGATAAACTCTGTGCTCCTTTAGCCCAGTTACACTGAGGTAATCGTGAAGCTCAAATATTCATTCTCAAAGATCATGTGACCAAACACACACTCCCACACAGTAATTAGGGGAGCAGCTACTTCAAAGAGGAAGTTTAAGATCTAACCCATGATAATTAGTTGTGTTAGCTAAAGGAGTCATGTTAGCTCTCATACTCGAAATAAAGCCTGAAGCCAGACACAAACACTCCAGTATTAGTGTTGCACTGCATTGCTACTGAAGACAACTTTCATTTGCATTCACGTTTTCTGACTCAAATTTTTTCTGTGAAAATGGAAACTCAAGAGTTTATCTGAAATGCACTGCAATACTGCATGAAAGTGAAAACTCATTATGCATTTAAAAACAGATCAAATGAATAAAAAAAATATAATTAAACAAAAATAATAATAAATTGTAAAAAAAAAAAAAAATTACGATACATTAACTAACGAATTAATACAGCAATATAATAGCTGTTTCTGCGGCATTTAAACTTAAAATAATAATAAAAATATAATAATTCGAATATTCTAATAAACAATATAATAATAACATTAATATCTTTGCATAAAATGTAAAAAATGAATGCAATAATAGAAAATGAAAACACAAGGGTTTAACTGGAACAATGCATGAAAATAAAAAATAATATTGAAAAAAAATGATAATATAATATAATTTAATGAATTAATTGTATTCATAATTCATTATTTATTTTTTAAAAATTAAATAAAAGAATGAAATACATTTATTAACAATACAATTATTTTTACATAATACTTAATATGACAATAATAGCACACAATAATACCCTTGTGCATCCCCGTAAAGAACTAATGCCACAAAAAAACATTAAATTTAATTAATAAAATTATGAATAAAAAAATAAAACTAATTTAAACTAATTGTTTCAACATAATATGTAATATCGCAATAATCATACCAATAATATCTGTGTGTAAACTGTAAAGAAGTAATGTAACAGCACAATGGCCACAACATTCATCTCATACTATAAGAAAGCGCATGAATCGCATTATAATACTTCAGTTCTGTTAGACATACTGAAGGTGTCGGGAAAGCAAGTATATCCTGCAACCGGGCTCGAATGGCAAAGCATGACTCGTATTGTCTTCAGCGAATGTATATTGAGTTTGAGACTACAACTGAATCTGTAGAGCTGACAGACGAAACTAAAGACGGCAGGAAGATAAAGAGGGCTGTTATTACCTTGACTGTAATTATGAGCTAATGAGCGTCCAGACTCTGGGTTGATGGAAACCACAGAGGAGAACTAATCAGATCTTACCCTGCTTCACTACACACACACACACACACACACACACACACACACACACACACACACACACACACACTAACACATGCAACGTCTCCCTGTGAACTTCATTAGGTTGATATGGTGATGCAAACCGACCACAACACTCTTAACGAACTTCCTGTCGGACAACAACACATCAGACGTTACACAAGACCATTAGAGCGTTCTCCTGGGTGTGTGGGACCACTGAGATCCGACCCATGAATCATTTAGATCTGGAGAAAGAGGTTTCCTCCGTCTGAAGATGCCGACGGGCCTCGACTGCTGCCCACTCCCTCACACGTGCTTTATGAA
>CM040824.1:37993357-38080726 GCA_022828995.1 Vimba vimba
AATAAACATAAGTAAAACATATAATATTTGAAAAAATAAACATAAGTAAAACATATAATATAGAACATATTTTATAGAAAAATTTATAGATAAATGTACATTTCATGACTTAAGATTTTTTTTAAATCCCATGATATTTTCAAAATTCTAAAGTTAAGATTTCCAGGTAGAAATCCTGGAATCCCTGAATAATGTAAAACGCCCGACAGCGATGGTGAGCCGTGGCGGGACTATATGCAGGTGTTTGTTGGAGAGCGAGCGCTTAGTTAAATGGATGGTTTCTCTGTCCGCTGGTGTCAGACGAGTGTCCGTGTGATGGATGAGATTCTTTCAGGCTGGAGTGGATATTTACACACACCAGGGGACTGAAGACATGGAGTCGGGGATCTGGCACAAGGGTCAGCAAACACACACACACACTTACCGTGGACGTGAGTCTCTCCAGAGCCTTCATCTGGAGAATCTCACTGCAGATATCACGCTTTCTGTCGGGGTCTTCCTCGGGTCTGCAAGAGAACACACACACTTGATAAAACACCTCTGAAGTGACAATGCAAGGCTGTCTCGTGAGAGCTGACCTCTGTGACAGTGATGTTCTGTAAGACAAGAAGCAGATGTCATGTTCAAAACAGGCCCCGTCCCAAATGGCGCACTTGATGTGTGTCCCAGCTTTCAGAAGTGCCCTCGACACACAACTGTGGCCAGTGTGCACTGATGTGGATTCCTACTGACAGGCTAAACGCTGTTATCACACCAGATTGAGGACTTGAAGGAAGACGATGGCAAGGGCATCATTTGGGACATGAATACTAGTGTACTACACTGGAAAAAAATGGTGTAGAAACAGTTTTTACTAGTAATTTACTGGTAAATTTGCACTACGGAAAGTGACACATTGAAATAAACATGATATTTTAAAGCAGAAAGTATTTTCTTGTAAAACACAATCAAATAATATTTGTTTACAACTTTAAAAATCATTTTTTTACAGTGTACCTATCTGTGAATACTAGTGTAATGTATAGTGTGCAATATAAAGAAACTTTCCGTGATGAATATTATATATTGTGCATGTATATTCAGAGAGTGCATTCTGTTAATGTGCTTTTTAATCCATTTATGTGTAAAAATACCTATATGGTTGGCAATATGATCAAATAATCAATCAGGAAATGGTTGTTTTAAAAAAATGTGGTTGATTTAGCTTAACTCGCCATTTTGGAAATGGAAGGTCAAGTCAAGTGCAATGCATTATGGGATGCAGTAACTCATGCAGTGTGCTCTGTTTACATACTGCACTTTTTGGCAAATGCTGTAATGTATGTCTATGGTATTCCATGCATGCCAACAGAAAACGCACATACTGTGCACAGTTTACATATTGCATACTGGAAGAAAAAAAATAGTATGCCATCATTCCAAGCACACTCAAAGCCCTCTCTGCTCTCTACTGCCTCCTGCTGGTGGTGCACTGCATTACACATGATACTCCAAAAACACACATCACGCTCAGGCTGTGCTTTTGGCATGTGGTATAGGAAGTTTAAAAAGCATGCATGCAAAAATAAGCCATTTTTAATGATCAAATCCCCACCCCACACTTACACTTCAAAATAAAAATAATTTTTGGAGGCTTAGGGTTCTTGAGTTACTATACTGTTCTTTAATAATTGAATTAAAGCTCTTGATTTTTCATTATATGTTCTTCAGAACATTTTACCGTTACTAAATAGTTTTTATGCATAAGCTATATGGCTCTTTGGGGATTTAAAAAGTACATTTTTAGAGCAGATTGTGCATGTATAAACCACAACATGAGCAGAACAAGCTGAAAACTGCTATAATCTGGGACAAAACAGTTGTGAAGAGGAAATCTCCAGCACATCCTTCCATATCACGCAGCTTAAACTGGGCCAGTGAGTTTGAGAAGTGGGCCAAAGTTTCCCTCCTTCTCCTCCACCACCGTCAGTCCATTCATCACACGACTGACACGCTTTCATCACACGACGCATCTCTCCTCCTCGTCTCTCTCTCTCTACCTCCACGAGTGATTCGTAATGACGGCGACTTCTAAATGAGTCAGGCACGCTTGCACGAGAGGACAATTCACACACACACACACACACATGCATGCGAACACAGACACGCTCACATATACACACTCAAATGCACACAGGCAAATGTAGACATAACACACACACACATACTGTACGCAAATGCACGCTCATTCAGCCCACAGAACCATTACTAGTTTCACCAGAGATGAAGATAAAATTCAAATAACATGCAAATGAGCCGTGCGGCACGAGGTGTGTGTGTGTGTGTGTGTGTGTGTGTGTGTGTGTGTGTGTGTGTGTGTGCATGTGGGTGGCTGAAAGAGAGGCTGTATCCAAACAATCTTGGCTAAAAGCCGTCCTCTTCCTGTAGCTTCAGGGCTTTGAGACCAGCACCACACAAATCACCAGAAACCACAATCACATTCACACAAAACCACACAAAAGTCAGACTCATTTCACCATCTTTTTTTACATGTTGCATCTTTCGCTCTGGTATAATAAAAGTCATGCGTGCCAAAAACATTACAACAGTGTCAATAACTAAATTGTTTCTACAGAATAATAACCTAACCAGTCTAGTCAATACTGTAACTACACAGATGTAAATAAACATTATTTAAACTCTTTTTCAGTCTTTCCACGTTAGAATTTTTAGTTTGAATTATTTTCAGTTTCTTTGTAATCAATTGTGAAATTTAATAGCAATATCTCAGTGAATATTTAGATAATTTTTCCCAGTGTAACAACCATTCAGAAGTATTTTGGGGAAAATTATATCTTTTATGATCTCCTTATGAACATTTTGAAGCGTCAAACTGGTAGTTGCGCATCTGTCAACGGAGGGACAGAAATTTCTCAGATTTCATCTGAAAGATCTTAATTTGTGTTCTGAAGATGAAGGAAAGTCTTACGGGTTTGGAACGAGACATGAGGATGAGTAAATAATGACAGAATTTACATTTTTGGGCGAACTATCCCTTTAATTCATGAGTCTGATCCAAATCGATTCCTTGAGTGTTATTGATGATTCATTTAAGCAATGCTCATAAGAGTGATTCGTGGATGAATCGAACTGCACTGGTCGTGATGTTTGTGTGTTCTGCATGCAGTCAGTGACAGCACAATAAAAAGACATGTTGCCTATTCATTTTTCTTCATCATTATTCTGCAGTATCCAGTATTTTTTCCTCATCACGTTCAGTTCAGAATGCAATCTCAGTCAGAAACTCGGGCAAACTAGAATTTCTTCTGCCGTGAGGCTGTACGGGGTAATATCAGCAAACTTGCATGAGTTTCTTTTTTTCGTTTGATCTCATTTGGTTGGCTATTGCGTGAGGATCTCATTTCTGGTTTAATACACTCTCGGATGAGGAACGAGGGGGCGAAGAGATTCTGGCTGATTGGGGTCGAAGCGAAGCTCTGTGAAGCCGAACGGGATCAAACAGCTCGCCCGTCTGGTGTCACCGAGGCCAAACCGTGTCACTTCCAATTCCGTCAGCGAGGGGGAAAACGCTGCCGTGGACACGGGACGCCATCCCATGTTCACCTTCCTGAAAATGACATCAGCTGTCCGTTCAAATTGAATCTTGCGGTTCACATCTCTCTGCGATATCAGCCTCGTCCTTCACTGCTAACAGAACGGCCTGAATCAAATCTCGCCGCAGACACACTTGAAGCGATGAAAGCATTAGAGGATGGACACGTTCTCAATCCCATCATCTTTCGCAAAGACATGTTTAAGCCAATCAAAAGCTTTAATCTACACACAGCTTAGTTCAATCGAATTGAGGTTGAGTGAATGACCCATACGCTGGCCGTGGGTTTGTTCTGATCGGGTCGTGGACTACAGGGGAAAACAATGTTGAATTTGAGCTTATCTTCTTCTAAAAAGGACACACATCTTTTGTTTTTGATGTCAAAGGCCTCGAGTCCTGGAGCTAAACTGGGATTTTGAAGGAGGAGGGGAACAGAAATCATCCACCTGAACCTCTTTAATAAAATACTCACCTGTGGAAACTCTTTTATGATAGTAATATACAGAAATACAACACCATTCAAAAGTTTGGGGTTGATAAGATTTTTTAATGTTTTATTTTTATGCTCATCAAGGCTGTATTTATTAATAAATAGTCATATTAAGAAATATTACTCCAGTCACATGATCTAATATGATGATTTGATGCTCAAGAAACATTTCTGATTATTATCAATGTTGAAAACAGTCGTGCCGCTTCATATATTTTTGTGGAAACCCATTTTTCAGGCATCTTTGATGAATAGAAAGTTCAAAAGAGCAGCATTTATTTGAAATATAATCTTTTGTAACATTATAAATGCCACTTTTGATCAATTTGATGCATCCTTGTTGAATAAGAGTGAGTGTTTTCAACTGTTTTCAACATTGATAATTAGAAAAGGTTTTTAAAAAATAATCTTACTGAACCCAAACTTTTGATCAGTCGTATAACAAAATCAAACAAATGATCAATAACATGATTAGCAAAGATGTTGTCTCTGTACAAAAAATAAATACCCCTCTAAAGCTCATATACATGAGCCTATATACACTCACACAAAGCAAACACACACATATTTTATTTCCTGCTTCCTGAGAAGGATTTGTGGTTAAACAGGATTAACAAGGAAAAACCAAATCAAAAGGTCAAGAGAACAATCGGTTTCCTGATGCATCCGAATCAAACAGACGGACACATGGAGACTAGTGCACTGCACAGTATATATAATGCATACTATTTCTTTAAATAATACATGATATGAGACAATGACAACTATCTGAATACTGTACGTTTATCCTGGATCTCTGTGCATATAGAAATTTACATACTGCACACAATATACAGTACATACGGCAAACTTAGCATGAGTAGTACAGTAGCATTCTGTACATACTGACTGACTGAGCACATTAACAGACAGAGTTAGCATGTCACATGCATGATGGCTGAACTTACGGACTGACGACCCTGAACTGGACGTAGGGGACGAGCTGCAGAAGAAGACGGACACCGTTCTGCCATTCCTCCTCGTTGCGAAACTCACAGCCCTGAGCGTCGCACTCCTCAAACGAGAACTGATAGTACGTGTTCGAGTCTTCAAAGACCAGCCGCTGGTCCACTGAAGGGAAGACAGACAGGGATTTTCAGCAGGCAGTGCAAAAATATATTTTAAACTATTATTGCAGGACGTTTTAAAAGAAAATACTATTTCAGTTTTTCTACTTCAGAATTTCAATGTTTTTTTTTGTAATTAATTGTTACATTTAATAGCAATTTCTGTGAAAATTAAGAAAGTGAAAATCCATCCAATTTTTTTTCAGTGTATGTGTCACGGTTCTGTTTAGTTAGTTTCATTTTCATGGATTTTAAGGGTACGTTTACACGACAACGACATGCTTAAAACTGAGAAGTTTTTCCTTTGAGTTTTCCGTGCACATTGCCAAAACGATCCACATTCACACGAATCTGCGAAAACGACTAAAAACGCTGTATTCTGCTGCCAGGCCAGTAGATGGCGATGAAACACTAGATCGAACACGTAATACGCATGTGCATGATGTCATCATCTTCAAAGATTCGCATTTTTGTTGTTTATATGGAGACCGTTTTCAAAAACTTGCACTTTGAAACACGTTTTCAAAAGTTTGCATTTTCAGGCACCAAAAAACGCTGTTGTCGTGTAAATGAACGGCCAAAATGCATAAAAAGATTTACGTTTTTAGTTGAAAACGGTGCCGTGTTTGTTATTTTCAGTCACCTGTGTTCCTTTGGTCAGTTTCCCGCCACTCTTTAGTTGTCATGGAGATTGATTTATCATCACGGGTGTTTGTCATTATTTCCCTCATTTGCTTTGTATTTAAGTTGCAGCCTTTCCAGTGTTCATCTGTCGGGTCACGTCTATGTTAGAGGTTGTGTTTTGTTTGCCCTTCGAAGTGGATTATTAAAAGACTTTTGAAACTTGATCTTGATCTTCTTGTTCTTCCTTCAACCATGTGCGAGTATGATGTGTGTGTGGTTGATATAGAGCCGTTCCAAGTTTATAGTCCTACGGAATTACAATTTTCCCAGTGGAATTTGTAAAATGATTCCCTAAAAAACCCATTAGAAATTCCAGAGGGAATCCACGGGGAATGAGCCTTCTGGGGTGACCTACAAATTTACATCACGGCTGAACGACTCAATTTGCTATCAAAGTTGATTCTTCACACTTTATAGTGTTAGGGATACAGTATTTCACGCAGTGTGTTCTGCCATCTTACAGGAAATTCTATACATTCTTAGAAAGAAAGTTTCTTGACTAAATTTTATGGAACCCTTTATGCCAAAAAGATTGTACGGTCGGTCGGTATATAAGGAAGATGTCTTAAATAATTGCTTAATACCATCATTTTTAATAGGTAATTTAAAAAATGTTCTACTGATAAAGTATGTTTACGAGCTGCTTAATTCATAAAATGTAATTAAAATTAAAAAAGAAATAACCCAATGGTGCTGTTCGGTCATTTTTGATCGATCATGGACATGATTCGAAAAAGTTAAATAGTCCTGAAAAAGAAAGTCACACTTGTACTGTTCATGGTCAAAAATGGCCGCACTGGAAATGAATGGGAAACTAATTTCATCAAGTGGAAATGTGTGGTACTGCGCCCAAACAAAATCTGACTGAATACTTAGCTCATTTTTTTGAGATATCAACTTGTTTAGATTTATGGCTTTGATTTTCCTCTACGTTTTAGAATAAAACATGCTTTGGATAATATATATTTCATATAAAATGAAATAAAAATAGTATTATACATTATTCATGCATTGCATTAAATGTTTAATTTAAATGAAAGTACATAGTAGTTAAAGACACATAATATAAAGTGGGACCAGAAAAATTACAAAAACACAACAAAATGACTAAATCTTTAACGAAAATTAAAATCGAGCCCAATAATAGTCTACAGTGGTGTGTGTTACCTGAGTGCAGAATCCCCAGCTCCAGAAGCACCTGCCAGACACGGGACGCCATTAACCTGCACTGAACCGACACACACTGTTCTAGGAGCCACTGGACCAGCTCCACTCCAACATAACTCCTCCTGCATGCACACACACACACACACACACACACACACACACACACACACACACACACACACACACACACACACACACACACACACACACACACACACAGGAAGATTGCTTAAATAATGTAATACTTTCATTCAGACACATTAAAAAAAAACTATTTAAAATAAATGCTGCTGTTTTGAATTTTCTTTTTTCCCAAAAAATATTCACAAAAATACAAAGCAGTTGTTTTGACTGTTTTCAATATTGATAATAATCAGACATTTTTCTTGAGCATCAAATCCTCATATTAGAATGATTTCTGAAGGATCATGTGACACCGAAGACTGGAGTAATGATGCTAAAATCATGCTTTGATTACAGGAATAAATTACATTTTACTACATATTACTCACATAGAAAACAGTTATTTTAAATTGCAATAATATTTCACATTATTGCTATATTTACTGTTTTTTAATCAGCCTTGGTGAGCAGAAGAGACTTCTTTCAAAACCCCAAACTTTTGCACGGCAGTGTCCCTTCATTAGCAGAATAAAACACAAAACAGAATTATAAAACGACTCTAAATTCCAATTGGATGAGCAGCATTAAAGCCGAGACACACACACTTTTTTTAACGCTATACCAGATTCTTTAGCTATTTTCATGGAGAAAATCATACTTATTAAAATATAATTAAAATATTAAAATATAAAATATAAAATATAAAATAAAAATGAAATAATATATTTAGGACCCATTTTTCCTAGTCTAAAAACGGATGCACATTTGTAGGGATTCAACACAATAAATCAATTTTCCCAGAGGAGTAATCCAATAAAAAATGCTTTGCAATGTTGCATGACGTCCATAAACGGCCTACAGATATGCTCAATGAACTACATCACTTTGCAGACAAAATATTGCTCATTGGGATTTAATAAATGCAATTATTTTTTGAGTATTGAGTGTTTTAATCATATTGCTGCTGTCGCTGTTTTGCTTTATGCATCTGTTAAAATCAACATAAAACAGTGTTTGCAACCCATTTCACTTCTGTAATGTGAAGTACAGTATTTCCAGATAAAAGGCAGGAATTGACTGGATCATGAAAGGCGGTCTCTAGTGAATGGAGGGGGTTAAAAATAAAAAGAAGAAAATGCAAAACACATTTTTACATTGTGTTAAAATCACTGCAACACTCTCATTGCATTTGCTTTGATATGATATGCCGCGTAACATTATCACGCCGTCGCTGATTTGCATTTTTAAGTCAAGCTCATTTCCATTGGCTTTATCTGGAGTGTATTCTTCAAAAGCATGTAAAGCTCCCTGATTCTGTGTTTTTCTGTCACACATTCACACTCCACCTTCAGACGAGACGATTTTATCCAATCAGAGTGAAGTTTGGACAGCGGCCATCTGCCAGAGCGATAATGGACATCTGATGATTCAGCCCAACCGTCCACACACACACACACACACGATGACCCTCAAACACTCTCTTACCCTCTTTTACATTGATCCTGCGTTTTATGAACATGATTGTAACGTCACACAAGTTATATCACACAACCAGCATGGTACAGCATGACGAAGTTTAGGATTGTTTAATGTTTTTGAATGAAGTCTCTTCTGTTCTGCATTTATTAGATCGAAAATACAGTAAAACTGTAATATTGTGAAATATTATTACAATTTAAAATAACGGTTTTCTATGCGAATATATAGTAAAATGTAATTTATTCCTGTGATCAAAGCTGTATTTTCAGCATCATTACTCCAGTCTTCAGTGTCACATGATCCTCTAATATGATGATTTACTGATCAAGAAACATTTATGATCATTATCAATGTTGAAAACAGTCGTGCCGCTTCATATTTTTGTGGAAACTTTTTTCTTGATGAACAGAAAGTTCAAAACAGCATTTATTTCAAATAAAAAATCCTTTGTTTCATTATAAATGTCTTTACTGTCACTTTTGATCATTTTAACGGGCCATGAACACAGTTTCTTGTGTATACTGATAAAATGTAAAGCTTGAACAAATCTTTGAATAAAGTGTGTATGAAAGTGTCACCTGATGATGCGAGCGAGGTGGATCTTGTCTTTGGCTGGATACGGTCCGTGAGACAGAAACACGTTTCTCAGAGCTCGTCCAGCGCAGGGAAAGCTCTGTGAACACGTCTGTCAGAGAGAGAGATTTCACATTATTATTGAGAGTTGACGCGGTGTAGCCTGGATGCTTGTTGCTATAAAATAATCAGAAATATAATGAGATCCACAGGGATGAAAAATGCACATATAAAATTTTTTAAAATCTCAGCTAGAGAGCAATAAAAGAGGCTCCTGCTTTTCAGATGTTTTTCCTGGGAAAATCTCACAAGTGTCTCCTCCAGAGATGCAGAATAGATCTGATGAATGATGTCTCTAACTGTGTTTAAAAGCTACACTTCCACGAATGATCTAAGCTTCTGTCCAGATTGATTTTGTAGATTTTACTGCACAATAACAATGGACGCTTTTGTGTCTGTTTTTATGTCCTAAGAAATGCAATGAGGAATTATTCAAGACTAAGTTACTTAAATGAATCATAATTGAAAACTTAAGCCTGTTGAGCAATAAAAATAAGAATTGAGCAATATATTTGTCCTGTGGGATGTTTTTATTAATGTTAGTGTGTTTTGTTATGTGAATGTGTGTTTTGATTAAGTTTACGTAGATTAAACATACGTGCGTGTGTGTGTGTGTATGTGTGTGTGTGTGTCCTGTTAAACTCTACGTTATGAGGACAAAATGTCCCCACAAAAATGTCCAAAATCTTTGTCCTTGTGGGGACATTTTTTTGAGGAAAACAGCTTATAAATCACACTAAGTGATATTTTTATGGTTTTTAAAAATGAAAAAATGCATAAAGTTTTCTGTGATGGGTTGGTTTAGGGTTAGGTGATATAATATACATTTTGTACAGTACAAAAATCATTATGTCTATGGAGAGTCCCCATAAAAAATGGAAACCTGTGTGTGTGTGTGTGTGTGTGTGTGTGTGTGTGTGTGTGTGTGTGTGTGTGTGTGTGTGTGTGTGTGTGTGTGTGCGTGTGTGTGTGTGTGTGTGTGTGTGTATGTGTGTGTGCGTGTGTGTGTCTGTGTGTGTGTCTGTGTGTGTTTAGCTTGATTACTAAAAATAAATAAGTAGAATACAGTGCAATACAACCTCAGCCACATTTGACCTACATATACACACTGACACAGTGACTGCCGTGTGCATGTGTGTGTATTTCTGCTGACATCCACAGTTTGCATATCTGATATCATAACGCTTCCTCCTAAACCTCTCGTTCCATCTGTCTCTCTCTCGACTCACTTTAATCAATACAACACTGGCCTCTCTGATCCACTCAAAAGCACCTTCAGCATTATTGATCGTGTTTAATAACACTGTCAGAATCCATAGCGACACCTTCAGCACACAGATGCCCCGTATGAGGTCAGAGGTCATGACCACAGGTCGTGACATTTGACCCACAGAGCAACCAACACCAAAAGACTCTAAATTCTAATAAAAAACAGCTAGATTATTAGTATTAATACATTTAGCTATTTATTGAACATTTCTTGAACTTTATTAAAGCAATAAGGCTGTGCTTTATATTAATTTGACCAAAATATCTCAATTATAAGGACCTGGTACACCCATTGCTGAGGTAAAATCACCGTAAAACCAGGTGGGATAAAGCAACAAGCTCTCATTCTTAGCTCATTATCTCATTATTTGTCCTAACACAACTTGTACATTGGCTAGTCGCTTGGTTTCCATTTATATGATGTCATACAAGATAGTCCCGCCCACAGTGAAATCTCATTGGTCAAAACTCTACATTAAACATCAAAAGTTCTGATAGGATTTTTGATTTAACTGCGGCGGATTATGTTACAGGGTAATACTCGTTCTCTCGTGGCTTATTGCTTTATTGAATTCTGGGCTCACTGAAAAAACAAAACAGATAAAGATCATGATCTCTATTCAGTGATAATCATCTATATTCATATCTTTTTCATTGTTCTGTGGTGATCTGTAAAGAAGAAGGGCCTATAGAAGCGCTTTGTCTCGTTCATGTGTGTGATCCCGTATCTGATGTATGTTCTTTTGTACACACACCCATCAGCGCTGCACACGGCCGATTAGACGTTAGCTTGAGCATTTAGCAGAGCTCAAGCGCGGATTAAAAGAAGCTTCAGCCATTCTAATGAGATGAGAACAATCACATGAGAAGATCCACAGATTAACATCACAGAACTCACACCACCGACAACATCATGAGTGTGTGTGTGTGAGAGAGAGACGCTTTCAAGGGGACTGTAATGCTCAGATGTTTACTGCAGTGTTGTTAACCAAAACTAAAAGTGGAACTGCTAAAAAATGTAATAAAAAAATTGGCTTAAAAGTACTTAAATTACTCAAATTAAAACTAAAATAAATAAAACAAATAAAAAAACTAGTAAAAATGGCAAAAGCACAAAACAAAATTAGGATGAAAAGTGAAAATATATAAAAATCGAATAAAAAATATTAATAAACATTATAATAGTATATAAATAATATGGTAGATAGATAACACGATGGATGGATGGATGGATGGATGGATGGATGGATGGATGGATAAATAGATAGATAGATAGTACTAAAATTTCTCAAACGAAAGCTGAAATGAAAATTAATTAATGTTAATCAGAAATATTGAAAAATCAAAAACGAATAAAAATGCCAAAACACAACAAAATTACTAAAACTTCAACTTGAAAATAAAAGCTAATTAAAATATTAATAAGTACTATAATAGTATCTCAAATATAAAAGTATATAAGATTATAAAAAATAACACTGATTTACTGTTTCAATTTATTCTCAAACGTGTCTCCAAACATTTCCTACAAGAAAAAAATAGGAGCAAACTAGATTTTCTGCAGAAAATGATGTGCTTGCCTGTGTAAAATGCACATAAGGACCCTTCGAATGATGCATTGACATTCTTGGTCTTGGATGAATTTGATAAGAAATATTTATTTTGAGAACTCTGACTTCAGTCTAAGACATATCTTCTGAAATTCCTAAAGGAAATTCTCCTTTTGCACTCCATTTAATCTCATTACTGTCTTAGGAGAAACATTTTTATTTCATATGGAATATGATTCTCAATAATAATATTCAGGGTGGACCATGGAAAACTGTCCCAGCTCCTCACCTATTTCAGCTTTAGGTTGCAGTTTCTTACCTTGGGTTTGGGTGTGACGCCAGCGCTGGGTCCCGGGATGGTGTCAGGTGACTGCTACACAATCATAAAGAGAGAAACGAGAGGTGTCTCAATTCAAAACTAAATAGGTTAAACTCAACACAACCACACTTGAACATTATGTTCACAACCTTCAAACACAGCTGAAATGTTCTGAATTTCAAACACTGGCGTGACCTTCACATGAAAAGTGCTGCAAATAGTCACAGAAATGCGATTTTACAAGGTAATCCCATTTCAAATGTGACATTCTGCCATGTTTCTGGATGTCATGATGTGCCTTTGATGTCGTACAACTAGATGCATCTTTCTTCATGTTTCGTTTTGACACTGCACAATGATACATCATGCAAATTGTGTGGTAACCTTTAGATGTGCATTGAAAGGTGAATGGGGTCAAACCTTTGGGTATTTATATACTACAGTACTAAATTACTTCCACATGCATATACCATTGTGTTTACTCCATGGTACTTGAAAATATACAATGTCTCATATTATGCAAAAAACAAACAAACATGCTATTGCCATAATAGACATCCAGAAAAAACATGGTAATGCACAGAAAACGTGTCACTACAACATTTTCGGTGAATAAAATAAAATAAAATACAATTTGAAAAAAAAAAGTTGCCTTGGCAACTAACTTAAAATTTTAAATAATTTATAAATAGATTGTAAATAATATGTTATAAATAAAAAAAATAAAAAACTATTAAAACAGAAAAAAAATGAATTAAGGCTAAACAGAAATAGTAAAAAACTAATAACAATTACAACAAAAAAAGAACAATTACTAAAATTAAAACTTTAAAATTAAAGCTAATAAAAGATGAAAATATTAATAGTACTGTCAAATCGATTTGTGTGTGTATATATATTTTATAGTATGTATACCGTATATAGTTTTATACATTTATGTTAGATGCTATTAATTGTGATTAATCAATTCGAAAACACTAAATATTAATAAATATTATAATAGCATTTAAAAAATACTAAAATAACATTGACCCAGGGTAATGACATGGTACTTTTTTGATCATGAATGCTTAACCTCTTTGCAGAAACTTTGCAGGTGCACAGTGTATGACATGAGGGACTTAATGACGTTCCACTTCTACTTAATAATGCTCTCTCAGCATGACATAAGTTTATATTAAACATGCGCAGTCATGTGATCATGTCAGCCTGGAACGGGCTTCGGTAAAGTGACGTTCTGTTAGAAAGAAGGCTTGTTAGGTTTTATTTGGACAAACTCTCAGTGTCGGGCCTTCATATCGAGAGCTCTTTAAACGGAGGAAGCGCCGGATCAGTGGACAGAGCTGGAACAAAGACTTTGATCCTCATTATAACGATCAGAACTTTGATCAGAAGGAGTTTTATCAGTCTGGAGTGGCCCACATTAACTCTTCTGTGTGTCGTATTCTTTTACAAGCCAATCTTTTATCTTGTGTCTCCATTGTCCCATTATACAAGAGCTCAACAGAATACATAAAGATATTTCAGATTGCGTGGTAATTTTCCTCTTCTACATGTGTGTATTGTCTTATTTATATTAACTGCATGTAGTCACAGTCATATTATATCTTTATTTCCATTGTGTAATCTGGGTCACTCAGGTCTAGTGGTTGGTCCAATCTTAGATCTGTTGAGCAATAAAGCTAAACTTTAAAACATTAAAAATAAACATTTCAACTAGATCAAGAAGGGGTTTACAGCCTGACGTCACCGCAGAACATTTTAACGTTCCAAAATAAACTTTATGCTTGTGGTTTCGGGTTTTCTAGGTGGTTGCTTACTGGTCCAAATTAAATGAGTTTCTCTGGATAATGCATCTATACAGACTTGGGGGCTCGTCCGGGATATTCCAAAGAAACACGGGACTGGTATTATTATTTGTGGTGGGTTTCGAATCCTCCTCCCATGCTTTTCTGAAACGAACTATGAACGTTGCTAGTGTAATGTATCTGGATAATGTGTTAGCAATATGAGATAAACTTAAAGGGGTGGTATAATGCCCTTTCCACAAGGTGTAAAATAATTCTCTGATGTCCCCAGAGTGTGTATGTGAAGTTTTAGCTCAAAATACCCCACAGATATTTTTATATAGCATGTTAAAATTGTCACTTTTTGAGGGTGAGCAAAAACACACAATTTTGTGTCTGTTCCTTTAAATGAAAATGAGCTGCTGCTCCTGGCACAGGGGGCGGAGCTTCAACAGCTTGCACTCACACAGACATGCGCTGAAAATTTCAAAAACTTTTAGCCTTTTACGTTCAAACTGGAGTCAGATGATGATGGAGAGACTGAAGAAGAAGTGACGACATGTAGAAGCAACAGGACATTTCTGAATGGTTAGTTGATGAATTTATAGCGTATGTGTAGTTATCTTCTAGTCATTGATTAGCATATTCTGTCATGATGATCTATAAATCGTGTTCCGGGGGCGGGGTTTATGTAAATTTTAGGGTTGGTGATGTCACTAACCCGGGAGGAATGTGGTGTAGTCTCTACCAGCCGTTTGTTGTAGTCCTTAAAAAGCGATTTCTTTAAAAGAAAATCTCTCCCTTTGCTTTGAACTTTGAGCGTTGTAACTTTGCAGATGTTGTTTATGCTCAAACTTTAAGATTCGATTTAAATCCATCAATAAAAAATGTAAGTCATTAAATAAGGACACAATGAATATAAGTCTCCGGAGTAAAGAAATCTTAAAAAGCATTAAAATACATTTAAATCATATGTCAATGCAACTCTGAAGGTAAGCGTATCACAATAAATTAGTGATGCATCTGTGCAATATTTAAAAAAAAGAATCTATGCAAGTCAATGGGAATCTTCAGCCTGTTTTACAATCCATCGGTCAGAAGTCACAAGTCTAAGAGCTTGGTAAAGTAACAGCACACCACTCCTCAACAAGACGAGATTTGAGGAATCATTCAAACGCTTAACTTCAACACTCAGTGTTAGAAGTCTGTTCAACCACAAATTAATATTTCTAAACAGGTTTCACAAACACTCAAACCAGGCCGTAACAGATCAGGAAGATACAACATTACCATTCTGCTATCATGTTTAACATCGAAGAACTAAATAGAAAATAGAAATAGATTCATCTGCTGATTTGGCTGAATATTGTTTGAAATTCCTGAGAATGCCTGTGATGATGGTATCAGCCGAGACTGTGGCTTTCCGTGACGCGAGCTGACCTGCAGGTGTCCACAGACAGACTGCTATCAGCAAGCGTTTGTCTCTCTGCAGACGAATCTCTCCAGGGGCCGAGTGCACGCTTATTGGCTTTGTTTTGACTGGGCTCTGAAGACGGCGTGTGTATCAGATTTACTGTATTGATTTGCTGTTGGAGATCTAGGAGCTGAACTCTGTTTGGCTCGGATAGGAGATGGAGCAGACGGGCCACAGAGATAAGCAAAAGCATGAGGTGGAAAAGGTTTTTTAGATAAAAAGGGACGTTCTTGTCCTTCATGCATACTTAAAATCCTTCAATGAAATCACCTTTCTCATCCTTTGCGGCTCATAAATCACAAAATGATCCCTATCTTCTCAATGTCATTTGAACAAACCCTTAACCTGAAGTATTAAACTTTAGTGCATAGCTCGCCTCACACCATTTATGCTCCAGACATGAATGATTTTTTATGTAATCACCTTACAATGACCTATCAACTACCCAGGTAACCAATTAGAACACCCCAGCAACCAATTAGAACACGAATACCCTAGCAACCACCCAGGACACCCAGACCATCCTAGCAACCAAATAGAACACAAACACCCAAGCAACCACCCAAGACATCCCAGAAACCACTTAGAACACCCTAGCAACCACCAAGATAACCCCAGGAACCTATTAGAAAACGAACAACCTAGCGACCACCTAGGACATCCCAGCAGCCAATTAGAACACGATCACGCTAGCAACCACCCAGGACATCCCAGTAACCAATTAGAACACGAACACCCTAGCAACCACCCAGGACATCCCAGTAACCAATTAGAACACGACACCCTAGCAACCACCCAGGACACCCCAGCAACCAATTAGAACACGAATACCCTAGCAACCACCCAGAACACCCCAGCAACCAATTAGAACACAATCACCTTAGCAACCACTTAGAATATCCAGACCACCCTAGCAACCACCCAGAACACCCCAGCAACTGATTAAATACACAACCACCCTACCGCCCACCCAGGACACCCTAGCAACCACCCTGGACATCCCAGCAATCACCCTTTAACATCCTAGCCACCACCTAGGACACTAGCAACCACCCAGAATATCCAAGCAATCATGTAGCATTGCCCTAGCGACCACTTAGTCTTAGAACACCCAGGACATCCTAGCAACTACCCAAATCACCCTAGCAACCGCTTAGTCTTAGAACACCCAGGACATCCTAGCTACAGTCCTTGAATGAGCACTGTTCTACTCTTTACTGAACTGTATTCTTTTTTTAAATATATTTTTTTATTCTGTATACTTGAAAATATTTATGTGCATTTTATCATGTCTACTTAAAGCAGCACTTTGAATTACCACTGTGTATACTATGAAATATGTTATATGGTACACTTGCTTTGCCAGAATACAAGCCCTCCAAAAAAAAAAAAAAAAAAAAAAAATCATGCAACCACCTACAATGCAACAAGCTAGCAACAACAACCTAGTAACTTCCCAGACCACACAACTCCCTAGCAACCCTCTAGACTCTAGAGCACCCTAGCAACACCCTGACAACCACTTATAGCATGCTAGGATTGTGGTGGCGAATTATGCAAACACATAAATTTTACATTTCCTAAAGAACATGCATGCAGTTTAGTTCTGTATCACACAAACACTCACAAACACTTTTATTCATCAGCAACATTTCAATCTCTTTCTAGAAGAGAGGGAGAGTGAGGGAGAGAGAGAGAGAGAGAAATGAGGGAGAGTATTTACAAATGCATGAAGGAGAGGGGCAGAAGAAGAGAGAGGAGAAATGTTATACAGAAGGTGAGTAAGATGAAGAGAGGGAAAGAGAACAGACGGGAAACAAAACATGGGAAAGGATGCAAGCATCCTGACTCACTGTGTAGTGCACACTGATCCAGAGTGCAGTGAGTCTGTGTGTCATTATGTGTCAGAAATGGATTACTCTCAGATTAGAGCGCTCACACACACACACACACACTCATGCACCTCTCTCTTGCATGGTGTGGATAAATCTGTCGCTCTGGATGAGTGCACTGCAAGATGGAGACATCAAACAAGCCTTGTCTTTCTCGTTAAGATTTCATTACATCCAGAGGCACTCACTCACACACATACACACACACACACACACACACACACACACACACACACACACACACACACACACACACACACACACACACACACACACACAGCATGAGGACTATGAAATTAAGTGCAGCTTCCCCATCAGAGAATTGTCACATCACCAGGGCTGGTTTTAAAAAGCCATTCCTCTGTTCAAGGCAATTAACATTAACAACACAAACAACAGCAGGAATATTAGGCTGCTGTCACTTTAAGAGCTAATCCAAGGACCTGTTACACTTGCGTTTTATTTCTCAGCTGTTTACGTTCAGTTAAGATACACCTGACTATGTTTACAAGGATACTTGCCAAGAATTTAGTTTGAATATGTGTGTTCAAGCACAAGAAGACGTGAAGCAGAGCTCAATTCAGTACCGTAAAACTTCAAATAATAGCCGAGTCCCAAATAGACGCCTGTCTCTTTTACACGCCTGGTGTGGCTACAGGTTTGGATAAATAGAGACCCGGTCTGTTTTTTAGTTTCGGGCTGTATTTAATCTTCTAAAACCCGTCAGATCGTCAGGTTTAAGCCAGTTCTATGGAGCAGATTGCGCACACAAGAGAGCCCTGCACATCTGGGCTGTTAGCGCAAGCAAGGCAGGCAGAGTTAGCGGAGGCCGGAGAGAGGGAAGTGGAGGAGAGCGACGAGGAGGAGGAATTCGCCAATGAACTTGTAGTTGAGGATCGCGGTGATGATGATAGTGATGAATAGGGTCCTTTTGTATCACATGATTGCAGTTGTTTTACAGGTATAGCCTTCATTCTTTCTTGTTAATGTGTTTCGGGCAACTAGTTCATAGGCTCGATGGATATTACCGGTAACTTGTATTGTTAAGCCCATGGCTGTCACATCGTTTTGTTTTTTTATGCTGCCAATAATCTAAAGGGGGGTCGCACACCGTACGAGAAGCTCAGGGCCGCGTCGCGTCATGACAACTCGAGGTATCGCACACCGGACGCGCACTTTGTCAGTTTATGGCCAGCAATATTGTTATGTTTAAGGATATTATGGAATTAAGATCATGTCTGTACTATGTTATGATTGTACTGTACAACCAATTAAATACAATCGTTGCTTAGTCTGCAGTCTGAATTCACTTTACCTCAGAGCGTCCGTTAACTGAATGAATTGAGAATATCAACTGAAAATCCGATAACACCAGCAATTTTCATTCAAGCAGCTGATTTCTGTTAATGAGTGTAAAACTGAATGTATATTGGAGCACAGTCAGTATATACATTGACGACGATTTGAGACAATGTAATGTACACTCATAGAAAATGTGTTCAAATTTTAAAGACGTGGCGCTGCGCTTCTCATCTGGTATGCGACCCCCTTTAGACATTCGGAAATATAGAAGGCTAATTCTGACATTAACTGATTTGTTAAACACAGACACAGATTTGGTAACCTCCAACTGTCATGCTTTCCGTCTATCAGCCTATGCTATTTGGACCGTTATCTCTTGGCCTACACTCAATGAACATCTCAACATCTCAGATCAGAACATCTCAACACTAAATTAAAGGCCCGTCTCATATAGACGTCTGTCTCAAATACAAGCCGGTGCAGTTCGGTGATTTGGGAAAATAAAAGCCTGGGCTATTATTTGAAGTTTTACGGTATTCATGTGCTGTCTGAGACGCGGATTTCTGGGCGCCCGCTTCGGATGTTTGCACACGGAAAACTTCTCGCACAGCGCACGAGAAACGAATTGAGTTCCCTTTCGCATCTTCTTGCGCTTGAATTCTTAAATTGGCAAGGATTAAACTATGGTGACGATGCAACACTGCACTGTCAACCATCCCGAGCGTCGTTCACATTTGTTCACATTCTCACAATTTTCATCTCAGTTACAGTACAGACTTCAGAACCGTGTCTCCTCACAGCAGATCTGTGTGTTTGTGTGTGTGACGGAGGGATTACTGCCGCTGTTTTGACTCCTTTACACATTTTATAATCTCTTCACGAGTTCTCAGCTGGTCAAAATACTGTCATATGTAGGCTACGCACATACAACAAGCACATTTATCCCAGAACACAGCATTGTTCTGGATGTTTGGTAAGTTCCGTCTCAATATATATGTCATAAAAGCCGACCAATCAGGTTGTGAACGTGTCCCTATGCCTTTAGGTTCGGCATCTTTAGGTTTGGTGTTAAAAATCCCCAAAAAATGTTGTTGGTCCAGACTAAACAAACCAAGCAAACCGAACTACAAGTGTAAACACAGCCCAAAAGGTCTTCCTTTAGCATCGGCTGTTAAAGCCTTCAAGAAACCTTTATTTTTTAACTGTATTTCGTATGTTACCGCAGAAGAACCTGGTGAACTGATGCTCCAGTAGCTGTTGTCAGTGCAGCACACAACGAAACAAATGTCACGAGTGTAATATTTGTTTCTCATTTAGTGCTAATGAGGCTTTCATTTTTTAATTCTCTAATCACCCCGGGGCGCATGACTTGAGTCAAATGAGCCCGAACCAAACATTCTGTTCGAAGGCGTAAGAACCCTCACGGTAAAACGCATCAGAGACGAAGAGACGAAACACTGTAGAACCAAGTGATGTTTGGGCATGTCTTTTAACAACAATAGAAGTTACTGAATATAATTCAAAAGCTACATTTCTTAAAATGTTAGAGTTACAAAAGTCTTCATTGATCGCTGTGGATTTTCCTCTCATCCTCATGATTAATCAGGCCTTATACAAATGAGAGATATTCACCCACACACACAAACCAGCAAAACAATTCCTGTCTTCAACCCTCTGAAGCTCTGAATAGCCCCTCTGTCATGCCAGGAGTGTATAAACAGAATATATATCAGCTCTTTCCTTACAGTCCACAAAAACCTACTGTGATGGTATGGTTAAATGATGGTATCTGAGACCATGGCACCTAATGTTCAATGTACTTGAATAAATACCATATATTTACATGGTCACTCTTAAAAAATAAAGGTTCTAATTAGAATCACAGGCATTGTGATGTCATAATAGAACCTTTGTAAAGTGAGTATTTTTTAAATAACAACAACCTTTAAAAATATCACATCTGACTATATTACACAACCGCAGAACAATATTCATACAACAAATAGCCGATCAGCTGCCTATTTTCCTACAGTTCACTCTTACATGATACAGCATGGTATTTACACGGTACACAATGCATTTCAAGAAAAACATGGCAGTGTCCAAATACCACAGTAATACCATAGCACCATGTCAAAAAAAAAACATCATACTTTTTTTTTTTTTTTGTCAACACCCTCATTGACATATTATGCAGGCTTTAAAAATATCATTCTGCCATTACAACATTTACTATGGTAACCAGTTTCTACCTGTTATTGTTACCACAGTAAAATTGTGGTAAAGTGATATGAGTCACCAATGTGAAAAAAATACGTAAACAGAAATGACCATTTTCTCAATGATCGTGCATTCATTTACAATTTTACAGCAGTAGCAAAGCGTATGTATTGTGCTTTGGTTGAAACTATTGATAAGTGCAATATTGCACAGAATATTAATCAAATTTAGCAAATACGAACCGCAGAACATTTTCCTTTTTCATTTTTTGGAAGTTACAGCCGGTGTGTGTTTGTGTACCTGACTGTGTGTATGTGGATCTCTGTTTCCTTAGATACCACGACTGAAAAAAAAAAAAAAAAAAAAACATTATAGCCTCTCCTTCATAATCAATGACATTTGGATAAACGCATTAATGCATTGACAAGACGCATCAATCACGTTTTCTCATAACGTCAGGTTGTTCATGCACATTATAATATTAGTGATGGTGGTGGATATGGGTGATGTATTGATGCTGAAAACACACATCCTTCATCATGCATTGGTAACTCACGCTCTTTTTGCGCAGGTTCAGTCCGTGTTTTAATAATCCGGGCAGATCTCTGATCTTCTGCTTGATCTGGACCTGATCCCTGGCGGTTCTGTTCCATCTCCAGCTCGACAGGAGCCCGTCCTCCGCGGGACAGGGGAGGCTGTCGGATTCCTCCATCATCCTCCTCCACCTGCTCTTTACGCGCACGGACACCGGAACCACATTCTGCCGCCGCTCGATGGATCTCCAGCCGCCGCAATGAGCCGCTCAACCGAGAGAGGAGACGAGAGACCTGCCGAACACTGCTGCTCCACCCAGCGATCACACACACGCTCGTGCACACACGCACTAACACACACACGCACACGGACGTTCTGGAGACGCTCACATACAAATGCACTCACATCGCTGGCTAAACGAGGACATTCAAAAACACATCTGCATTAATATGAAACATGCACCTAAAAGAAAACTTGGACTAACATGCATTAGTCCATATTTACTTCACGTGAGAATCATGGAAGAGGAACATGCCTAAAGGCAGGTTGCATTATAGCCAACTTCTGAAGTAAACACGCGTTATGAGGACATATGGCTACTGAGAAATTAGGTAACAAGTGCCACTTTTGAACCATTAAACTGTATTTTTCCAAACTGCTCTGTCTGTGGTCTTTTAACATTCTGTCTGGAAATATGTCACCAAAATCAAGCCTTTATTAAGACAGACATTGGCAATGTGTGGCTTTCCCCATGGTCAGGAATTGTACCTATATTTTAAATTGTAATTTTATGCCTCATTTTAACTGATAATAAAATGGCCATGAAGGCATGTCTCTACGTTGTGTTATTTATAATATAAATAGGCCTATTCTGAATATGAACCATCATTTCTTTCCTATATAATTGAGAAATAATGAGAAGAACCATAAACATATATAGCCTACTGTCATAAATTGGGCCATTTTAGCTGATGTTGGAGATAAAAGTCATGAGATTTTGGAAATCTCAACATTTTCCCCATCATCACAATATCATTCATGATACCTTATACATTTAGATGTTCAATAGTTGTATAATACTTACACCTTAGCATTTATAAGTAATTGGCATGTCAGGGAGTCAAATCATCCCACTTCATCAAATCATTCCATGCATGTCAAGAACTGTTTTAATACAGCAGTTTGCAGAGATTGGACATTGAATCTTAAAGACCAATGACAACTCAACCATACATGACACCACTCATGAGTTGCATTGGTTTCAGGACAAATAACAATTAATTATATTAAAAAGTTATTTAGTAATGAAAAAAAAAAGTTTATCCATTGATCTTGGAGATTTTGTCCAATTTACCTTTGAGGGACAATTTTCTTAAATATGAATACCCACATTTACATGGTGTTTATTTCAGTAAAAGATAAATGGGCCAAATATTGCCTTCATTAAAATGTAAAAATACTGAAGATGAATATGCACATGTACTGGAAACATGTCACATCTTTTATTGCACTGATATGAAACTTTAGCACTAGAGATCCATTGATCAGTGTGTCATTGTAATTAATATTATTTTGTGCTGCAGTTTACTGATTTGGCGGCCTCAAATAGTCCCCATTAACATAATTCTTACCCTGTGTTTTCTAAGAGACAGTCGAGCCAAAAAACGATTTTTTTCCAGCTGGTCCAAATCAATGAGACGCTCAGAATCATTTAAAATCTTCTGACTGGCCCACAGTAAACATCAGACTTCCATTCGCACGTGTTAACAATCACTGAGAATTCATTGCATTAGTACCATCTCTAATCTTTAAATTTATGTTATAAATCCAGGGTTAACAATTCAATTAAACAATACAGATTCCAGCAGAGATTACAAGTATTATTTTGTAAGGCTCATTGTTTTGCGTTTCTTTAATGTGTGACAAACTGAAATCTTCTAAATGATCAGTTTTATATTTTAATAAACATTTTTAAATATGTATTATTGCACATTCAGAGGGACATTGTGTCCTTAGAGTCTTCTATGACCCATTTGTCTGAATAAATGAATCAGTGTGAAATCAATATCAATGTTCAGAAGTTCACATCAATAGATCAGATTTGATTTTCAGGTCTGTGCTGTTTCTTGCGACGGTACATTACAGCGTGTTAAAGTATTGATCAGGTTGTTTGTCTCTTAAGACTGGTGTTCATACAGTCCCTGATTCTGTACAAAACACAAGAGGCCAGATTTACCAACAGCTTGCGCCAATGCAAACCCTCATTTGGCGTTAAAAAAAAACAGTCAGGATTTACTTCAGACACACAGTGAAAATGTGGACAGGGTTATTTTTGAGGCTGACCTTATGCATTTGCAGGAGTTTCCCTTTCAGAGTATTTAAATGTGATTTACTAAGGTTTGCGCTGGTCAATTTACTGGTATTTCCGCTATTTACCAGCCAAAAAAGCATGTATTATACCAGATGCTAATTTGTAGATTGTGTTGGTCATTATGGAAATGATCCAGCTGCGTCTGTTCTTTAATTTGCACGTCGTCAGTAAATCACCAGCAGAAATTTCCACTTCCATCTGAGCTTTTTTGGAGTTGCGCTCTCATGCTAATTTGCCCTGTTAAGTAAATCTGGCTCATGGTGTTTCTCCTGCAATGTGTGATGGAGTTATTGATAGATATTGTTTTGTCAGTTACGAATAATTATTTGGATGTTGAGGGCATTTTTTCCGTTGAGGTTAGATCAGAAGCCGGCCTTTGATTTTGCAGTGTGCTTTGGCATGTATTTGATGACGGACACCTGAGGTTGTTATCCATCAACACCCACAGCCAGCGTGACACAAGTTGGCAGGCGTCCTCGCTGCTCACAAATGCATGATGGGCCAGAAACAGTGCCACCCCCTTTAGCCAGATAAAATCTTCAGGACGCTTTCAGAATAAGCAAACCTTTCACAATCCACAAGCGCAACTTTGGAAAAAAAGCCGTCTAATCCGAGATTAGGCTCGGCAGCAAAGCAGAGGCCTGTTCCTCACTGTCGACTGTATGAAGACGTTAAAAGCGAATGGTCGTGCTCGGCAAACCAGTATCTCCACATCTCGCATGAAAGAATAGCTGATGATCTGTCAAAATGAAAGATCACCTCTATACGGCTGAATGGAGCATATGCCTGGAGGACACGTGTGTGTGTGTGTCCCAGTGGAGTTCATTGGGGGGTGATGTGTGTGTTGTGGGTGTGTCTCTCTGTGCTCTAATTTCAGGTGTAACACAGAGGTGTTAGATGACAAGAAAGCCACATGGGAAGCTGGGCAGCACATTCAAAGCAGGTGTTCAGTCTCGAAGGTCTGCAGAGAGAGACAGACATTAACAATCGGAAAAAAAAAAGAAAAAGAAAAAACTCTAAGGAATATGTACAGGATTCCACTGGAAATTCTATGAGAATTTGGAACATAAAGAATAAAAAGGAAATCTGGAATAAACTGGAAAAAGAATTGTTACCATTGGGATACGTGGAGATGCTCTGGATGCTGAACTTGATCTCCAGCTTTTGCCAAAATCTGTGTTTGCCACAATCCACTGCAAACTCACAATCAGGTCTGGCCAGGGTTATTACAGACTACTGAAACCATAAAGAACCCACATTTTTGTTACTTTAAATAAAATAAACATTAACGGAAAGTAATAGTTAATACAACATTTAAAAAAAGGGTTTTATTTTATTTTCAGCTAGTTGCCAAGGAATAATTTCTCATTTTTATTCAGTTTAACATAATGTACTAAAATAACTAAAACTAAAACTGAAATAAAAATTAATTTATAAAACTAGACATTAAAAAACAAAAACTAACTAATAAAAATGACAAAATTACTAAAACTTTAACAGAAACTCAAACTATTAATAAAACTTAATTATTAATTATAATAAATATACTAACATACCTATAGTATAACACTGGATCTGCCTCCATTATGGTTTAAAACTCATATGTGAACTAAAAGGTCCTAATGGGAACAAAAGTGATATTATTCTAAAATATGTTTTATAAATATTATGTTAAAATATAATTTATTAAATTTTTATATTAAAATATTTATATTAAATATTATATATTCAAATATATTAGGGCTGTAAAATCGATTAATCGCATCTACCAGAAAAGTTTACATAATATGTGTGTGTGTAATATTATATATATTACACTGTATATACACACACACATATATTTATACATATATATATGCGTATATGTATAGACACTCACACACAGAGAAATATATATAATATAGGCTATATATATGTAATATTATATACACACATATATTATGTAAACACAGACTTTTATGTTAGATGCGATTAATCGATTTTACAGCCCTAAAATATATACTTTTAATATTTCTCCTACAGTATATCCTATTATAGAATCATTTTATCGTATTTGCATTTGATCCCATTAGGATTCTTTGGGAAACAATCATTTTTGCAATTCTGTTTGTGGTACACAAATTACACTTCACTTTTTGATGGCATGTGCGCATCTAATCAAGAACGTATTTGTTAACAAAATCAATGTCCCTTATGGGAGAATGATCTGCATGTTATTCTGTTGTTATGTTCGACTGCATTCAGACACAGAGTCTATTCTTAGAAAACGCTTATCATGATTAAAAATACTCAGTGTAATCCCTCCGTTGAAGTATTTACACATCTCCTCAGCACTGATATCATGTGATCTAATGACACGAGCTCTGAGTGTGTGATGGCAGGGCCGTTTAATGCCACGCTGTTAAACGGTGTGTGTTCAGAGTCCTGATGGGAGGAGACCGCTGCGATCTACTGTAAAACATCATCACAAATTACTGTAAATGGAAAAATGCTGAAGGATTGGTTAACTCTAAGTTACCTTACCTTTTGACAACTGGACCTGAAAAAGAAACTTTAGGTTAAAATGTATATATTTGAAAAGGACACATATATATTTAATGTCTAGAATATAGTTTGCCTATTGTTTTGTCGTTGGCTATGATATTCCATGATATTCCTCAAAAACAAAATTGCATTTTTCTTCTTCTTCATGAACATTTAGAAGTACTTTTTTTTAAAATATTCAAATATTTTTTCATGAAAATGAATTCACATCAACTGTCCATACAATATAAAATAATGTTATATTTACAATACGTCACGTAAATTTTTACTATAATATATCCTTCAAATTATTTTTTTCTAAGTTAGCTTAAAATTTACAGGGAACATTTTTACTATATTATGTACTTTTACAGCTAATGAAATTGTTAAATGCATCTTTTAGTCAGTAAAAGTATGACTAAGTTCCCAGCAATCCCTGTGTGACCCCGTCACATCTGATATATTTTATATATATTTAAATATGTTATGTTAGTATGGAGGATAGTTGAGTAAGATACAGTTCTGATCATGTATATCTAGTTTATTGATCACAAAATGTTTCATACAAAACTTATCTTTCAGTGATTTAATGTCACTAACCTTGGCAAATCCAGGAACCATTTCATCCTCGAAAGATTTCATCCTGGGTAAACACAACTTTTTTTTCCCCAGACAGACTGAAGGAAAAACCCCATGGGCCTTCGCTCTTGGAAGCTGTGTGAAGTCATCCAATCACATTAGAACTTACTAGATTGAGAAAGTGCTCTAGTTTCATGCGAAACATGCCTCAGTCAGCGAACAAACTGTGGGAGGCCTGTGTGATGCTGAGACGTCTGCGTGTGGAAGCAAGACTGAGAATAAGAGAGTGAAGAAAGTCTTTCATCTTAAACCGTCTCCTCTCCAGTTACTGCTCTCACACACAGACAGAGATCTTCAAACACACCCTTGATTAAATATTGAAGAATGCCCATGGCTCTCGAACAGAACACAGGAGAGGAGAGGAGTACCAACTGGTACCAACACACAGAAAATGTTCCGGGTCAGCATCTTTGCCATGAATCAGACGGATTTTGCTTAGAGCTGATTTTAGTAGTAGTTAATGGTTGATGTTGTGACAAGAATATTGTTTCAGGACCAACAAAAGGTCAACGGTAAAATTATAGTCAGGTTTTAAACTTTAAAAAGTATAATAAGTGTAATTATGTTTAAAACAATCAGGAAGCTGAACTGGGCCCGGTTTCCCGATAATGCTCACTCTTAGCGCGCTAAGAGAGCTCGAAAGATATATCTTAACAAAGGTGTTTATGTTCCTAAGTGTGTTCCCCGAACCATACCTTAGGAAGCTGCTTAAGATATACCTTCTTACGTGCGACGTGACCCGGCGCTGTCCGTGGCGATGGTGCTGAATTGTTTGATATCGATGGCTCGAGAATCAATTATTCTCTCGTGCAGGGGCTGTTTATGTGAGAAAGCGGTGATCTTTATAAATGAAGCACTTCAGAAATAGTTGAAATTGCAATTTATTATGATTATTGGATATTATAAAAAATAATCCAAACTATAATAGCCTATAATAGCCTAGCCTACATATTTTAAAATTGTAACATATATTGCTGCCACAATAACCTTTTCAAAAATTTACGTGCCTTCTTCTCTTTCCCATTTTTGTTCGCTGAGGTGGAGCTGCCATGAAATATTGTTCTTGTAAATACTTTCCAGCATTTCAGTAATAAAAGTTTACATCTTGCGTACGGTGCTCGGCAGTGATCAAAAAGGATTTAAACCGTGAATTTTGAATCTCTTGTAAACTCAGAGATGTGGATTCAGACGGCAATTAAATTACCACACGACCTGTTTGTCAAAAAACAGAAGGTACTAATTTGGCCAGGGATTTTTACGCGGGTTGGGTGAGAAAAACACTGATATTATGGATTCGGACGGCACTAAAATCACAGACTTACCCCTGTAAATGTTTAAAATACCGGACGAGCCCATGAGAAACAATATTAGCGTCCGAATAGGACTTAACTGACAGTAGCCTATGCTTTCACTGGCCTTTAAAAGAGCGTTTTAATTAAATTAATAATATTGTGTAATAATATAATTAAAAATCTAACAACAATCAGTGTAATGACAATTTTATTTTTTGCATGAAAACACTTGAATTAGCCTAATTTAATACTGTCTGGGTGTATTAAAACTTCAGAATTATATTCATATAGACCTGCAACAGTGATAAAGTAAAGCTAAGAGTGGTCCAGACCACGAAAGTGTGACTTACAAAAGATATACTTAGCGTATGAAAGTTTCGGGAACCGTCCCATAAGGTTAAGAGAGAGGTTAAGGAATAGGTTAAGAACTACTTGGATAAGAACGCTTTGGGAAACCGGGCCCTGGACATTAGTGTTAAGAGACGTTTTACTGGCATCTAGTGGTTGCTTTAGAGAACTTCTGTTTATTCGGACTCGGAAGGTAAAATGTCATGTTCAAACAAACATCCATTCTCTGCATTAAAATATAAAATAGCATACAAAACCGTAGGCTACCAAAACTTTCCGTAAGTATGCCATCATTTACATTATACATGTAGTTTTTAAGTCACAGAGAAATAATGGAATAAAGAAGTTCCAGAATTAAAGTTCTTGGAATAAAGAAAGAAAGAAAGAAAGAAAGAAAGAAATTGTGGTAAATTTAATTTGAAAGTCAATTACCCACCAGCCAAGATATTTACTAATATACCCTTCAGGGAGGGAGAATCCACCGAATTTTCTCTGTGGAGCAGATCTGAGGGGAAGCCACCAAAACCAGAGAAAATCTCCCCAATCTTGCCCTAAAGATTTGCCAAAATATTTGGCAAAATGTCGTATTTTCCCAACGCTGGTCTTGTCCAGTCCTTGACGATTAGTGATCTGGCTCGGCGAGTGCACATCGACCTTCGGTAGGCTATAGCCTACGTCTTAGCTTTTCAAACTCGTTTTGCAGAGCCCAAATCGTCTTTTCACACCCAAAGTTGCTTATCTTAAAGATGTTTTACACTTTTTAGATTTAAAATTAGTCTAAAATAACCGCCTACTTATGGTTTATCGATGTACCTGTCAGATACTGATCCAAAAGGCAAGCCTTTTACTGCGCGCGAATACTTTTCTTGACCTACCGCGCTTTCTTTTTTGGCGGTTTCTTGCTGTTTGAAATGTTTGATGAAACGTTCCTTATTTAAGACGAAAAAATTAACTTTTCAACACATTTATGTAAAATTTGAACAGTGCTAACAGTGCTGTTTTGCTACAATTTGGTTCTCTCAGTAATGGGTTTTGAATTACGAGTAAAAAATCTGTCACATTTTGTTCTACATTACAACAACAAACCTCAAATGTGAATTTAGAAGGCACTTTTTTTTTTTTTTACAAAAGTTGCTAAAAACTTTGCTATATAGGACTACAAATGTCCGATTCCTCAATCATCTCACATCTTGCTAGCTGTAGTCCTCATTAAAGGGATAGTTTATTCATTAATTACTGTCATTAATTACTCATCCTCGTATCGTTCCAAACCCATAAGTCTTTCATTCATCTTCAGAACACAAATGAAGATCTTTTTGATGAAATCTGAGAGCTTTTCCGACCCTCCATTGACAGTTCACGAAACTGACACTTTGACACTTCAGAAAGTTCATAAAGTGACAGTAAAACTAATCCATTTGAATAGAGTGGTTTAGTCCAAATTTTCTGAAAAGACTTGATCACTTTATATGATGAACCGATTGAATTTAGGCTTTTATTCACAAATAAACATTGATAATTTGGGGTGAACTATCCCTTTCAGCAGAATGAATGAGCACCGATTGCACTGTATTGATGACATGCAGATGTAAAATGCAGCATGAATATGAGTGAAAGTGACAGAGAGTTTCTTCTGTGGCAATAAATGGAGAAAATGCTTAGCTCAGCAAAACTTAGACATCGTGGCTTGACCTTTAAACTGTTTCTTCATAGCACCGGAAGAGATCATAAGCTCTTTGACATGACACATGTGTAACTCATGGAGGCAGGATGAAGCTGGTATTTGCTCAAGCCGGAAAATCTAAAGTTGCTCAGTTTAAAAGCCCTCATATAAAGTGTAATTGGTGGTCTAGTTTTGGAGTATTGGGGTCTGATTCACTTTCCTCAGTGCTGTTTGTGGTGGTGGCATGGCACTCTTGCCTTAAGTTACATTCGGTGTTGTCAGTGATCACCAATGTATGGCAGTAATAAAAAACCCAGAGTTTCAGAAACCAAAAAGCATCTCAAAAAACACCCACACAATCACATATCAGATGCTGAATTTCTGTGGAAAAAGAAGGTCTTAGCATAAATGTGAAAATATCTCTAGTGCACATCTATAGTTTCATAAGCATTTCTGTGAAAACCCTTTTGTTTGAGCTCATAGCAACCTCACAACAAATGCAGACTCCTAAGAGAGCAAAGAATGTCTCAGATTTTGAGGGAAATAACCTCAATTAAAGCTGCAAGCAGCGATGAAAAGGGCCCTCGCACCCCTGCCACCGCCACCCGGCGCCTTTAGGAAAGGCCTTAAGATTACACTCGCCAAATTTGAAGAAGATCAGATCAAAACTGTAGGAGGAGTTCGTCAGGAAATGACAAAAACTGCCCAAAATCTGAGAGGAAGTTCAAAATAGCTGACTTCCTGTTGTGTTTAGGGCTACGCTCCAAGAGACTTTTTTGTAGGTATTGGGTCATTACATGTATGTACCAAATTTCATACCTGTACGTGAAACGTCGAGCCGGGGCAAAATGTAGGGGCAATAATTAAGCCATTTTGCCCCACCCAATTTTGAAAACCATATCACACGTAAATTTTCACCACTTCTAAAGCGTGTGCAAAGTTTCATGATTTTTCGAGCACGTTTTTTATTTGCCACACTTCCTGCTACCAGCAGGTGGCGCTATTGCTATAACCATAATGAGCATGGCCATGTGTTCAGGACAGGACTCTTATCAAACATGTGAAGTTTGGGGCAGATTGGAAATTGTATGCCTAAGTTACTGCAGGCTGTCTGTGGTTGCCTAGCAACATCGGAACTGCAAGCAACATTAATACTGAACTGATCTGATCATGCATATATCACCAAAAGGCCGAAATTGGGTGAACGTTTGTCAGGCTGCCGAGGGCACACCCTTCGACGAAAACTCAAGATCTTCGCGATTTAACATCGCAAAGGACTTAAGATTACACTCACCAAATTTGAAGAGGATCAGATCAAAACTGTAGGAGGAGTTCGTTAAAGTACAACATCAGGAAATTACGAAAAATGCACAAAATCTAGGAGGAAGTTCAAAATAGCTGACTTCCTGTTGTGTTTAGGGCTATGCTCCAAGAGACTTTTTTGTAGGTATTGGGTCATTACCAAATTTCATACCTGTACGTGAAACCAGGAACCGGGGCAAAATGTGGGGGCAATTATTTACTGAATTTGCCCCCCCCAATTCTGAAACCCATATCACACGTAAATTTTCACCACTTCTGAAGCGTGTGCAAAGTTTCATGAGTTTTCGAGCATGTTTAGGCCCTCTAAAAAGCGATTCACTTTGGAGAATAATAATAATAATAAACGGAGCAAAAACAATAGGGTCCTCTCACCATCGGTGCTCGGGCCCTAATAAATAGGTTTTACTCATTCTCTCTCCTGAAAAGGCCAGTGTATGTTGCGTTTTGGATGTGACAGGCTTGTACAAAAACTTCCCTCCACAACCTCCTAAACCATCAAGACCACATAAGATAATCATCTTAACCAACAAGAACCTGCTGCTCTTTAAGTTGGTCAACCAGGTTGGTCAACCAGCGCCACCAGTTTGGTTTCGTTAGTAAACGACATCAAACCGCAGCACCAACAAGCGAAGGGAAGTTTATGCTGCATAAGCTAGTATTTTTAACAGGACTTGGAAAAACAAAATCAAGTGTAAGAGCAAAATCTCCACATCTGAAGATCTGTTTAAGTCGTTATATAAACTGAGTTAATTTTCAGATCCAGTACCCGATAAATTGGGTGAGTGGAACGCAAGGTCATGGGAGAATATTCTGATAGTAATTCTCAGAAAAGAAACACTTTAACGTTTCATCCGTTGATAACACAAACATTCGTGGAATTATCGTAATGCAAAGACACGTGTTATCTCTGCAGAATTACTGATCACACCTCAACAACATGAAAAAGTGGTTTCCGCTGTAGGACGCTTTTACTACTGTGGTAAATGAACCATGAAAAGAAATGTTCACTGCATGATGGTGCAAAACTGCACATTTCTCATCTATTACCACCCACTGATACTTTTGTAACAATATACACTACCGTTCAAAAGTTTGGGAACAATAACAATTTTTTTTTTAAGAAATTAGTACTTTAATTCAACAAGGATGCGTTAAATTGATAAAAGGTGATGGTAACGATTTATATTGTTAGAAATGTTTTTATTTTGAATAAATGCTGTTTTTATGAATAAATGCTGTTAACGTTTTACTCATCAATGAATCCTGAAAAAAGTATTCCAAAAAAATATATTACACAGCACAACTGTTTCCATCATTGATAATAACTGAGTATCAAATTATCATATTAGAATGATTTCTGAAGGATCATAAGACACCAAAGACTGGAGTACTTTCTGATGAAAATTCAGCTTTGATCACAAAAATAAATTACATTTTAAAGTATATTAAAAAAAGAGAACCATTATTTTAAATTGTAATAATATTTCAGAATATTACTGTTTTTTTTTTAGTTTTTAGTTTTTTTAACTGCAGGCTTGATGAGCATAAGAGACTTCTTTCAAAAACATTAAAAATAGTAGTGTTTCCAAACTTTTGACTGGTACTGTATGTATAAGAATAATCAGAAGAGTTGTCCAAGAGCCAAGGATCATTTGTGGAGAGCTTCAAAAAGACTTGCAGATAGCAGGTACTGTTGTCTCAAAGAAAACAGAAAGTAATGCACTCCACCGCCATGGCCTGTATGCACGCTCACCACGCAAGACTCCAAAGTTTTCTACACAACATTTGGAAAAGCCAGGGAAATACTGGGAGAATATAGTGTGGTCACATGAGAGCAAAATTGAACTGTTTGGATGCTATAATACACACCATATTTGGAGGAGAAATGGCAGTGCACATTACCCTAAAAACACCATACAACTTGGTGTTGGCTCTTGGCCAACTCTTCTGATTATTCTTTTCACTCCTCTGTCAGAAATCTTGCGAGGAGCACTGGTCGAGGCAAATTTATGGTGAAATTATTGTCTTTCCACTTCCGTATTATGGCCCCAAAAGTGCTCACTGGACCATTCAGAAGCTTAGAATGGCGCCTATAACCAATGCCATCATTATGTGTTGGAACAATTAGGTTGCGAAGGTCTTGAGACAGCTCTTCGCTTTTACCCATCATGAGATGTGTCTTGTGTGACACCTTGGCAATGAGACCTTTTTGTAGGTCATCATTTGGGACTGAACCAGCTGTTATTAATTTCCACTGATAGGGGGCTGGATTGCTTTTTAATTACTGTAAGTTTTCAGCAGTTGTCTTGGCTTTCAATGCCTTTTTGCGCCTCCCTTTCTTCATGTGTTCAATACTTTTTCCCTGTGTCATTTCACATTATTACACATAACTTAATTTCTGAACTTATTTTTGTTTGTTTCTTTGTATGTATGGCTTACTTGGGTTGTTACCAACATCTGGTGAAAATTTCATGTCAATAGCACCTTTGGAAATATATTTACTGAGAAAAATGATGACGTGTTCAATACTTATTTCCCCCGCTGTATATACACACACACACACACACACACACACACACACACACACACACACACACACACACACACACACACACACACACACAAACACACATATATAGTCTAAGTATATACATCAATGTTATTGTTAACTGACTGTTAAATAATTTCAGTAATTAAATTAAAGTTAAATAAAATATAAATATTAGAGAAAAAATATTTCATGAAAATGAGAAATGCAGCATTGGCAAGTACTGAAATAAGATGAAGTACTAAAATTTAAATAAAAATAAAGCCATATAGAAATATTAAAATAAAATAAAAACAAAATACAAAACAAAATTACTAAAACTTAAACTAAAGTTAAAATGAAAACTGAAAATAATAAAAAATAAAAGCTTAACTGGCCCCATAAAAATATTGGGAAACTGTATAAAAAATTTAAAAAAGCCTAAGTAGCATAGTTTCAAGTTTAACAAAGCAAATATCCAACCTATTTAAAATTTAACAAAACCCCACAGACCCAGAAATGAGACTATTTAATAAAAGTAGGGCATATTTGTTTGTCCCCTCTTGCTGAAGCAAACCCAGGAAACTTCCACCATTACTTGAAATATCCTCACCCACACTCAGTCTTAACATATCCTCAGCTTCACACCATTTTTCCCTCCTTCTGAAGGGGAATCCTCTGTTTCACAAGCCACTATCATCATGCATATTAACCGGAGGCCCAATCAAACCCCACCACATTAAACTAATATATACAACCAATAGATTACAGAATGAGATCACTTAAAAAAAGCAGAATTCAAAATGAAGAAGGAAGAAGAAAGAAAGAAAGAAAGAAAAGACCGAGACACACGCTACTGTTTACTTTCATTTCTTTTATTTGCAAACCCATTCATTTGTGATGGATACCCGCTTCCTTAAAATTACAATAAAAGAAACTAAGAGAATCTGAAACTATATAATATAAATAATAATTCAAACTCAGCTGCTGGATGACATAAATTAGGACATACAGCTGCAGACTTAAAAAAAAACAATCAGAGAATTAATATACACTTTAAAAAAATAAAAGGTTCCAAAAAATTTTTATTTTTCAGCGATGCGATTAGAAGCATTTTTGGTTCCCCAAAGAACTATTCAGTGATCAGTTCTTAAAAGAATATTTTTTCCTTAGTGTGAAGAACATCTTGAATAAAACTAAAGAATCTTTTTCCACTCTAAAGAACCCTTTGTGGAATGGAAAGATTGCATGGATGTTGAAGGATTAGTTCACTTTCAAAAAAAATGTTGCCGATAATTTACTCACCCCGATGTCATCCAAGATATCCATGTCTTTCTTTCTTCAGTCGAAAAGAAATTACATTTTTTTAGGAAAACATTCCAGAATTTTTCTCCATTTAATGGACTTCAATGGCAACCAACTATACCAATGTTCAAAGACGGTTCAAATGTCCGTCTCAATGCAGCTTCAAAGTCTCGACACGATCCCAGTCGAGAAATAAGGGTCTTATCTAGCGAAACGATCGGTCATTTTCTAAATACATACATATATATATATATATATACAGTACCAGTCAAAAGTTTGGAAACAGTACTATTTTTAATGCTTTTGCAAGAAGTCTCTTATGCTCATCAAGCCTGCAGTTAAAAACAAAAAAAAACAAAAAAAAAACTGTAATATTATGAAATATTATTACAATTTAAAATAATGGTTCTCTTTTTTAATATACTTTAAAATGTAATTTATTTTTGTGATGCAAAGCTGAATTTTCATCAGCAAGTACTCCAGTCTTTGGTGTCTTATGATCCTTCAGAAATCATTCTAATATGATGATTTGATACTCAGTTATTATCAATGATGGAAACAGTTGTGCTGCTTAATATATTTTTTTGGAATACTTTTTTCAGGATTCATTGATGAGTAAAACGTTAACAGCATTTATTCATAAAAACAGCATTTATTCAAAATAAAAACATTTCTAACAATATAAATCGTTACCATCACCTTTTATCAATTTAACGCATCCTTGTTGAATTAAAGTACTAATTTCTTAAAAAAAAAATAGTTATTGTTCCCAAACTTTTGAACGGTAGTGTATATTGTTACAAAAGATTTCTATTCTAAATAAATACAGTTCTTTTTAACTTTTTATTCATCAAATAATCCTGAAAAAAGTATCTCAGGTTATAAAAAAAATATTAAGCAGCACAACTGTTTCCAACATTGATCATAAATCAGCATATTAGAATGATTTCTGAAGGATCATAAGACACCAAAGACTGGAGTACTTGCAGATGAAAATTCAGCTTTGCATCACAAAAATAAATTACATTTTAAAGTATATTAAAAAAGAGAACCATTATTTTAAATTGTAATAATATTTCATAATATTACTGTTTTTTTTGTTTTTGTTTTTAACTGCAGGCTTGATGACCATAAGAGACTTCTTTCAAAAGCATTAAAAATAGTACTGTTTCCAAACTTTTGACTGGTACTGTATATATATATATACTTTTTAACCACAAATGCTCGTCGTGTACCATCTCTGAGATGTGCCACGCATTGCGTCATCACCCTAGATAAGACCCTTATGGGATCGTGTAGAGACTTTGGAGCTGGATTGAGACGGACATTTGAACCTTCTTTGAACATTGGTATAGTTGGTTGCCATTGAAGTCCATTCTGTGTAGAAAAATCCTGGAATGTTTTTCTCAAAAACCTTAATTTCTTTTCGACTGAAGAAAGAAAGACATGGATATCTTGGATGACATCGGGGTGAGTAAATTATCAGCAAAACATTTTTTGAAAGTGAACTAATCCTTTAAAGGTTCTTCATGGAACCATCGATTCCAATCAAGCAGCTTGATGTATTTAAGAGAGTATGAGCAGAGCCTGGGGCAAGTTGTCACAATGTCTGTATCTCAGTAACTAAGACGTTTAGTCACAAATGTTTGATTTCTCTAACAGTTGTTTGTTCAAAATAGTCACTTTATTATTATAATTTGTGTCACTTTATGGATTCCCAAATTTTTAATAGCTTGTAATGCATAATAGATCTTAATTACTCATTCAAAATTGTGCATTTTAAAAATTCTTATATCAGCACTGTGAAACATTATATGATCAATAAGTTATGACAACATATGTTTGTGCATTGCTTTAACTCATCAAAATAAGTTAAGCAATTTAAATGAGTTTAATGTCATTTAAGTTTAAATGACTAAAACAACCATGTGAATTGTACTTAAAAAGTACAACTTTTTTTTCAGTGAGTGTCAATAAACAGCAGGTTATCACTGTGACAACATGCCCCATTGTCCAGGTCTCTGTACCTATACAGATATTCAGAAAAATAAAAAATGAAATCACATTAAAAGTATCAAAACCTAAGCCTTGTCTCAATCATTTAAACAAAAAACTTGTGGAAACCTATAAGTTTGGGGGGGGGGGGAAGTAAAAATAAAAATAAAAAGGGCAGATTTTCCCCGTTCCAAAATGATGAAAAATCAGTTTAAAAGGCGGGTTAAAAAGTGGAAACTCCTGAAGCCTGTGTATAAAAACCACTTGAGAAGTGTTGTTGAGAAGTCTCCCGAGTTTACTTGAAGACATCACACAAACTTTCGCAATCACTATGCCGTCAGCTCTGAGTAAGTGGAAGCGTTAGACCGGTCGGACATCCTCATGTGCTGTCACACATCTTTTCTCACTTTCTCTCACTTTTCTCTGCAGAAGCGCTCTTCCTGTCTGCCACACTGGCAGCGTTCATGCGTCTCGTGGACGCAGTGCCTGCGTACAGCAGCATGGGGGAATTATCTGAAACTTCTGGAGATGAGGTTCAGGACGTGGACGTGAAGAGTCTTCTGAACGACCGGCAGAAATGGCATCTGATGGCAAGAGATCTACACAAGGATGTGAAGACGCTTCGAGATGAACAGGTGCTTTTGAATACAGAATTAAACAAAGGTGTGTTGTACTGCTGACTGTCTTTACCTAACCTTGTGTTCTTCCACCCGCAGTTTGAGAGAGATTTCAGAGAAACTGAGAATATGACGGCGTATGAAGGAGTCAGGACCAGCACGCCTCTCCTCAAACCTTCTGACGGCTGTCTGTCCAGAAACTTCAGCACAGTAAGAACATTATCATGCTTGATTTATCAGGGCTGATTCTTTCATTAGGGAAACTGTTCTGTCCCCTAGCATCATTTTAAAGAATTTTATAATAATAACAAAAAAGTAGTTTCTAACAATCTTAATTTTTTTTTAATTCTTTGTAAATACTTTTTTTTTTTTTTTCAGATTTAGGAAGATTTAAGTTAAATTTGCTAGAATGTCTCTCTTTTTAGTCACTATATAATCCTAGTATTTCTATGAGTCCACAGTAAAAAAAAAAGTAAAAAGTTTTTAAGTACAATCACCTTGGATGTTTAAGTCATTTCAACTTAAATTATGTTAAACTGACTTTAAAAATGAGTTGAATCTTGTATAACTTATAAAAAGTTGAAAATTGCTTAACTTTAATAAGTTAAAGCGATGTAAAAAACATATGTTGTCATAACTTATCGACCATAACAATTTTTACAGTGTGTTATTCCATAGTTTTGGTCATAACTGTGGAAAATAAATGAATAGATGCATGCGTTCAAATGTTTGACTGGAACTTTGTGTTACCTTGATGGCATTTGTAATGAGTCCATCATCATTATGATCAAGCCAAGTATTTTATAGAACAGAGTTTTTTCCACAAACATTTATGATTGGCTATAGGGGAGATTTTTAAAAATAATGGAATTAAAAATGAAGTTTTTCTTTTCTAAAACAGATTTTCATGATCTGAGTAGCTTTATTAGGCCAAAACAAATCAGTTTCACTGCAGAAACAATCTATTTCGTTTCACTATAAGTTCAATGCTTCAACTTATTATTAGCAGGTGCAAAGCGGATCTAACCTTCCCTACAAAAACAACACACACTCTCATGGCAATTCGTAACTATTTTACATTTTGGCAAATCAGTATGATCTAATTCATAAAATCAGCATAAGCCACACTAATTCAACTTTTATTTCTTCTAAAATCTGTACGTTTCCGAAAAATCACAATGCAAAATCGCCACCTTGTGAAACAGTAATGTACAAAATCGAGTTACACAAACTAAATGCAGTTAAAAGTTAAGATGCTGGTCAGATCTTTTTATTCAGCACATGTAATAAATAAAGTTCTGTCATGAAACTCTAGATGACGCAGGCCGATCGGTCCTTAACTCAATCTGATTGGTTGCTGCTGTATCAGTAGCCAATGAGCTCGCTGCTCAACCTTCAAGTACTTGGTCAGCATTTGCCTTAGCAGCGCAGCTTCAGAAACCCTCCCCCTTCCCCAGCTCCACCTGTATAGATCTGCTACGGGCAATTCATGTACGCTGTACAATACAGCATACATGAATAACCCGTCTTACTTGCTCACAGCAGCGTGTCGTGTGTGTATTAGCGTAGCAGATCTATTCCACAAAGACTAAACATATCAACATTGTCATATCCATTGACATGCCAAACACTCAGAAATGTTTTCATGTGATTTTCTCAACATCAACTGAAGAATCTCCCCTCATGAATGTTTCAGGAAAGGTGTCTTGGGCGCATCTACAGTGTCCTGACGTGGTATAAAGAGAACTGGAACTACATCGAGAAGGAAAATTTGACCTCAACCCTGGTGAACGACATCAAACACGGGACCAAACGACTGCTGGTGGCCATTAACAGCCAGGTAAACACACCTGAACTCAACTTCTGCGGTCCTCACGTCCTATCCAAGAGGCCTGGACGTTATTTTAGACATTTACAGTTTACAGTTTTAAAATGACTGATAAAAGTCGAGGTTTTAGTAACACTTTACAATAAGCAAATGCATTTACTCGTATTTACACGTATTTAACGTTTCTTTCCACCTCCAGCTCCAGGTGGGTGAAGGACAGGTGGACCCGATCTCCAGCGGTCCTCTGTCGGTCAGATCCGCATGGACACGCAAGGCCACCGTCCACTCCATCCTGTTCAACTACACCAGCGTCATGATCGACACGTGCAGAGCCATCAGTTACATGAGCAAAAGGAAGGGTGGACAGCGGGGGAGAGACAGCAAGAGAGCCGGCCCCTGGACCTCAGACAAGAACTAATTTATTGACCATCGCAGTATTCGATTCAGGGAATGATAATTTATTATTTAAGAGTCTGTACTTTTTAACTTATTGAACGTAAATGTTGATGCATTCTTGTTTGTACAACGCTGATATTTATAATTGTAATATTTATGTGTCTGTACTTTTATTTGTACAACACTGAAAATCTGTGCTGATAAATATTTATTAAATGTTTAATTTATTTGAAACTGAACGTTGAGCACATCCTGTGATTGTTTACAATGCTTGTTCAAATTAAAAACAACAAAGACAATCCAGTTACATTGTGTGTGTGTTTCTCAAGACAATGATTTAGAAAGAAGAAGCAAAACAAAACAAAAAAGAAAAATAGAGGGTGGATGAGACAGCCGAGTATTTACATCCTAGCATAAAGTCCTGATCCAAGCAGTCAGTGTCCCGAGACTCCAGTGGGAGGATCCGGATTGGTCTGTAGTGGCCGTCGGGAGCGTCTTCATCCCCAAAGCAAACTGAAAGAAACAGCGACATCTTCTTCAGCTCTCTGTGGTGAAACACTGCGAGCTTCACGTGTGTCCGACTCACACAACTCACCTCAGGACTGTGGGTTCAGGCATCCCTGGATCCGCTCCCCGTTTGAATCCTGGGAAATAAAGAAATGCCGGTAAATAAGTGTCCATGGAAATATGGAAGAGATTCATTAGCGTAAACTCTCAGTGGTAAACGCTGATCTTACACGTGAATATCATGGTAACTGCTCCGGGTCACATTTCACAAATAAATACAAATAAAAGAAAAAAATGTTAAATTGAGATTTTTTGTTAAAATGTAATTATTTTATTGCTTTAAAAATTATATACAGTACCAGTCAAAAGTTGGGAAACACTACTATTTTTAATGTTTTTGAAAGAAGTCTCTTATGCTCATCAAGCCTGCAGTTTAAAAAACAAAAAAACAAAAAAAAAAACAGTAATATTATGAAATATTATTACAATTTAAAATAATGGTTCTCTTTTTTAATATACTTTAAAATGCAATTTATTTTTGTGATGCAAAGCTGAATTTTCATCAGCAAGTACTCCAGTCTTTGGTGTCTTATGATCCTTCAGAAATCATTCTAATATGCTGATTTATGATCAATGTTGGAAACAGTTGTGCTGCTTAATATTTTTTTTATAACCTGAGATACTTTTTTCAGGATTATTTGATGAATAAAAAGTTAAAAAGAACTGTATTGTTTATATTGTTAGAAATGTTTTTATTTTGAATAAATGCTGTTTTTATGAATAAATGCTGTTAACGTTTTACTCAATGAATCCTGAAAAAAGTATTCCAAAAAAAATATATTAAACAGCACAACTGTTTCCATAATTGATGATAACTGAGTATCAAATCATCATATTAGAATGATTTCTGAAGGATCATAAGACACCAAAGACTGGAGTACTTGCTGATGAAAATTCAGCTTTCCATCACAAAAATAAATTACATTTTAAAGTATATTAAAAAAGAGAACCATTATTTTAAATTGTAATAATATTTCATAATATTACTGTTTTTTTTAGTTTTTAGTTTTTTTAACTGCAGGCTTGATGAGCATAAGAGACTTCTTTCAAAAACATTAAAAATGCATATATGAAGCAGCACAACTGTTGGTTCTTTTTTTCAATGATGCTGAAAATTCAGATTTGATTACAGGAATACATTACATTTTAAAATATATTACAATATAAAAGTTATTTTTGAAATTGTAATAATATCTCACAATATTACTGTTTTACTGTATTTTTCATTGAACAAAATGCAGCCTTGTTGAGCAGAAGAGACTTTCAAAAACATTTAAAAAAATCTTACCAATCCCACATTTTAGAACTGTAGTGTTTATATACAAATTATATATATATATATATAAATAATATACACAACATAAAATTAGTTTTTGCAATTCCCTTTATCATCAATAATAATTCTCATAACTGAAATACTGTTTTCTTTGTCTTTTTTAAATCAGCATTAAAGCAAAACTTTTATAGACCAATTGAGCAGAAAATTATACAATTATGTATGAATTATTTACAATATTTTTGAGGTGAAATATAAAAAAATGTGTCAGCTTTTGTGAGATCAATGATCTATAGAGCAGGTGACATTTGATATAATGCTGATATATGCAAAACATACATTAATGACAAAAGATACACAAAACAGCTGGGGGGGGGGGGGGGAGATTACATTCAATAATTAATCCATTTTAAATATAAAAATAATTTATATTATATCAAGGTGGACGGTCAATAGATTTTGGATTCGACAAACTTGTTAATCAACCATGAGATGTGGCCAGTATCGTCATGTATAGGCACACTGAGTATATGGCAAATATATGATATATCGGATATATTTGGCAATATTTTCAAGGCATTACATCAGAGTTTGAGGATGACATCAGCACTCTCTCTCTCTCGCAAGTCTGGATTCCTCAGTTCTCAGAAACTTGCAGAGAAGATCTTCAGTGATTCGACTCGATTGGCATCATGAAACCGCCTCACATCCGTCTGAGATCCGGAGTGGAGAGAACTAAAAGTCCTGGGTTGCAGGAACTTTCTTCCCGTTTTCATTCAATACTGGTCTGACTGACACAACAAAAGCATCATCCATAATTACATACGCGATCCCCAAGAATTCAGACGTCAGAGCTGATTCATCTCCGTTTCTTTTATTGTGCAACACGCTTTGAAATATCTGTGTGGAAAAATAATGACAAAACTTCTGCACACAATCTTCACTGCAGTCTTTTGTAGGGGTGTGTACGAATAATCGAATATTCGATCTTTAATTATTATTCGAAAAATAAAATACTAATCGAATTTTGCTACGTTGCTTTGCTGGCCGTAAATGCAGCGAATCCATGTGAAATCACATGAAATCCAAACAACAGTCGTCGAGGAAAGACAGCTGTCCATCACTGCATTCATGACTGCAGGCAAGCGCTGTATCCCGAGTGAGCCGAGATGATTATTATCTGATAACAAAATTATTTTTAAACATATGCTCCCTTTAAGTTTTGTTGAGGGATACAGGTTTAACAACAGAAAACGCAAAGTGCTGTTAGAAACTTCGCTTAGCACAGCATTATGTGTCTCTGCAGCGCGTTTTCTCACTCGAGCATGTGGATATTGGGCCTATTGTTTTATCAACATTAACGTGAAACAATATAAACACGATAATCATACGCTTACTCGAGTCTACATGTACGATAACTGGCGAAGTCTGCTTTATTAGGCGTTTTTTTCCCATTCGCGCTGCTTGAGCAAATGCTTTTGTTCTTTTTAATTTTTTGTTTACACATTATGTTTTCAACTAAAAGAAAACTTGACATATATTGTAAGCTTGTTGTGTATATTGCCTAATCGTAAGCTTGTTCGGAAATGGTGACAAACTTAAAAAAAAAAAAAAAAAAAAAAAAAAAAAAAAACCTTTTCATTAAACATAATTTAAATAAAAAAATATTCGATTTTTATGAGCCCGAATATTTTTGAAAAATGCCCATCCTCTTTTGCTTTTAATATTTCATTATTGCGCAGTTGGATACACATCTTGCTCACATCTTGGATAGTTCTGATCGGTCAACTGTGAGGTATTTAAGAACCTCTTATGTTATCTTATATATATATATATGCATATAAGGGTTGGAAAAAAACTGAAACTCTAGCCAATATACTGAATTAGCAGAGTGATAGCATAAGATATTGCAATCCACACAACATAATGGGAGACATATCAGTTTAAAAGAGGGCGAATTGTTGGTGTGTGTCGCTGGCTCATGTGTGAGCAGGACAGCAGGTCTTTGTGGTGTATCGAGAGCTATAGTGTCCAGGGTAATGTTGAGGAAGGGCGAATCACATCCAACAGGAGTAAATGTCGACGCACTAGGGATCCGTCTGAAAGGGATGTACGGGTACTAAACCGGATTGTGTCCAAAAATACCCCATAAAACCCCAGCAGCCCAACTCACCGCATTATTAAACGAACACCTCGACTCTCCTGGTCGTCTGGTTGAGAGAGTCAATATTGACGGCCGGCCTGCTATAGCCAAACCTGTGGTCACTCGCGCCAATGCCAAACGCCCGTTCCATTGGTGCCAACAGTGCAAATCTTGGGCTGTGGACAATGTGAAACATGTATTGTTCTCGGGTGAGTCCACCTTCACTGTCCTTCACATCTGTGTGAGTTAGAGACGCCCCAAAGAGGCTCAACACCCGGCCTGGTGCGGTCCAGAGTGAAGCACACAGTGGATCAGTGATGGTTTAGGCTGTAATATCATGACGTTCCCGACTGTGCTGCCAAGCTCAGTGCCAAGGACTACTGAACCATTCTGGAGGACCATGAGGATGATAATGCACCAATACACACAGCAAGACTGGTGACAGTGGTTTGATGAACATGAAAGTGAAGTTGAACATCTCCCGTGTCCCGCACCCTCACCAGATCTCAGTATTACTGAGCCACTCTGGGGTGTTTTGGAGGAGCGATCAGAAAACGAGTTCCCCCTGACCCGGACACTGTTCTGCAAGAGGAACGGCTCAAAATCCCTCTGGACGCTGTGAAGAACTCGTGTCTGTCACTCCAGAGATGAACTGAGGCTGTGCTGGCCGCAAAAGGAAACCCTACACCGTACTAATACACTACTGAGGTCTAAAACCAGGTGTTTTAGTTTCACTGTCCAACCCCTGTATGTGTGTGTGTGTGTGAGGTTACACTTTATTTTAAGGTGTCATTGTTACAGTGTAATTATATATTTAAGTCCTGAGTAATTTTAAGCAAGTACATGTACTTACTATAGGGTTAGGGTAGGATTAGGGTTAGTTGTATGCAATTATGCATCATTTACTGTTATTACTATGGTAAGTACATGTAACATATGTAACAAGGACACTGTAAAATAAAGTGTTACCTTTATATATGAAGAGTTCAGATGCAAAAGTCTCTAAGTGCCATCTGAAATTTTCTTCTAGAATGGTCATTTTTATCAAGCTCGTATTTTTAAGTTCAGTAATTTCACTTACATGACAATTAATAGGTAATTTTCATTGCCATTTAAGTGAAGTTACTATTTTTTACAATAGCCGTTTATTCTAAATATATTTATTCCATTATATGTAATATTATGTATAATCTGTCTCATCTAGCAGGCTTATGATGTCCTCTGGAAATGCTAATGTGGGGCTTTTCCGTGCGAGGCAGTTTAGCCGACACGCAGAAAGCTACAACTTCCTTTTGCATCTCATTTGTCTCTAAACGTCTCCCATCATGCCAAAAATAGACGCAAATTTTTGTGGAACAAGAAGCGCACAAATAAATCCCTATCGAGTCCCTAAAGCCTCATCAACATTTCCTCATTTTACATTTAACCGTGATGAAGTTGTAGGACGAAGACGCTCACTGAACCCTGCCGACCCAAACGCCCGTCACGTCTGCTGAAGAGCACAATCATGACGGAGCATCACACACTGTCAATCACAGCTGCAGGAAGTGATGCGTGTTCTGGCACTCAATGACCCCGCACATGAAAAAAACACAACATTATTATCAGAAATGATGCAGTCACTCTGTATTATAAACACACGCATCCCAGAAGCCCTTTATCCTGACGAACTGAACTGAACAGCGACTTCAGTTAGTGACGTGAAACTTTCCTTAATGACATTAAGGAAATAGTAGGATGGTATAGGCTACACCCAAAATATGCTAAGATTCATCCCAAAACGTCACGTCTTTCCAAACCTGCCAATGCCGATCATCTCAAACCCGACAAAAATCAAGCCATTAATTGGTCTATCTGAGATATCGGGATCGCTATTAAGCATTATCAACATTACACATGGTAAAGCAATAAATAATTCCAGATATAAGATGTTAAGTTTACAAATCTGCAAATATTAGTTATAATTAATTAACGAGGAGACTGAATCTCTTTTTAATTAACTGATATCTGCAGACATGCGAATGTCAAAAGTGTCTCAAATGCTTTAAAAACAGAAAAATAGAATGAAAAAATAAAATTATATATCAGCAAGGCCAATTAATAGGTCAATATAGAAATATAATAAAATATATTCTTTTGGATTATCAGCACTGGCCCGTAATTACACCTGATTGGCCAACAGAAGTGGTGTTTTGTAATCACCCTAAATTTACCATCAGCTTTGCCAATGTAAAATGCACATCGTCTGTTTTCAAATGTTTCAATTTGCATAAATAATGTGAAAATAAGCATTTAATTTACCAACATTTAATATTAAACATTACTCACAATGAAGACTTTCTTACAACTCAACACCACAAAGCTAGGGTTGTGGTCAGAGCGTTGATATGTGGTTGCTAGGTTGTATAATAGTTTGTAGGGCGTTGCTAGGTGGTTGCTAAGGTGCTGGGAGCGTTGCTATGGTTTTCCAGCAGGTTGCTAGGGAGATCAGTGTTGTCTGCTAGTCCAAGTCCCCATCTTAATCTTTTCTAGATATGAAGAGGGTCCGTAAAGTAAAATCTAATCGTGTGTGTGTGTGTGTGTGTGTGTGTGTGTGTGTGTGTGTCACAAACTCATCAAACACAAATGATGCATAAACCCTTGACATACAGTATGTAAGTTAAACACACATGATTTGCGCGCTCGCGCAGTTTACTGACCCAGATAAAGCACAGTGGGGATGAAGCCCCAGCGGATCACGAACTGGCCGCACTGGAACACCTGCTGCAGCCGCTGCTTGCTCTCTTTGCTCAGTTTGGTCATGATTTCACTCAGATTTGATCAAATATCGTCTCTGGATCCGATGTGGAGCAGTGAAGGGCACGGAAGACCGCAGGAACCACGTGTATGCCGTAAAGTGTGCGGCAGTGGCGTTCCTGTGGTAACTGATTTGCGACAGTCGCAAAAAGGCGGCACAGTGACACCTAGTGGCCACACAAGGGACATCGAGACACCGGCAGGTACAAGATTATGTGAATTTTGATCAGTTATACACGTTTGAGAACTATTTACATGTGACATGCTAAATGTAACTCGAGGGACATAATTGTGATGCTAGATTGTTTATTTATCTTAACATCGACATGTCCTAAGTTATGTAAAGGTGATTTATATGCATCTTACATTATTGTTTTGAGCTGTGTGAAGTAACTTTGTAAGAGATAGTATTATTTCAATATCATTGTTCACTTGTGTGTTGCAGTTTGACAAATTGGTGTTCAGTAAAGAGAATTTAGAGATTTCATAAGGCATATTTATTTATTTTAAAAAGTCATCATTAACGCAAAATTGTATAATGTATGTAAATATATGCATTCTGATAATTTAGTTGAATTACTGACTGATGACTGATAAATAAAATAACAGAATCCCAGTCAGATTATCACTTCTTATAATTACATATTACACTATATAATAATATGACGTAAATACAAGCTTTTTAAGATTAATTGACAATTTATTTGAAAGCAATTTTGAATTTATATTGAATGTTTCCGATCAATTGGATTATATATTTATGACGAAAGATTAAGATGTTTGGGGAAAAATACAAAGAACTAAATAACTGCATAAATTATAAGTATCAAATTAAATAATCAAAACTTTCCAACCCTAAAAAATGTAATTATGTACACAACCCGTTGTTAACAAACAGACATTTAATTTGAATACAAAATAAATTCACACATCACTTTTGTTCAATCATTTAATCTCAAAACTGCTCAGAAGGAATAAATCTATTGTCATTAAAAGTTGATTCAAAAAACATCATTAACTATATAAAAATCTAGAGGCATGCTGAAATAGAAATCTTTATTTTCAGAGACTGTAACCATGTTATTTTGTTGATGAAAGGCAAAAAAAGAAAGAAAAAAAAAGAAAAAGGACTTTAGTACAATAATATTTACCATTATGACCAGAGAAAATGTCTTCAAAAACACTTCCAATGAGATGTCTTCCCACTGTTTCATGGGTCTCTGCCGTAGTGCTTTGCATTGAAAGCATGACATCAGTTGCTGAACTCCCATAATGCATCTCTTATTGCCTCGCGCATCCTCACACACAGCAATTCAAACAATAAGCATATTGCTTTTCAAATACCGCATGAAAAACAATGAAAACGAAGATGACCACAGTTTTGTTTCGGTGTCTTATTCCACCAGGTTTTCCACTCTGGGTTTTGTAATCGAGCATCCAAATTCCCATGGAAACAGTGTGAAATGATGGCTTCGGTTCAAGCCCAGTGCATGCTCCACAAGTGCCTTTTCCTGGAGTCTGCATGAAAAAGGAAAAAAAAAAAATTATATTAGATAGCAAAAATACTGCATTTACAAAGCAGGGCTACAAACTCTGAATCATTACTAACACTTTTCACTTTACTCCTGATTTCTTCAACGAAAGAGGATACGTCCGCATCTTTGGCAATGAGGATGCCCTCAAAGTATGGTTCCTCTGACCTTAATGAAAGCAGAAAAAAGGCATATTCAGTGGCAAACACCATTCGTTCAGTAGGTTTTAGAAGGTGTGAAACAACTTAAAAAGCCATGCGCACAGCTGCAAAATACAAAATTATCACCACATGGTTCTTCATACTGGATTTTAAAGTGCGGCAAATTTATACTGATACTGATTCCTGGTATCATCTCGATATTCCATACCAGTATCGGTGGTATCAGTTATCCTGATGTTTCTAAGCAGGTTTTAAATTATCAGTATAAAATGTGTCATGCTGTTGTAGTGTGGTGGATGTATGACAAGTCTATAAAATGGTGCTGAGTAATGGCCAATGACAGCACAAGAGGAAACCAGGGAGGAAGCAGAAACAAGTACAACCTATCATGGAACCTTGAATAATTATCTGATGAGAAATAGAAGCTTCTGTGTTGTGATAACATGAGCTACTATGATGTTAACATTACCCATTAACATCATAAGCAACATTACCCATCACTGAGTAATGTTGTGCAGTGTAAGGCGTACAGCAAAGCCGTGTAGTGTGGCACCTTGCCTTGCATTACCCTTTAGAGTGTTGAAATCTGTACAGTTTTCTGTTGCCATCTGCAAAAACCGCAAGCATGTTGGGTGTACATGCTGGGCAGGTGAAGTGCTCCACATTTGCCATTTTCTCATAGAAACTGGCAGAAAGTGTATTCCACAAAGCTCCTCTGAAATACATCTCCATGTATTTTACCCCTCTGTAAATGTGCAAATAGTTAAGAGAAAAGTCAAATGAAATAGCCAATGGTCTCTAATTAAGGAAATTTTCACGCACACAGATCATACCCTTCCAAACTGCTCTGTCCTCTGCTCTAACAGCCGCAAAAAGCCTTGTCTTGACAAACCCGGAGCAACGGTTTTCATCTCCTCAAATGTGCTCAAATACATCCACTGAAAACAATGTGTCAGCATTCACAGATGCTGGCCAATGCCCACTTCTTATGAGGTCGCTTCTGTCAGGTGTCCATTGTGATGGACACACTCTGCACGCCAAATTGGGCAAGTACAAGTCATAACGACCTAAAAAGAATCAAACGTATGAATATCTTGTGACACATAACTGCAAAACGTATGAATATCTTGTGACCCTTAACTGCAAAACCAAAAAATAAAGGCTAAAACCTGCCTACCATTTATGCAAACCAAAATAGTTGCTCTGCCAGCAGATTCTGTGATGTTTGAAGGGTCACAGGTGCACAGTCGGTCAGGTCTCACTGTAGGCAACAGCCGAACTAAAAAGAAATTACACAATTTTGAAAAGAGCTTAAAGAAGGAAATGTAAATACTACATAGAAGAAGTTCACACACACACACACACACACAGTTTGACCAAAATAATCGACAAAAATAATAATTTGCCATTTTCTTTCACACAGCACACAGTTGGCGTCGGTAAAATCCATCAATGCAGGACTCCCTGTTATGGAGTACCATTTTTTTGTGGCAAATTAAATCACACTCTTCTGGCATGCAGTCTCTGCAACGAATAATGGCAGGAGATGAGCACTGACTGCATTTATTTTCCTTGACCACTCTGGAGAACAACAAGCAGTCCAGGTGGTAGGGCCTTGCTTTCTGCCTCTCATCTTGGGCTGCAGACTGTCGCAAGCTCCATGATGATGATGTTGAAGAAGGACCATCTGAAGCTTCAACAGTTGTTGCCAGAATCTCCTGCAGTTTCTGCATCTCACTGTCTGAAAGAGGGACATGAAAGAAGCTCCTTAGTGGTGCTACAAAGACCCCATTGTGGTTCTGGAAAGATTAAACTACTTGGCTACAATATAGTGAAGTAACAAACAATCATTTCACACTAATAATTTGATTAAAATAATGATCCTACCAAGTAAGTGTTGAGACAAGTTTTGTTCCGTCACCATGGGTACCTCCTCAGCTGGTTCACAAGGATTCAGGACAGAAAGACATTGGGATAAAGTCTCCCTTAAATAATTTTGCAGTTTGGTGCAAGTAAAGCCCCTTTCACACAGAGATTCCGGAAAATACACGGATAAAGTGACCCGGGTTCGTTTGATTTTGGTTCATTCACACTGCCAATTTTTTTTTCCGGAATCAGAGAGTGCGTTCACACACAAGCCGTAAAAATCCCGTAAAGACACGTGACATCGATGTGACTTGTAATGTCTCAGCAGCGTCTTGAGTGCTTATGAGCTGCAATTTCTCTCTCGAGAAACCACGCTTGTGCATTTTTTTCTCTGATTCTAACCCAGACATGGTACTCTAGCAGAAAGAAACATAACTGTAATGTTACTGCAATCACTCATTGATGTGATGTTCAGACAAAGTTTGTTTGGAAACATTACAAGCAAGGGGGCATAGGCATCCTGGAACGTGTGGGGATTGTAACAATCAAAAGCAGTGATAGGCTACATTTACAGGTGATTTAACCAGAGAAGACACACACCAACCTAGCCTGGCTCCACACACCCATTCAGAATATACAGTAGGATACAGACGAAGACCAACCTGTAGCTGAAGAACACATACGAGTTTCTCCGCTTCTGCTCTTTCTCAGGGGCTTCACAGTCTCTCTCAATCCACTGAAATTTACTCTTGTGGTAAGGGGATGTTCTTTTCTCATCTTGCTTTCCTTGCATGACAGAAAGTCAACATTACATGTAAACACAATGGGTCTCATTCATGAAACACGAGCAGAACAAATTTGTGTGTAAATCGTGTGTAAAGGGGTTCTGGCGTAAATTTTCGGATTCATTAAAATGTTCGTATTTGCCAAAAGTTAGTTGGTACGAAAGAAATCTACACCTGCTCCCAGCCACGCGTAAATAGTGCGTTTAACATCCGAGCGTTTTGCTCTTTAATAAGGCTGCCTTTTAATTAACCTTAATCGGGTACATATACAAGCATTTTGAAAAAATATTATATATAGTAATTACATACGGTTTTTCTTTTTACTTTTATTACGAGAGCCAGTAATAGCATCTGCAAACGGAACACAAGTCCGCAAGTCTTTTTTTAATTTTTTTAAAAAAAAAAATTATATTCAAGCTGTTTATTCTTTTATTTTTATTTATTTTTTTTTTTTTTTTACAAGTCAGCAAGTCACAAGTGTTGCAGTCAAGCTTCATGTCGAACCATTTTCTTTTCACTTCTGGGACTGTTCGATTAACAGATGAAACTCCATTAACTGCATCTGTAATATGCTGCCAAGCATTTTTACCTAAAAAATCCTTTTTTTAAGACCTGATACGCCACTATGTACGCTTGAAAAAAAAAAGTGGCATTTTGAATAAACTTCTGATAATAAAACTTCAATTTCTGCATCTGAGAAATGTCTCTTCTTCATTCGCTTTTGGGAAGACATGTTGAAATCCTTCGTTTGGTGTCATAATTTGATGCCCATATATAGTTGTCAGTCGGTTTTAATGGGCGGGATTTATGGTAATTAAGAATGAGCGTGCACGCGCGTCCCATTTACGACTGTTTGGAATTCATTAACCCACACACACATTTCACTATCAAATCTGACGTTTACGAAGTATTTGTGAATCAGGAGAAGAATTTTCGGGAATGTCTCTTTACGCGCAAATCACTCACATATTTACTCGTATATTTACGAATGTTTCATGAATGAGACCCATTGTTTTCTCCCATTTTTACTCACTGTAGGATTCCCATTCATTTGCAAAATTAGTAAGCAGACTGCTGTATAACTAAAGATACTCACTTTCATGGAACATGGCATCCTCTGCTGCACCAATGTCCTGCTCAGCCATCTTTATTGTAAAACTAAAATTGCTAACGTTAAAACTCTATTGGAAAAATAAGACATTGACTGAGTGACCAAAGAACACCATAAAAATATGAATTAAATTTTGCCTCCACCTGTTCCCTCTTTTCCACTAATTGTTTCTGCTTTTTCTAGCTCTCTCTTTTCCTGTCTTGTTGTCAGATTATTCCGTGTGTTTTACATGCACGTCGCAACTCTCATACCTTTCGTGTCTTGTCCTGTCCTGTCTGTGCTCTTGCTGGAGCATCATCAACCACGGGCATTAATCTGTTGTTGCTGTTACACACTCTCTGAACTCTATCCAGCTTACTAGACGCAGAGTACCTGTTCAGCGCCTGCATCCAGCCACCAGCTTCCTCTTTCATCCTGTGTGTCTAGAGGTGCGCGTTCCTCAGCTCGGGATCCTCTGCCGCTGTCCAAGAGAGAACATTTGAGTTCTCATTGACATTGAAGTCTTTCTGTTTGTTTGATTACCTGTGGACAGCTCCTTGATTATATTAAAGACTGTATTTGCCGTATCTCGCTTTTGGGTTCTCTCTCTCATCACCACACTTGACTCATTTTTTCTTCCATGCACTCAACAACAAATATGAATAAACATATAAAAATATATACATATATAAAATACCTGAATAAAATAAAATGGCTTAATTTTAAAATGTTCTATATACACGCATTAAAAAATAACAATACTTGCAGTGACCACATGCTATTAATCCATCAAATTTAGGTTTAAAATGTTGTCAAATTAACTATTTTGCATGTATGTAGAGAGAAACTAGGATAACTTAAGCACCACATTTAAGTAAATAATTATTCATCAATTCACTATTTATCAGTACTGCTACTACACAGGTTAGAACATCATCTCAATACAATATTGAGCATACCGTACTAATACCCTCAAAATTTATTGGTTAAAAATTTTGTTTGAAAAAACCTTCTTTATGGAATTTTATATCTAATTTTATTTTTGACCAACTTGGGGGGTCTTTCTTTTTTTACTACTGTGTGATTATAAAATTGACAAATTGCCAGTGAAACTTTTTGCCTTTCATGCTCAAGCTTTATTGGCTTGGAAACTGATCTACAAGCAGGAAACTTCTCTCTGCACCGTTTTTCTTAATTTGGAATAAATGTTGTATTTTGTATAAACACAAAAGTATTTTTTTTTAAAAGCTGGTTTGAAAAGGGTATTGTTTTAGTTTGTCATTTGTTTAACTCTCAAGGATACCTTATGACATATGACGAGTTTCTTCTGCACTTTAATTTTCCTGACTCCCAAGGAATTTGCTCTTGTATTTTCTGCAATCAATTCTGGTATAATTTCCTTATGTAGAGGTGTGTTGTCATCAGTTGATATGCCCATTAACCCAGCTGACACAGTAGGTGGCAAAATTAGTTTTTTACAGTACAAAAACAATAACAAATCTATTCGTTCTCTATTTTTAAAGGAGGTTGTCACCAAATCTTGCTCTATTGCTTATTGGACTAAATTTGTTAATGAACTTGATTGGGAAAGTGTCTGGTTATTACCTCATAAGTTTTTTGTTACAAACAAGGTGAAAGAAATCTCTTTCAAGATATTGCACAAATTCTACCGTCAAACATTTTCTTAGTAAGTTTAAGAAAGACATTGCTTTGCTCTTTGCACTTGGAAACAGTAACCCACATTTTCTGGCATTGTAGTCATGTGAAAAAGTTATGGTATGGAGTGTCTATGTTTATTAAGGAAAAGGTACTCTCTAATTTAGTTTTGCATTTTGAAAAAGTAATTTTTGGATATTCAAAGTATGATAACAGTGTGATTAAGGAGGCTTTTGTAATTAATCTGTTAATTTTATTAGTCAAATTTCATATCCATAAGTGTAAGTTTTCAAACAAAAAGCCCCTTTTCTCAGTATTCCTTAAAGAATTCGAAAATGACTTTTCTATGGAAAAGCTATTAAGACTGTTAATTTGTGTACTGTCTTCAAAATCTTTGATTAATACAAAGGTCTTGTATTTTAGTGATTTATTGTTATTTATTTTGATTTGTGTGTGTGTGTGTGTGTGTGTGTGTGTGTGTTCTTTGCTCCCCTGGTTGTATTGTTTTGTTGTTTAAATTTTTTTTAATTTTTTTTTTTTTTAAACAATATTGAGCATACATGTCACTTAAAGGAACACTCCGACTTTTTGGGACTTTAGCTTATTCACCATATCCCCCAGAGTTAGATAAGTCCATACATACCCTTTTCATCTCCATGCGTGCAGTAACTCTGTCTGACCCACCGCTAGCCTAGCTTAGCACAAAGACTGGAGGTAAACGGCTCCAGCTAGCATACTGCTCCCAATAAGTGACAAAATAACCGCAACATTTTCCTATTTACATGTTGTGATTTGTATAGTCACAGTGTGTACGAATAACAAGGTCTCATGAGACACAGCCATCTTCTAACCGTATACATACTGGGAACTATATTCTCAGAAGACAAAACACTGCTACTTCTGCGGAGTGATTTACTCCAACTCTGAGCGAACTCTCTGCTCCTCACCACAGGGCTTGTCAGGTTCTGCGAGCAAATCACTCCACAGAAGTAGCAGTGCTTCCGGGCTTTGGTCGGACTCGGACTCATTTAGCTTCTCTCCTTTCATCGTGCCCAGAACAGAGCCCGTCTACGGAGAGCCTGCCCACTCCCTATTAAGTCCTATTGTATCAAACTTTGGTTGTAGTTCCACCAGAGTTCCACTGGGGGCGATCGCCATGAGTGCAAAATGAATGGGAGTCTATGGAGCTAAACGGCTAAATTTGTCTCTTTCACCCGATTGCCGTTGAGAAATCTCAGATTTGATTGTAGGTTTTGCAAGTTCAACAATGGGTTATAGGTCGAAAGTTGAATGAACGAGTACTTATGTCCTTTCGATTTCTTACAGGTTGACTTGTTGTTGCCCATAACACGCTAGCATTCTGCTAATGAACGCTGATTGGTCAGTGAAGGACTGATTACGACCAGAGATAGGCCTACCGTTTGATGGCATCGAGGCATCCGAAGCGGGACCAGAAACAAACAAAACAAAAACTCTTCTAGCACGCATATTTTAAATATAATGCATTTTTTATCATAATAACAACTGTTTAATGATACAAGTAAAAAATATAATAAATAATGTAATATAGTAGGCCTACACATAATTAGCAAAATACTCTCTATAGCTCTTTTTTCTAGCCAAAATAACGTGCTATAGCCTATCATGGTCATTAAATGGCTTTCCTGAGGTAAATGTTATGTGACAATTGTTCTCCAGCTGTTATATCGACCTTTGCGCGGTTGAAAAACACTGATTGGTCGATATGATGTATGAGGAATAATATACATTTAGGTAAGTTGCGTGAGAAAATGGATGTGTAGTGAGAGCGTGTGAAAAGCATAGACTGTGGTGAAAAGTGACAATTGTATGAGGCGCCACGTAGGATTTAAATCAAACTTCGCTTATCAATAGGCCTACATACATAACACACGTGCATTTACAATTATAAATTACTCGCATAGCCTATACATTTATTGGATGTTCAAAATACATATATGAAATACTCGTGCACACTAATATGAAATCCATACCAATACATATTATGTTGGTAATGAATGCTTGTGAATAACTTGCATATAGGCTACATATAAACTTGACGCACGCATACACCTATAAATACTTTTAAACTTCCATGCAAACACCTATAAACACTCGTCTCGCACATACACTCGCAGCACGCAGACACACCTATAAACACTCGCACATATAAACTCGGTGCGCGCATACACATCCATATAAAACTCGCGCATACATACAAAATAAAACGTGGATGCATGCTTTAGTTGTGTAGGCTATAGCCTATGTATGCGAGTATTTATAGGTGTATGCGTGCGTCAAGTTTATATGCAATATTCACAAGTGTATATGCATTCATTACTAACATAATATGTATTGGTATGAATTTCATATTAGTGTGCACGTGTATTTCATATATGTATTTTGAACATCCAATAGTATAGCCTATGTATATGCGGGTAATTGTGTATATGCACGTGTTATGTATGTATTGATAAGCGAATGAGTTTAACTGATGATTGTTTTGGCTTTGTTTTTGCAAGGCCGGTTTTTTTTTTGTTTCTTGTTTTATTTCTCTCTTTTGTAAGTTTCTGAATTGCTGCTGTGATCTTGAATTCTGTCCTGGCTGTGGATCCTTATCCCTGGTTTGGACTGGCGAGCCATCCCATCTTTCGTACCTGGAAATAGAGTAAAAGAGTTGCGAGAAAGAGTTACCTGATTGGTAGGACAGAACTGCACACATTACGTTTCTTCAAGTTTTCCTGGATTTCCCTGAGGACAAAATTTCTTTTTCTCTTCATGGACTGTACTCATTAATTCATTTTTGATGAACATTCCTATTTTTGGGGGGGATTTGAAATTGAGACATTGAACTTGAAATTGAGACACTGAGGTCAAATTTCAGAAACTTACATTGGGAATTGTTGACTGTTTATGTGTTTATCATTTATTTCAAATACTGTGTGTTACTGTTATCCATTTGTTTTTATTTTGTTTTATTTCATTCTGCAAATTTCGAAAAAATACAACATATGCAAACCAACAAACAAAGAGAAAAGAAATACTTACCTTTTCATTAATTAGCTGCTTTCCAGTAGTCTGAGTGGTTCATTTATTTTACTAATTTTTACTATCATCTTTGCTAATAACTGCTTCTGTGAGTCGATCCAGGTCTTCTGTTTCTGGTCCATGGTTTTGATTTTGTAGGATCTAGTATCGAGCCGTGTTCTACATGCATGATCAAAAATTATTTACCAGACATAGCACTCACAAAGAACAATTTTAACCATGTAAACTAAAAACAAATCACTAAACAAATTAAATGTAAAAAATTTAAATAACATATTTCCAGGTTTTCCTTGACTGTGTGAACCTCATTGTTTTCTCTGTATTTTCTGATTTGAAACTATAACGCCACCTAGTGAACATTATCTACAGTAATGCTGTAGCACAGAGGCCTCAAAGAATATTAAAGTAATAGTTCACACAAAAATAATAATTCTGTCATCATTTACTCACCCCAAACCTGTATGAGTTTCTTTACTGTGACTGGTTCACTTTAAAGAGATAAAGTTTTCTACTCTTTCTCTCAGGACACAGTACAATGTGAAAAGACCAGAATATGTGACAAGCTGTCTACATATATTTTTTTCCTTCAAAACGATGACATTATTTTATCACTATCTACTGTAAAAAGAAGCTGTGCTCAATTTTCAAACAGATCAAAAGACATTAAACAAAAACAGCAATATAAATAGTCATCTTTAATAGAATAATCTCTACTATGTCCTGATAGAAGGAAAATATTTTGAGATATTTGTATCTCTACTTCATATCAGCACCATCAGATATTTAACAGTCCTATATTTTATTTGAAGATATATATAACTGTATCAATAAAAAATGAGCATTTAAATAAATCTGATGTGTGTTGAAATTTGTCTATTATTCTATTCTATTCTTATGGTTTAACAAACCTAGTTTTACCATGGGGCAAACATTTGACATGGTAACTTGGTAATAGACCTACAATGGCGTCGTCGTCATAGTCTTCTCCTTTTTTAATTTTTAATTTTTACCATGATCATAATATCATGGTGTTTTGAACATCCATAGTGTTGTGTATGAATATGGTAATAATCATACAGTGATATATATTGAGAAATTACCATCTGATTTACCTCAGTATTATCACAGATCCTTTTGTAATTGAAATGGTAGAAACAGCTTTGATATACTTTATTAATTTTATCATAGTTTGGTTTATTTTGATGTATATAAAAACAAAAATACAGACACTTTCACTTTGTCAGGTTGAGATGGGAGAAAACAATGGTATGAATAATTATGAAAAGTTGAAAATAAAATTGTTAAACAAGCATTATATTTTCACAATATAATTTGCAATTATAGCTAGAATTATACATTTTAACAATGAAAAACAAATTATGAAAATATAGCAAAACATGTTTAGGTTTGTAATATAAATCGTTTCATTGTTTCATTTCATTGAAACACCCACTGAGAATCCTGTTGATTGTGCCCTAGTTATTGGCGATTCTATTACATGGAATATGAAAATAGAGACACCAGCCACCATAGTCACATGTTTGCCAGGAGCCAGAGAGCCTGACATCAAAGCAAATTTAAAAGTGCTGCTTAATGCTAATCGTTTATTCTATAAGATTACTATTCACGTCGACACAAATGATGTTCGACTCCGCCAGTCGGAGATCACCAAAATAAATATTAAAGAGGTGTGTGAACTTGCAAGTACGATGCCAGGCACTGTAATTTGCTCTGGCCCCCTTCCTGTTCGCCGGAGTGATGAGATAGTTAGTAGATTGTGTTCACTCAATGGCTGGCTGTCAAGGCGGTGTCCGGAAAATAATATAGAATTCATAAACAATTGGAAAAGTTTTTGGGGCAGACCTGACCTGTTGAAAAGAGATGGTATTCATCTGTCCTGGGATGGTGCTGCTCTTCTCTCTAGTAATTTGGCTCATAGTCTTAGAGCTCAAACATGACAATCTGGGGCTCAGGTCAGGAAGCAGACAGACTGGCTAAACCGACCGTCTGCTAGCGGCCTCGCGTCACCAAGGTCAGATAATCCCATCACATAGAGCCTCTTTAACCTAGGTATCATCATATAGAGACTGTTCCCCGAATTTGGAAATCCCAAAAACGTTTCAACCCATCTAAGGTTAAACATTTAATTGATGTTCAACAAATAAAAAACAGCTATAATACAGATGAGCAAATGATAAAGCTTGGGTTGCTGAATATTCAATCCCTTACTTCAAAAGCACTTATTGTTAATGATATGATTACTGACCATAATCTAGATGTGCTGTGTTTGACAGAATCCTGGCTAAAAGCAAACGATTACATTACTTTAAATGAGTCCACCCCGCAAGATTACCGTTATAAACATGAACCTCGTCTGAAACGCAAAGGGGGTGGTGTTGCTGTAATTTATAGTAATATTTTCAAAATCACTAAGAAATCTAGTTTTAAATATACTTCTTTTGAAGTGTTGGTGCTTAATGTAAAATATATATAGTGTAAATGACAAATCACGTTTGAGATTTGTGCTGGCTACTGTATACAGGCCACCAGGGCACCATAAAGATTTTATCAAAGAATTTGCAGACTTTCTATCAGAGTTAGTATTGGCTGCAGATAAAGTACTAATTGTTGGTGATTTTAATATACACATCGATAATGAAAAAGATGCATTGGGATTGGCATTTAAAGACATTGTAAACTCTATTGGAGTTCGACAACACGTGTCAGGACCTGCTCATTGTCGTAATCATACTCTAGATCTAATATTATCACACAGAATAAATGTTGATGACATTGAAATTCTGCAGCAGAGCGATGACATCTCAGATCATTACCTAGTCTCGTGTAAACTTCATTTAGCCAAGGCTGCAAAGCCGACTCCGTGTTTCAAATATGTTAGACCTATCACTTCTGCCACTAAAGATTGCTTTATTAATAATCTTCCTAATCAGTTTCATCATCTCAGCATCCCAGATAGCTTAGAAGAACTCGATATTGCAACAGAAACTTTTAACTCTCTCTTTTCCAGCACTTTAGACACAGTTGCTCCGTCGCGTTTAAAGAAGATTAAAGAAAATAGTCCAACGCCGTGGTACAACGAGCACACTCGGGCCCTTAAGAGAGCAGCCAGAAAAATTGAGCTTAACTGGAAGAAAACAACACTAGAGGTATTTTGCATTTCATGGAAAGAGAGTTTGATTGCTTACAGAGAGGCCTTAAAAGCTGCTAGATCTGCTTATTTTTCAAACCTATTATTAGAAAATAAACAAAACCCTAGGTATTTATTTGAAACAGTGGCTAAACTAACGAAAAAGAAAGCTTCAAGCCCAGAAATTTCCAAGCAACACAGCAGTAATGATTTTATGAACTTCTTCACTTATAAGATTGATAATATCAGGGACAAAATTATAACTATGCAACCGTCTACTACAGTATCGCATCAGGCAGTGCATTGTAGTCTCCCTGAGGAAAAATTCTATTCATTTATTGCTATAGGAGAGGAAGAATTCGCTAAACTCATTAAATCATCTAAACCGACAACATGTTAGACCCTATACCGACTAAGCTACTGAAAGAGATGCTTCCAGAGGTCCTAGATCCTCTTCTTACTATCATCAATTCATCTTTGTCTCTAGGATACGTACCAAAAAACTTTAAGCTGGCTATCATTAAACCGCTTGTTAAAAAAACGCAACTTGATCCTAAAGAATTAGCCAATTACAGGCCGATCTCGAATCTACCCTTTCTGTCAAAGATACTAGAAAAGGCAGTATCCTCACAACTGTGTTCCTTTTTAGAAAGAAATGATATCTGCGAGGATTTTCAGTCCGGATTTAGACCGTACCATAGTATAGAGAAAGCTCTCATTAGAGTCACAAATGATTTGCTCTTATCATCCGATCATGGTTGTATCTCGCTATTAGTGTTACTCGATCTTAGTGCTGCATTTGACACTATTGACCACAACATTCTTTTAAATAGACTTGAAAACTATGTTGGCATTCGTGGAATTGCATTAGCATGGTTTAAATCATACTTATCTGACCGTTATCAGTTTGTAGCAGTAAATGAAGAGATGTCTTATCGATCACAAGTTCAGTATGGCATACCACAAGGCTCAGTCCTAGGACCGTTGCTGTTCACTCTGTACATGCTACCCTTAGGAGATATCATTAGGAAACATGGAATTAGCTTTCATTGTTATGCTGACGATACTCAGCTCTGTATTTTTTCACAACCTAACGAAAACTACCAATTCACAAAATTAACGGAATGCATAGCTGATATAAAAAATTGGATGACTCGTAATTTCCTACTACTAAATTCTGAAAAAACAGAGATTCTAATTGTTGGACAAAAAACTTCCTCGCGCAATAATCTAGAATACTGTCTAACACTTGATGGCTGCTCTGTTGAGTCTTCGTCATCAGTTAGGAACCTGGGTGTGCTCTTTGATACCAATCTTTCATTTGAAAGTCACGTGTCTAGTATCTGTAAAACTGCATTTTTCCATCTTAAAAATATATCTAAATTACGTCATATGCTCTCATTGACAAATGAGGAACAAAAAGTTAATGCGTTCATGACCTCAAGGCTAGATTATTGTAATGCTCTACTGGGTGGTTGCCCTGCACGCTTAATAAACAAACTACAGCTAGTTCAAAACGCAGCAGCTCGAGTTCTTACCAGAACCAGGAAGTATGACCATATTAGCCCTGTTCTGTCAACACTGCATTGGCTCCCTATTAAACATCGTATACATTTTAAAATATTGCTGATTACTTACAAAGCACTGAATGGTTTAGCTCCGCAGTACTTGAGCGAGCTCTTAACGCATTATAGTCTATAAAATAAAATATTTTTAGAACTGTATTGTAAAAAGCTCTATATAAAAAAAGGTGACTTGACTTGACTTGTGTATTTCATATTACGGCAGAAAATTCATTTATTGTAATTGACAGGTGTGATGATCAGTGGAGTTGAGTTTTTAACTCCATCATTAGGGCCCGGGTTAAAATATGGATAGAGTTTCCCAGTGAAAGACTGATCAGTGAAAGAGTAGAGATGAGAGCTGGACTCCACATCATAAAAAGAGACCAGACCCTCCTCATAATCCACAAACACACCGACCCGCTGCGGCTTCACTCTCACACACAGAGAGACATCAGGATCAGCACAGGCTTTATATTCATTCCCATTCCTCAGAATCACAGTCCAGTATCCATAACTGGGTCTCAGTGTGATCACTCCCTTCCTGTTAATGGATTCTCTGACGACTCCTAAATACCATTCAGTCTTTCCCTTCACCTGCACCTCAAAATAAAATCTCCCTGAGGAGAATCCCTCCTTTCCCAGGACACTTACATATCTATCAAATCTCTCTGGTGTGTCTGGGAGATTCTGTCTGCCTCCACATCTCACTTGTTTTCCATCATCAGACAGGTTGAGATATGGATTAGCTGTATCAGGATCCAGAGTCACATCCACTGAGAAAACAGAGAATATATAAATCACAAATTCACAATACATATACAGTGAGGAAAATAAGTATTTGAACACCCTGCTATTTTGCAAGTTCTCCCACTTAGAAATCATGGAGGGGTCTGAAATTGTCATCGTAGGTGCATGTCCACTGTGAGAGACATAATCTAAAAAAAAAATCCAGAAATCACAATGTATGATTTTTTAACTATTTATTTGTATGATACAACTGCAAATAAGTATTTGAACACCTGAGAAAATCAATGTTAATATTTGGTACAGTAGCCTTTGTTTGCAATTACAGAGGTCAAACGTTTCCTGTAGTTTTTCACCAGGTTTGCACACACTGCAGGAGGGATTTTGGCCCACTCCTCCACACAGATCTTCTCTAGATCAGTCAGGTTTCTGGGCTGTCGCTGAGAAACACGGAGTTTGAGCTCCCTCCAAAGATTCTCTATTGGGTTTAGGTCTGGAGGTTGTTCCCCAAAATCTCGCAATACATGGCCCCGGTCATCCTCTCCTTAATACAGTGCAGTCGCCCTGTCCCATGTGCAGAAAAACACCCCCAAAGCATGATGCTACCACCCCCCATGCTTCACAGTAGGGATGGTGTTCTTGGGATGGTACTCATCATTCTTCTTCCTCCAAACACGTTTAGTGGAATTATGACCAAAAAGTTCTATTTTGGTCTCATCTGACCACATGACTTTCTCCCATGACTCCTCTGGTTCATCCAAATGGTCATTGGCAAACTTAAGACGGGCCTTGACATGTGCTGGTTTAAGCAGGGGAACCTTCCGTGCTATGCATGATTTCAAACCATGACGTCTTAGTGTATTACCAACAGTAACCTTGGAAACGATGGTCCCAGCTCTTTTCAGGTCATTGACCAGCTCCTCCCGTGTAGTTCTGGGCTGATTTCTCACCTTTCTTAGGATCATTGAGACCCCACGAGGTGAGATCTTGCATGGAGCCCCAGTCTGAGGGAGATTGACAGTCATGTTTAGCTTCTTCCATTTTCTAATGATTGCTCCAACAGTGGACCTTTTTTCACCAAGCTGCTTGGCAATTTCCCCGTAGCCCTTTCCAGCCTTGTGGAGGTGTACAATTTTGTCTCTAGTGTCTTTGGACAGCTCTTTGGTCTTGGCCATGTTAGTAGTTGGATTCTTACTGATTGTATGGGGTGGACAGGTGTCTTTATGCAGCTAACGACCTCAAACAGGTGCATCTAATTTAGGATAATAAATGGAGTGGAGGTGGACATTTTAAAGGCAGACTAACAGGTCTTTGAGGGTCAGAATTCTAGCTGATAGACAGGTGTTCAAATACTTATTTGCAGCTGTATCATACAAATAAATAGTTAAAAATCATATATTGTGATTTCTGGATTTTTCTTTTTTAGATTATGTCTCTCACAGTGGACATGCACCTACGATGACAATTTCAGACCCCTCCATGATTTCCAAATGGGAGAACTTGCAAAATAGCAGGGTGTTCAAATACTTATTTTCCTCACTGTATTTAGTGATGATGTTTGTAATATGTAATCAGTGTTTAATCATACTGTCGGTCAGTGATGAAGCTGTGAGTATCTGAATGTAATCTAGTGTAGTGCAGACAGCACACTGTACCTGCATACTGCTGTCTCCTCTTCAGTTCTGTAGAGACATGACAATAAAACACCATCAGATCTTTGACATGTTTATGTGTGAATTATAGACAAGATTTAAGGTTATATTTAAAGAATTGTGAACAACATCATGTTTTATCTGATCAATGTTTCTCTGCTGATATTTAGAGAATCCCTGAACTCCTATTGTGTTTGAGCTCGAAATATTCCTCCTTTTAGAACATCTTTGGGAATGTTTTGTGAACATTTTATGAAATTTTTATTTGAGATATTGTTATGCCTAATGCTATTTATATCAGTTTTGGAGTGTATTAGTGTTGTGGTTATTCAGCAAAGACAACACTATAAAAATAACCTTAGAGAAAGTGAAAATGAAAGCCCAGCACTGCAAAGCTGTTTGATTCAGGTCAGAAATTTTCCTCTAAAAAAAAGAGCAAATCTGCATGAATTCTATCGATTTGATTTTCTTCTGCTAAACTGATTTTATGACACATAATCACAACATTTAGATGAAACCACTGAAAAGACTGAAAATGGCAGAAAATGAATGTTTCTTTCTGTTGTTTCTCATCTAAAAGTGTTCACAGATTTACTAAAGCCTCAAGGTTCTGGTTACAGTGATGAAGCTTCTAGAACAAGATGAATTTACTGCATGTTTCCTGAAATTAGAGATGAATATGACCTGCTCTCTTCAAGAAGAACTGTGATGATAATGAGACACAAACACATGATCACACACTTCTCTTATTTCAGCTTTAACAGCCTCATTCTTCATTACTGATATTAAAAGATGATAAATATATGTATCTGTACGGTGTATTTGATATCGCTGTACCAGTTAGCGTGAGTTTCTCCTGTAGAGAGTCCTGCAGTTTAGTCAGAGCTCTCCTCAGAGTCTCCAGACTCTCATCAGTCTTCACACTGATCTCAGACCAGTTCCTGGTGTTTCTAGAGCTGCACAGGGATGAGTAAATCTACAGCAGGAGAGAGGAGAAATCCTTCAGCATGGGGAGTGTTATGGTGTCATATACTGCATTATCATTGATCAGAGAGATGTTGACTGACCTGTAGGAGGTGGAGGTGATCTTCAGTGTGTGAGAGCTGCTCCAGCTCAGTGTTTCTCATCTTTAGCTCAGTGATCTCCTGCTCCAGCTCTTCAATGAGCTCTTCCTCCTGTTTCTCTGCTGCTTTCTGCTGCTCCTCCATCATCTCCAGCAGTTCAGTCTGACATCTCTCAATGGAGCGGATGAGATCAGTGATCTCCACACGGGCGGCTTTCTCCCTCTCTGTGTTTCTCTGCTCAACCAGGACAATCAACACATTATTAACTGTATTGTGGGCATGATGCACAGTTCATATTACAGAGTACAGACATCCAGCAAGCAACTGCATTACTCACTTTTCTGACTTCTGCTGAGTGTTTGATGTCTTGAATCTTCTTGAATCTGTCCTGGATCATCTGCTGTGTGTCTTGAATCATCAACTGAGTCTATGAACATAGAAAATTTGATTGATGGAATGACATGATGAGGGTGAGTAATAATGACAATTTTAATTTATAGGTGAAATATTTTAGTATTGTTAGTACTTAATACTCACTTCTTCTAAAGAAACAGTGTTGTGGTTCTTGTGGTCTCCTTCAGTGCAGAACAGACACACGATAGTCTGATCATCTCTACAGAACAGCTCCAGAGGTCTCTCATGTTTCTGACATATATAGTCCTCCAGATTACTCACAGGATTGATCAGTTTGTGTTTCTTTAAACCTGCCACTCTCGAATGAGGCTCCAGGTGAGTTTCACAGTAAGAGCTCTGACACACCAGACACGACTTAAGGGCTTTCAGCTTTCTTTCCTCACAGACGTCACACAGAACTTCAGGTTTTTTCAGAACTTCAGGTTTTTTCAGAACTTCAGCTTTTTTCAGAACTTCAGCTTTTTTCAGAACTTCAGCTTTTTTCTCAGGACTTTTCTTTTTATAGTGATCTACGAGCTCTCGGAGTGTGGTGTTAATCTTGAGATCAGGTCTGTGCTTGAATGTTTCTTTACAATATGGACAGTTGCAGGTCTGGCTGTTGTCCCAGCACTTATTCAGACAGGTCTTGCAGAAGTTGTGTCCACATGGAGTGCTGACTGGATCAGTGAACACGTCCAGACATATAGAGCACTGAAGCTCCTCAGTCAGTGGACCGCTGGAGGAAGACATCACTGGAGAGAGAAATGATGAAGATAAATCACGTCTCTGGATCCGATGTGGAGCAGTGATGGAAGGGCAAGGAAGACCGCAGGAGACACGTGTATGCCGTAAAGTGTGCGACGGCGTTCCTGTGGTAACTGATTTGCGACAGTCGTAAAAAAGGCGGCACAGTGACACCTAGTGGCCACACAAGGGACATCGAGACACCAGCAGGTACAAGATTATGTAAATTTTGATCAGTTATACACGTTTGAGAACTATTTACATGTGACATGCTAAATGTAACTCGAGGGACATAATTGTGATGCTAGATTGTTTATTTATCTTAACATCGACATGTTGGAAGTTATAAAAGGTGATTTATATGCAGCTTACATTATTGTTTTAAACTATGTGAAGTAACTTTGTAAGAGATACTATTATTTCAATATCATTGTTCACGTGTTTGCAGTTTGACAAATTGGTGTTCAGTAAAGAGAATTTAGAGATTTCTTTAGGCATATTTATTTATTGTACAAGTCATCAATAATGCTAAATTGTATATTGTATGTAAATATATGCATTTTGATAATTTAGTTGAATTACTGACTGATGACAGGTAAATAAAATAACAGAATCCCAGCCAGATTATCACTTCTTATAATTACATATTACACTGTATAATTATATGACGTATATACAAGATTTTAAGATTAATTGACAATTTATTTGAAAGCAATTTTGAATTTATATTGAATGTTTCAGATCAATTGGATTATATATTTATGATTAAATATTAAGATGTTTGGGGAAAAATACAAAGAACTAAATAATTGCATGAATTATAACAAGTATCAAATTAAATAATCTAAACATGAACTTTCCAACCCTAAAAATTGAAATTAATTATGGAAAAAACCCGTTGTTAACAGACATTTAATTTGAATACAAAATAAATTCACACATCACTTTTGTTCAATCATTTAATCTCAAAACTGCTCAGAAGGAATAAATCTATTGTCATTAAAAGTTGATTCAAAAAACATCATTAACTATATAAAAATCTAGAGGCATGCTGAAATAGAAATCTTTATTTTCAGAGACTGTAACCATGTTATTTTGTTGATGAAAGGCAAAAAAAAAAGGACTTTAGTACAATAATATTTACAGTTCACAAGAAAATATTCACATTCTCAAAATAATCTGAATACAGACACGACCACTGTTATTGATGACCCACTTCAAATTAAAAGCACAAACCATTATGACCAGAAAAAACGTCTTCAAAAACACTTCCAATGAGATGTCTTCCAAAATATAATCATAATAAAACCAGACAAATATTGATGCAACAGCACAGTGATGCACCAATGAAAAAAAAGAAGCTATAATTAGTCCAAGAAAAAAACAAAAAAAAAACACTGATTTCTCTTTCATTTTTATATCAAGAAATGATTTCTGGCTTATAATCACACTGTTTCGTGGGTCTCTGCCGTAGTGCTTTGCATTGAAAGCATGACATCAGTTGCTGAACTCCCATAATGCATCTCTTATGGCCTCGCGCATCCTCACACACAGCAATTCAAACAATAAGCATATTGCTTTTCAAATACCGCATGAAAAACAATGTAAACGAAGACGACCACAGTTTTGTTTCGGTGTCTTATTTCACCAGATTCTCCACTCTGGGTTTATAATCGAGCATCCAAATTCCCATGGAAACAGTGTGAAATGATGGCTTCGGTTCAAGCCCAGTGCATGCTGGGATACAAAGAGCAGGGGGAAACTGCAGAAGACGTGTGAGCTGCGAACGCACACGTAAACTCAAACCACACACGGTTCAGTGTGTGATCTTTTCTCAAACGCATTTAAAAAAATACACAACACAGCTCGTAATCGCATGTAAACTTCATGGATCGACTTCATACCTTGAAGAACAAACTGGGAAAAAAGTTAAAGTTTGCTTTAAAAACACTTACTTCAAAAATACATGACTTTGGTAATTACACACAACTGACAGAAAACAACAAAATAAAATAGAAACAGACCGACTTTCCCGTAAGGTGCAGTTTTGTGCCTGTGTGTGTTAGAGTCGCATTACTGTAGTCAAAGGGTCACAGGTCAGAGGTCACGTGGATACTGATGGTGGGCGAGCGCTGCCTATGCTGGTGGGCGGGGCTTAAGTGCTCAGAATAGGCCACGCCCTCGTCCAGCAGGCCCCCGTCAGGAGCGTGATTGGCCGTGGGACTGGACGCGCGGCTGGACGACTGGTTTCCGCCGGAGAACACGTTGCTGACCTGCTCGAACGAGCGCGAGAAGACGGCGCTGGCGGTGCGCGACAGGCTGAGCGAGCCGCTCTTGGGCACCGATTGGCTGGCCGTCAGCGTCAGGCGTTTGAGTGACAGGAGCTCCAGGTTCTCGCTCATGGCGCGGACGGCCGCCTGCTTGCGCGTGAGCTGATCCATGTCCTTCTCTTTCTCCTTGTCTTTGCTGGATCTGCCCGTCAGGCGACGCAGACCCTTCCCCGTGGGCTTGGCGACCGAGGCTCCGCCCCCGCTGTTGCTGATGACGATGGTGGGGGGGCTGGCCTGACCCTGAGCTCCGGCCGCCTGTGTGCAGATTCCCTCGTCCACCTCCGCGATCTCCGTCAGCTCATCCGGGGAACCCAGATCCACTGCGTCTGCGCCGCAACACAACACACTGTTAGAAGAGCACTTCCTAGAGTCGCCCTGCATCTCATACACGCAGTCCAACTGTTTCTTACTCATTTTGAGGTGCTGCTGACTGCAAAAAGTGTTGTTTTCTTTTGCTCTATATAACAAAATATATGCATTTTTGCTTTCGACAACCATTTGTAAAGTTAATAAGTCTTGGATTATCTCTTATTTACCAGAAAAATATGTCAAGTTACAACTATTTGTTCAATTCTCAGCTGACTTTTGACATCTGTTAATATTAATTTCAACATTTACTAATAAAATCAAAAGTTGTATGTGTTAAAATTAGTTATATTAACACGAACAAATAATGAAGAGTTATATTTGTATTACCTAACATTAACAAAGATGAACAAATACAGTAACAAATGTATTGCTCATGGTTAGTTCATGACTACTAACTAATGTTAAATGAAACCTTATTGTTTACCCTAAAATTAAATTAAAAAAAATCTTCATTCTTGTTTTGTAAAACTAATATTTTACATATTTTACAATATTTTTATTTAAAAAAAAAACTGTGATGGAACATTTTCATTGATTTTTTTAAACTATAATTTTAGGCCTTTTTGCAAATCAGCAGAATTTATTTTTTTGAGATGCAGAGGTGTGTAATTAAAACACTAACATGTTATATTTTTATATTATACATGTTATATTATCAATATATAATATGTTGAATCTCACAAAGAAATATCTAGGTCATATTTCACCCCAAAAATCAAAAGGGAAAAAAAGTAATCTAATTCCTCCAGATTTTTCATTCAAGTTTTTCAATCAAGTCAAAAAAAAAAAAAAAGTGTAACATGTAATCTAACAAACAGTACATACTTATATATACTTGTATATCAGAATTAAGTTTTCTTAATTCTGAATATTAATTAATAAGAATTAATTATTTAAGAAATAAGAATTAAGAATTAATTTTCCCCTAAAACTCACATTACGGTTTCCTAAAGTGGAGTTTGTGGAGATTAAAAAATGTGAATTTAAATTAATTTCAATCAATAAAACACCCCTACTTGAATAGATGAAATATTCAGTTTCCCTGCATGTCATGTGACCATTAACCAACATCAGACATGCGAATGTGTTGTTAAATTATTGAAATATCAACTTTTAATCTCAGAAAAGCCTGCTGTAATAAGGAAAAAATCCTCATTCTTAATGTAATAAAAAATTATGTAACTGTAATACAGTAATGAAAATAAATGGCCAGTATAACAAATACTACTACAATTCTCCTTCACAAATGTTTTTTTCACATTACACTAATAAGCATTAGATTATATAATAGTAATGAGAATTTAGGGGGAAATTTGCTTAATTAAGCACTTAACTAAAGGGAAAAAACGTAGAAATATGACCCACAGAATTCTAGAGAGATTTCATGAGACTAACCAAACAACCCGGATGAATTTAGCAACGATTCAGGTTTTGTAAAGCAAAATCTTTGTAATCATCATCAGACATCACATAGCATTAGACATGAGGGATGTAGAAAGCACATGAATGTTTCCAGAACATGTGTTTTACCAATGCATCTGGTGCAGAAATCAGATTTCAGAGTTATCAGGACAGACGGATGAGAAAACACAACACTAGAGCTCAAACTCTACACATGTCCCTCTTCAAGAGTCAAACAGAGAGTCTTCAGGGAAATAAGAGCAGGTGTTTCAGCAGAGGGAGCTGTTGGCAGGACCGGTGTTTTAGGGAGAAGGAAGGAAGGAAGGAAGGAAGTGTGCAGCAAGACTAGAAGAGAAGGAACAGACTGACAGGAAGTTCTGATGTTTTCTGTTGGGATGCACAACATATGGCAACCATATTGATAATGGACACAATTATCAGCTCTAATGTCCATGAATCCTCCGCACTGATGCCTATATCACATCATTTCCTGTCAGTCTTGTCTCGTTTCTCGGGCATCTAAAGTGAGGTCGTTTCCCTTGGCAACCCAGTGGATAAGTGTGGATAAGTGGGAAAAGGAGGCTTCATAAATGGCTTTTCTGAAAGCAGCAGAGATTGAGTGAGCCGGGACTGAAGCGGTGCGGGTCATTTCCGTGATTGGTTAGCTGTGAGTTCGGGAGGTTTGATCGGATGGAGAATAAAACAGAGATATGGAACGAGTTAGACAGAAACAGACGCAAGAGCGTTAAGACATAACATAATCAACAGGGACATTCACAAAGTTAAGGAGAGGATTTCAGGAATATTCCAGGATCAAGAGAAGCACGATCCACAACGCTTGTGATGTAACGTCAATCACCACAATAAAACATTTTAATTTGTCCCTAAGTGAAAAATAAATTAATAATAATATAAATTGTATAGAATTATTGTATAATTTGATATATAATAAATAAATAATAAATATTTATTTAAATAAATACATTAATAATATTTATAATAAACAAGTATAATTGTATCTCTCTACAATATATAATGTAATACATAATAAATACATATTTTTTTAAATAACACATTAATAATAATAAAAATATACTAACTTATAATAATTGTATCTAATTACAATATATAATTTTATAATAAATGAATAATAATAATAATAAACTTAATTATATCTAATTACAAAATTTGTTTTAATATAATAATTAATAAAAATGTATTTAACTAATGAATTCATAATACATTTAATTATAATAATTGTATCTAATTACAATATATAATTTAATATATAAATGTTAAATTATATATATATATATATATATATATATATATATATATATATATATATATATATATATATATATGTGTGTGTGTATGTATATAAAATAAATATATGTATATATTGCATGCATATTGTTTGAAAATATATATGCATGCACAAAAAATTTTAAATACACAGTTCTTCCGCCTAAAAAAAAAATATATATATATATATATATATATATATATATATATATATATATATATATATATATATATATATATATATATATATATATATATATATATATATATATATATGTATTTTTATTTTTTTTTAATAGATTAATAGACAATAGAGTTAATAGACATTACGCCACTAATGCTGTGGATCGAGCTTCACCTTTGACCCAGACACATTCCTTCCAGAAAAAGTTGCTGGCTGAAACTCTTCAGGGTTTACATATCTTAAATAATGAACACGCTTATGAAGACGCTCCGCCCACACCAAGTACCTCTGGGCCCGAGGGGAGAGGGGGGGGGTGTGTGGGACGAGGGGTGGGGGGGTGGGGCTCTAGAGCTGAACCCGCCCCATGGAGGGCGTCCCGTCCTCTAGGTGCTTCCGCACGGACTTCTGCCTCCTGACCTCTTGACCTCTAGGGTCGACCCCCACCTCAGTGGCGCCCCCTAGCGCCTCCCCCTCCGTCCTGCAGCGAAGAGCCTCTCCGTTGGCCAGTCGTTCCCCGCTGACCCCCGTTACGCTAATCTCAGGGATGGGCCCCGTCGGGCAGGAGTCAGGGGAGTCTACACTGTCCTCCTGAGACTCTGAGACACACACACACACACACACACGGATACATGCATGATGGGTGACGTGATGAGACGTACATGGAAATAAAATCTGAAACATCTCAAGACAAACATAAACAGTTCAAAATAATATGATAAAAATGGACACATGACAATGAAATGAAAGCGACTCTCAAAATGCTCTTCACATTTTGAATTATATTATAATTATAAATTTATAATTAAATGACAGTGTTATAATATAAATATACAGCTACTATCATTAATTATTCATTATAATTAAATTATATTGTTATATTAAATTATAATAATTATATTTAACTAAAATATTAATTATTTTATAATAACTTAAATATTATAAACAATTATTTAATTATATACATTTTTAAATAAAATATTACAATTAAGTTTATAATCAAATTATAGCATTATTAATAATATATTATGTTCTAAGCATAATATATAGTACATAAATTAACCATTTTTAATATTACCAAATATGTTTATAATTTTATAAGCATTAAAGGAGACATATCATGCTTTTAAATTGTTCCTTTTTACATATAAATCATACATTTGTAGTCTATATAAAGCGGAATTGCAATGCTTGGGTCTGAATTCCTCATTATTATAGCTCCACAGGTCCCTTTTCCACCCCTTTTCTGACGTGCGTCTCAATCAACCCGTTTTGGTGCGGTCTCTTTAAATACAACTGAGACACTTCATACCCCGCCCCCTCTACAGGTTGCAGAGGTTCAACTCCACCCTGTTCAGCCATTTTTGTAGTTTGATAGCAGAGATACGATTATCTAGCGGCACAGAAACTTTTTATTCACAAGTTATTAACAAAATGTCGACAACGGAAGACTTGTCCATCCAGCCTTACATGTCGGAGCCGGAGCGAGATGAAAATGAAGACGACGAACCTGCAGAACAACGTCTTCATATGGATGTATCGCAATGGTGTGTTACTGTATTTACACATGAAACTTTGGTCTTCCGACCTTTTACCACCGTGTCGATTTATTTTGATTAATATGTGCGAGGGAGAGAGAGCAAGACAGCGTCTAGTTTGGAGACGGTGATGTCTTGTTTACACTTTCGCCTCTCTGAAGAGAGAGAGTGAGCGCGCGCGCGACCGGGTCTCTCTCTCTGCTCGTTCTTTCAGTTAAACATATGCGTCCTGACACACAAGCGCGGCAGTTCATCTACATTAGACGGTGTAATGAAGTGTGTGGGTTACTACATCCAACAACCGAACATTTTAACTTACCCTCTCGTAACTTCTGCATCCTTTAGCTTGGACTACAAAATTGCAGTGAGAAATAGAAATGGCGGATTGCTCGAAGTGTTGGGCCGGAAGTCAATGCCCTTATTTGGCAGTTCCGCTGCAAATACTGTGACGTATTAGTTCACAAAACGTCATAGATAACAGAAAAATCGGAACAGGTTGAAAAATAGGGCCAAAACAGAATATAAAGATATCAACGAAGCACCTGAAGAGAATAATTTCATATTTTCTGTACTTCTAAACACTCCAAATATACAACAAAATGCATTTAAGGGCTAAAAAAGTGGATTTAGCATGATATGTCCCCTTTAAAATATAACGTTATTATAAAATATAATGAAAATACATGAAAAAATATTTATAAATTATATTATAAAATACATTTTCAATTGTAATATTTAATAATTAAAATTCAGTTATTATATATTGTACATTATAGTGCAACATAATTATTAATATATATATTTTTTATATTATTATTATTAAGATAAACTATCAGTTTATACTAGTTATAATACACAGCTATTGTAAATGTAAATCCAAATTAAAATCTACTAACACCCGAATTAAAAACAAAGAGACTCAAATCAGTAAAACGAATATTATAGTTTAAGAAACAATTAAGAAATAAGCCATATGCTTTGAGGCACAAATGATTTAATGGGGCGATTTATACACTAAAAGTGTCAAATTTAGGGTTAGGGCTTCAAATCTCTAGCAGCGATGACGCTTGTCTTGGCCAACAGCACTAATGAGTGCGTTTGCTGCTTAATTGTGGCTGACGAACAGAAAGCCGTCATTAATTCTGAAACGCCTGAGCACTAATTAGTCAGATGGCGTGGCGTCGGGATGAGGAAGCTGAAAAACTGCCAAATACCACATTATTACGATCTATGACCCGCTGAAATGTGAGCAGGAATCCCGTTCCGGCCCGAGTCGTCGAAACATCAGGATGTGTGGGAAAAACCCCCGGAGAGTTTTAATACTAGGGCATCGAATCCCTCAGCGCTTTCAGGAAGTGTGAGTCACCATGGCAACTCATCCTCACCGTGGCGTTTCCAGCGATGGCCTCGGATTGACAGGCTGGTCACGGCGTTCCTGGAGATCCGAGAGGCGGTGGGAGTGATCTCCACCTGGATGGACCGAGTTCCCTCTTTATTGGACTTAAGAGTAGCGCCGTGAAGAGACGATTTGATGGCGTTTCCCACCTGAGAAACATCAACAACAAAAGATAACTCTCTATATGTAGCCATGCACACAGATCTTCTACGATACATATTGCAAATTATTAGTGGCGTAAAAATGTGCGATGCATCAATGACAATGACAATTCATTATTGGATATTCCATTAAAACGGTGTAATGTGACGTGTACAATTTTTTTTTAATCTAAAACAATATATTATAACTTAATGCATGGTATATATATATACACACATAGACAATTTTGTTAACTTAAGTAAATTGCAACTGTAAATTGTTATAAATAAAATTACTTTTAATAAAATTAATAAAACTATAAATATATAATTGTTTGTTTTTTGTTTAAAATTAATTATAATATATGATTCATAACAACTATAGATAATTAGATAGATAGTTGCAAATTAAAAAACAGTTGCAACATTGTTATGAATCATATATAATAAATATATATGAATATATATATATATATATATATATATATATATATATATATATATATATATATATACACATACATACAATTTTGCAAATGTTATGTCATTAGCAACTGTAAATTATTATAAATCATCAAAATTACTTTCAATAAATATACAATTTTATTTTTTTAAATGTAATTTATTATAAAGACAGATTTGAATTATTTTAGACAGATTATCCATCCATTCCAATTTTGCATATACATTATATATATTATTTAATGCATATTTCATTTAATTTTAGTAAAGGCTCATTATCAAATCCCTGTGAGAGTAAATATTTACTCCCTAAATAGAACTAATTCCTCGTCTATAGCCTGTTTTTGCAGTGTTGTAAGTGTTTGTTTCTAACGGGATCAGTGAATGAATTTCAGAAATGTTGGTAATCTGCGGAGCTTTAGCTGGATTAGCTTTGCTCAAGCGTGAGGGATCTGAAACCCACCAGCAGGGCTTCTGGGAAGAGCTCCAGCTGAGACCGGTACAGCACATCATCCAGAGCCTTGGAGCCCAGGTCCACTTCACCGTTACACCTGCACACACACACACACACACACACGATCAAAAACAACATCTCTGTCATCATCTACTCACCCTCATCTCAATCCAAACCCATATGCTGTTATTTCATCATCGGAACAAACGAGGATAATTTATTATTTTTAATCTGCCAAATGGAAATGATTATCGGCAGATGTCGACAATCTCAAAATGGCTAAATAATGGCCAAATACTGTATACAGAAAAAGTAATATATGGAATATTTTTCCATACAAGGGTGACCACATCTGTCAAGAGCCTTCAAAAAAATATTTGTTTCCCAGAAAAAAAAAGAAAAAAAAAATCTAAGTATATATATATATATATATAGTGTTGGAACAAAATGATAGTAGTTTTTTTTTTTTTTTTTTTTTAACATAACATTAAACAAAAAAATTAAAATTTGGGAACGGACACAAAAGGGAACACCTTATTTTTAAGCCAAACTGAGCTGATAATTGGCAGATGCCACGCCGCATTAGACAAACATGATGACGACATGGGCGTAGTCAGCCGAGACGTGAGGTCACTCCCAGACACACTTGTCTGATAACAGGTTTGGTAGGACACAGTTTTGAATCACTCACAGTGCAAAATGAATCCCCGTGATGAGCTGCACCAGGAACTCTGACGTGACCATGAGCCGCGCACTGATGCCTTTATACCGCCGCAACTGTTGCCTTGGATAACCACAGATCGACACTCTGAAAGAGAAGAATATATCAGCAAACAGACTGAAATTAACTCAAATGTATATTATGCTGGTCTCACTGCTTTCTATCAACCAATAAAAAGCCCATGTTGGTCAACCACTGGCTTAGATTCATCACTATGATGATCAGGCCCATGAGGGAATGTGACGAGACCTTTGACCTGCAGTCGAGGGAAAGGATCTTTGTTAACATTAGCTGATTGGTTAAATAATCAGTCATGTGATCATCTCTCTCTGGATGGCGCGGCTTAAATCACTGTGGGAAAAGACCAATCGCAGGTCTGAGTCCACTCAGGTTCAGGTCTATAAGAGGATCAGGGTGATTGGAAACAGAGAGGATCATGGGAGGATTTGAGATGAAGAGACGCATTATGCACACAAACACCTGACCTGAAGGCCTGAACAAAGCAGATCTGAACAGCGGGCCAACAGAGACTGTGACCACACTGAACGAGGAGCGAAAGCCTGCGGTCTTCCTTGACTTGACTAATAGGGTTTGTAAATCTAGAGAGGATCTAGAAATCGATATGATTCTGATATATAAAAAACAACATGGAAACATGAATAATAAATAAAAATGTACTTAAATAAAAAATAATTACAAATGAAAAAAAAAAATGCAAATGTATTTATTAAAAATAAATAAAAATATTGAATATATACTATAATAATAATAATAATATATATTTAAATTAATAAATACATTTGTATATGCAATATATATTTAAATAAATAAAAATATTAATTACAGATGTATTTATTCAAAATAAATAAAAATAAAAGATTATATATATATAATAATAATAATAATATAATATTTTTAAATAAATAATGCATTTAAATAAATAAATAAATATGTATTTATTCATTTATTTATTTAAATGCATTATTTATATCCAACATATATTTACCAACAGCCTTGGCAATGGATAATAAATAAATAAGTGAAATTATTTAACTAAATAAAAAATAAAAAATTTTATTAAAATGAATAAAAGTTAAAATACAAAAACAAAAATCAATATTTATCTGTCTACCAGCAGGCTTGGTAATGGATGCATTATTATTATTTAAATTAATTTGGAAACTGATACAAAAGGGATTCACTTATTTTTAATCAGCTAAATTGAGATTGGCCAATGTTGATATTCGTGTTTCAATGTTAAATATCAGCCAAATTATTAACCTGACAATTAAAGCAGTGAATCATATAATCTTGATCATACTCAAAATGTTGGTGTTAAGGAAATTGTATATGAGGACATTTCAGACGCATTCCTACCTAACTCTGTGCCCATGTCTCAGTCCATCACAACCCTCAGGGACCATAATACAATATAACCTGATTGAATGTTATCATGGTGTTTTTAAGGACTAAAACTGTTTTTTTAACTCCTCAGTGTGTGTCACATGTCAAACCTGGAGCTGAGCTGACATAGCGACTGCAGGGATGAACTGGTCATGTAGCTCAGAGCCGCATTATAACACAGCAGCAGAAACGTCAGGACTTCAAACCTGCAAAACACATGACCATCATCATCATCATCATCATCATCATCAAATTAAAGCAGAAACACATCATTAAATCCACTTTAACCCCCTCCCAAGGTTAAAGGTTAAACCCCCTCCCCAGCACTCATTAGCTGATTAAAAATGGATGACTAAAATAAAAGCATGGAGCGCAATATGAATATTTGATGCGGCCGCACCTGTTCTGTGCTGTAAAGGTCTCTCGCTGCAGGTGCGGGCCGCTGTAAACCACTCGACTCAAGCCGTGATTGGCTAAGGCTCCTTCCGTCAAGGCCAGAGAGCCAAACGAGGACGGCTGGAGGCGGGACACAGAGACGGTCAGAGCGAGAACATCTGAGGATCAGGATCAGGACGTTTGATTCACTCACCTCGTGGTAAACTGATGGCTTGGATAAGGAAGGGATGGTGAAGGACAGCACTTTACTCTGCCCGTCTTTATCAACGATTTCCTGAAATAAACATGATCATAATAATGAGGACTGATCTGATTCAGAGACATGAGGGAATATATAAACAAACATACAGCGTTATAATGACAATATTTCACATAGATGAGTTCATTTACCATGGGAAACTCTTTTTTTTTTTGTATTTTGTGTGCTGTTGATGAAGAATAGCAATAAAAGCTTGCCAGAAAACACTACTCATTTAGCAAGATTATGAAACAACAGGCTTTAAAACATCTCCCATCAGTCTCTTTGGCAGAATAATAAACCACACAGACAAAGCATCAATTACACATCTAATGCATTTCCTTCTGCATTTACATTTTGTTGCATTAACACTGAAAAAAAAAAAAAGCTTCCTGTCTTTGTCGGGAAATGAAACGGAAAAGAAATCTGCAATGGCCAAAAGTGACCGCTTTATTTCAATTAAAACTCATCTAATTTTAATAAGATACAGAGATAAAAAGCAGTATTTTACAAAAATAAATAAATAATGTATTTGTAATGCATGTAATAATTTATCTATTTTATTTTATATTATATAAAAAAAAATCTATAAAAATGATTACACAAATATTTCCCCATAAAATTATTTATGTAATTCTAGAAAAATATAATACAAAATTACAGAAATATTCCATATTCAAATATTATATTTGTTCCGGGTACACAAAAAAAAAAAAAAAGCTAAACTGAATTTCTAAAATTGCATTCTATTACATTACATTCTTCATCACATTTTTGATGTATTGTATTGATGCTTTTGCAATATTTGTATGTAAAAAATAAATGTTTCGAAGTCGTTTAAAAATGGGATCCAGTTTCAAACTTGATCCAGTTTCTGTAAAACTGTGCTTGCGTACAACAACAAAAAAGACCATAAAGCAATTTGTCATGTGATGGAAAAAGTATCTTGTAACTGGAAAAGCTGCTCTAAAACAACAGAGCCACTGTCACACTACAAAAAAATGTAGTTGGGTTGGTATGAAGTTCAACACTTTTTGCTGGTTACTCTCCAACAGTTATGATGAATGTGCCAAGAGTTTGCTCAAACACACGTGACGAGATTTCGCAAGCGAATCATGATGAAACTGCAGAACTGTTCTTGTTGTACAAGACTCAGGAGTTCTTCAGGTGTAAAGACAAACCAGATCAAGTGAGATTTCAGTGTGTGTTAGTCTCTAAAACAGGACGCCCACCGGCCTGCTGCCGTCCCAGTCGATTTCAGAGCCGATAGCGTCAGGATGATTAAGCGCTCCCTGACACCCGGATGGCATGTGATTGACAGATGACCTACTCTGGTATTCAGGGCGAAGTGAGGAGGGAGGGCGAGTTCACGGGGCGTAAAACCCATGAAAGACCACCGACCTCGCTGACAGCCTGGCTTCCTTTCTCACAGCCGGCTGGAAAAATGAAAAATCGCTTCCTGATTAAGTAAAAATCCATGGCTAAAGTTCACAGGAAAAGCCAGAGGAAGCTGCTGTCCGGCCAACATTTACAACACCATTTTTGATGTGATTTTTAGGGAGTGAATCAGGAATCGGTCTCAACTTGAAATATGTCAAGTCACCTTTATTTCTAAAGCCCTTTATACAATACAGACCAAATCAATAATAAAATTGCAGTCAAATCAATAAAATTACTGATCATTAAAGGTGACCTATTATGCCCCTTTTCACAAGATGTAATATAAGTCTCTGATGTCCCAGAATGTGTGTGAAGTTTCTCCTGAAAATAACCCACAGATCATTTATTATAGCTTGTCAAATTTGCCCGTTTGGGTGAGAACAAAAACACACCATTTTTGTGTCTCTTTATATGCAAATGAGCTGCTGCTCCCTGCAACCTTTCCAGAAGCTTTCCTTATCCGGACCCTTTACAGCTCGTGCTTCAGATACTCCGTCAACAACAATAGCGGTCGACCGATATATCGCCAAGGCTGATATATCAGCCGATATTTGCCATTTTTTTAAATATCGGCATCGGCCGATAAGTTTTTCTGATTGGCCGATGTGTTGGAAGCGGGACTTTTATTTTGACGGCACTCCGGACTTTTATTTTGACGGGCGGCGCTGAGAACACCAGCGCCTGATCACACAGCGCTCACTCACATTCGCCGTCTTCATTAGTTTACGATCTCTGTCAGTCATATCTAATACTTTGTTAGACAGAACTGGTAAACAAAGAAAGTAAATGGTATGCGAAAAAGTAAAGCGTTGCTTTTATATTATTTGTAACAGAAAAGGCAAACAATCAAGCTAAAATACTTTCTCATTTACCATCAACATTCAGCAAATGCGCATCTACATCATTTAAACAGATATCAGAATATCTAATAAACATTTAATTTCACAAACCTTGCAGATTTAATCAAATCCAGCTGTGATATCTTGTGAAGTGTGCATTTGTAGCCTGATAAACGTGTTTCAACTTTCACAAACCCAGCGTTGAACTGACCCTCGTTTGTGAATCAATCTGGCATAAAATGATTTGTGCAAAAAAAAAAAAAAACACTTTAACGACTTTCCTTGGCACATTTCCTTCATAAATTAAACTCATCCACTGCGTCCTCAGTGGCTCAGATGCCGGCAGTCAATAGAGTCTCTTATGTTTGTTTGGTATCCAATAACAGAACATTTGTAATGGATTTTTTTGCCACAGACATCGTCTATCTCCAGCTGCTACAGCGAGGAAACAGAAACGTCGGACTGCTATGGCTCAGTCAGGACGGGATCTGTGCTAAGAGGGCAGATCACGTTAACACTTTATTTTACAGTGTCCTTGTTACTTACCATAGCAGTAACAGTAAATTATGCATAATTATATGCAACACCCAAATTTTAAATGCTTCCCTAACCCTATAGTAAGTACATGTAGTTAATTACTATTACTCAGTACTTAAATATATAATTACACTGTAACAATGACACCTTAAAATAAAGTGTAGCCCAGATCACACCAGTCATGGGCGGGGAAATCTGGAGCCGCTCGTGTGGAGACACTGTTTATAATTTATGCGTTTTTACCAATATAGGCTGGTTGTATACACACACTGTAAACACACATCTGTGTTCAAACACCTTATAAAAGTGCATTTTGTGTAATAGGTCCTCTTTAAGTGTTTCTGTGTGAAACATGCATTGGTTTAGGAGGGCACTGACCAGGTTGTATATGCCGAGCAGAAGAGCCTCTATGCAGCCGCTGCAGTGCGGGTCTCGGCACGCCGTGACGGACAGGTAACTCCACACCAGCTCCGGCAAGAACTGCAGAGTGAAGCGCTGGAGACGCGGCTCGCCGCTGCGGTAAAACTCGAACAGCTGATGACACACCGGCTCCAGCAGCTGAGAGACACAAATGCATTACAATTACAAATCAGTGCAAAAAATACAAAATCTCTCACCTAGATTTTAATGAATCGCTAAACTAGTTTTTAAAGTAGCCTGACTGCTCCAATTTTGATGTCGGCTGATTGTAGTACAACTGAAGTGAAAATAAGGTAAATAACTACTAACCACATAGTCATGTCCTGAAAAAAGCCCATTGGTGCCTCCGTGACTACTTCACTCAGAGGAGCTGTCAATCACAGCTGTCAATCATGATGCCACACCCCCGTTTTATAGCATATAACTAACTAAAACCAAATGTATTTAAAAAAAGGAACACTTAAACTTACATCAGCGTGATGAAAACTGCCTAAAATGATAGAAACCATCTTTTGAAGTGTAATTTGATTGTTTGGCTCACGTCCCATTCGATTACATGGAGAGGGCGGGGTTTATGACCTATACTGAGCCAGACATCTGGGGGCGATCCAGATGTTTCCAAAAGCAAACTGGGACTAAATCAAATGAACCGCACTAACAGAGCAATCGCACCAGAGTTTGTTTTAATCAAGTGTGAACATCCTAAAACTCTCCTTCTTCTAGTAAATATTTGAGGTCAAATGGGTTCAGCTGACCAAAAAGTTTGGGAATATCAGTTTTACACACAATACTGACATTAAACAGCTTTATTAAACAACGAATGTAGCTGTAGCTGACGGGTTTAAGTCGACATGAAATGGCACTCGCATTCAACTTCTGCACTGTGGCATTTGTGAGTGGAATGATGTAGACTGGGCATTTGATTGGTTCACTACAGAGAGGTTATGATATTACACAGCCTTGGTTATATCAGCAGATTCAGATTCAGTTTTATTTAGTGCCATGTCAGCATTCAAAGCTATTTTCATGGCAAAAATTAAATGACAAAAATGCAAATATCATATAAATACAATAAAAACCAAACAAACAAAAACAACAAGTCATATTATACAAGATTTTTAAAATTAACGTGATTAAAAAAAAAAAAAAAAACACTCCACAGAAGTAGCAGCGCTTCGCCTTCTGAGAATATAGTTCCCAGTATGTATACGGTTAGAAGATGGCTGTGTCTCATGTGACCTTGTTATTCGTACACGCTTTGACTATACAAATCACAACATGTAAATAGGAAAATGTTGGCGTTATTTTGTCACTGATTGGGAGCAGTATGCTAGCTGGAGCCGTTTACCTCCAGTCTTTGTGCTAAGCTAGGCTAGCGGTGGGTCAGACAGAGTTACTGCACGCATGGAGATGAAAAGGGTATGTATGGACTTATCTAACTCTGGGGGATACGGTGAATAAGATAAAGTCCCAAAAAGTCGGCGTGTTCCTTTAAGCGAGGTAACTTCATAAAAGAGCATTCTACCTGTATTAAGTCTATATCAGCAGAAAAAGTCATTTCAAGTGCTGAAGGTTTTTAGATTTTGATGAAAGATTACAAACAGACCAAAAACATGTCATGCTGTTTCTAAAAGTAGCGTCCTTCAGTCAGTGTTCAGACATCTGCAGGACTGTGAGAAACACACAGATTTCTGTGACATGGTGTGACGGTGCTGATTTTCAGAAATTAAACACCATAACGCTTCAGCAGAGCAGCGAAGACTCAGGATCTGGTTTCCTGACACTGGAAAGTTACAATCAAGCACAAAACGATATCCGCCTGACTATTCAACTTCAAACGAGCGCAGATCGATCACAATCCAGCAAGATGGAAAACAAGATGCACAGAAATATCAGTACTGTGTGGTTGAAAAGCCGTTTCATATCTACACACGACAACCGCTCTCGCAAACACTAATTTGAATTTTATGATGTGATTTTGTCAGAGATTTAATAGACACAGGGGAATCACTGTCATTTAGGAATAAGATTGCGATAGATGTTTGAATCAAAATCATGAACTTTTAGAGATTAATCGTGCAGCTCTAAGGTGTACACTGAACAAAAAGCTAACAAAAAATAATGACAAAATGTAATTTTTCTCATCTAGAACTTTCAGACATCATAGAGACATTTGTGAAGTCTAAAAATATGTTATTGATTGTGGTAAAAAAAGATTTTTCTATGATTATGTTAGCAGGACTGTTTCCAGAAAGAGGAACTGACACAATAAGACGCTTATATAGACTGACGGTTGAGCCTGAAGGAGACACACCCAATGGACTGGAAAACACCTCCGTCACTCATCATCATAATGTTGACGCTGCCGTGACAACAGTCAGCGTGACTGTGATAATGAAGCGAGCGCCGTACTGCTCATAACTCACTTCATAAATCACCAAACATCTTTAGCTGTGCAACACAGAGGCAGACATTGGCACAACTGATTTCAAAAGAATATTTCTGGGTTATTTTAAACATGTCGCCCCAGAGTTTGTATATAAGATCAGGAAATGTGTTTATACAACTTCACTTATAATCAGGCAAGAGAACTTTTTGCCTAAATTCTCCTTTTGAGGTACTTTTCTTCAACTTTCTGTATTAATGTTTGAAAGTTAAGTTAAAGTTTGTCTTAAAATTAAAAACATACATATTATTATTGTAATTTTACATTTGGACTGTAAAATAAAACTAGTATTTTTTTTATCAAATACTCTGTTTTTTAATTTTACAGTACAATAGTATTATTGAAATATTTAAATATTTCTAATATTCTTTAATATTTTTATTTACTACTACTACTACAAAAATTAATAATATTTTTTTTATAGTCACTATATCATTTTTTGGTAAAAACTGTGCAGCCCAAATCATGTATTTCATATTTTTTTGTCCGAGCACTAGCATAAATTATTTGGCACAATGTTTTGTTGCCTAAATTGTCCTTTTGAGGTACTTTTCTTTAACTATATTAATGTTCAAAAAATAAAGAAATTAAGACATAAATATTAATTTTACAGGTAGTGTAAAATAAAACTAGTATTTTCATTAAATACTCATTTTTTTAAGTTACAGTACAAAAGTATTATTGCAATATTAAGATGTTTCTTATTTAATTTATTTACTACTATTACTTACACTAATAATAATAGTAATAATATTTTTTTATATACAATACAAGCAGAGCAAACCCAGAACTCTTAAAAACACATTTTAAATAGCAATAGCAATTTTTCTTTTTGTCAAATCCAATCATTTTCCCCCAAAATTATTCAGCTCTCGTTAAAATCAACACATAAAGGAGATCGTAATGCATTTTGCCTCCATAATTGAATGCATTTTCGAGTAAAAAAAAAAAGATTGGGAACTGATTGGATGGTGAAAAGTGGCACACAACCCAGAATATGTTATTAAGCATCAAAACACATTCAATAATGAGAGAGTCTGAGGACAAATAGGAGAAGAAACTGCCTTACATCACTGTAATTTTCCCGTATAACTTTGTAAAGCGCTGGGACCAGAGAGCCCTTGTCCTTCAGAGAGGCGGCATAGCTGGAGATGGCCGTCTCTGGAAGAGTCTGAAGCACACACACACACACACGGGTCAAAGCAAGGGAAACGCAGAGAAATGATACAGATGAGGAGAGACAGACAGAGATGACGTACCTTATACTCAGACAGCCACTCCTCCACTACGCCTTGATCCATGGCCAGCATCTTCCCTCATCTGGTGTGAGGAGATCTCAACCTGAAACACAGGAACAGCAGCCATCAAACTCACATCTTCATTTCACACCTCAACGGGTTTGTTTAATGAAAAACAGGATTCTTCTTGCTTTTTAGAAATAAAAGATCCAGACTTGATGTACTACTAGTATGTAGACACACTTCAATGTCGTTATTATTAACTAAAACTATTATTATAATAGTTTTATTTAACTGAAATGAAGCTGAAATAAAATATTAATTTTAGATAAGAAAAAAAAAATTGTTTAAAAATAAGTTTAAATTGAAGTACTAATAAAACTAATTTAAAAAAAAATGAGAGCTGAAAATATACAAATTAAAAAAAGTTAATAAATACCATAATCGTACAGAAATACTAAAATATACTAAAATACTAAATACTAAAATAAAAATGTTGCAGTTGCGGCAGAGCATTTACTGACACTGCACTGTGAACAGATAATTGCCACCATAATTGACATAGTTATGAGCTCATTAACTTATGACCGCCTATATTAATATAATTAACATTCAGTATTCAGAGACTTGAGCCATCATGAACAACAGCATGAACTGGTAGACAAACATTAGCCAATCATAACAGAGGTCATTTACATAGTTTAACGGTATAGTAGCAAAAACAGCCTGTTTAATTCAAAGAGAGTCAGAGAGAGCAAGTGAAGACAGTCATGAAGAACTAAATTATGATATTTTTGGTGCAATGAACCAACAAAAGTGCAACGCATGACCCTTGAACACAAGGTGACCACAGTGTCTCGCTGCTCCGGCTTCAACCTTTCACCCGCTCGCTCTCAACGAGGAAGTGAGAAATCGCGGCATGTGGTGAGGAACATCAGTTTAATACGCGCAACGCACAGACAAAATTAGACGCTGGTTTTACTTCAGGGACCCCCGCAAATTGAGTTAAAAGACTTCTGAAAATAATTTTTCTACAAAAATATTGATCAGCACAATAATCAGAAACACTGAAGACTGGAGAAATGAAGCTGAAAATTCAGATTTGATCACAGGAATAAATTACATTTTACTATATATTCACATAGAAAACAGTTATTTTGAATTGTAATAATATTTCACAATATTACTGATTTATTGTATTTTTGATCAAATAAATGCAGCCTTGATGAGCATCAGAGACTTGTGGCCGGAGTAAAAACACTCACACACACAATTTGATTGATTTGTACAGTGCTTTTCACAAAACGTATAGTTTCAAACAGCTTTATCAAGAAAAAATCCTTACAAAACCACGTCAAATGGTCACGAAAAAACTTCTTTAAAAAAAGTTTAACAAACAAGTGCTGAATTTAGACCGA